>JAKFHU010001698.1:0-327359 GCA_023783475.1 Daubentonia madagascariensis
ACTCAAGGCACAAAACTTCTCCAATAGAAAAAGGTTAAACCACAAGACTTAAAAATTAAAAGATGAAACAGGCGGTCGATAGAGTCCCCCTGCACCGCCCCAGGGAAGAGGTGAAAACGCCAGGGCTACCTGTGAGCAGGACCGCTCACTCTGAAAACAACATTGTGAATTACAGAGAAACAATGCCGAAGCCAGCCCAGAAACAGGTACAAAATTTTCACAAAGATCAGAGGGACACGGAGCCACAATAAAGCCAGAGCATGGGAAGGATGCCTCACCAGGTTGCATGCGTGACTGACCCCCAAGTGGTTTCACTTGATCCACTTAGTCAGGGACAAGCCCAGAGTGGGGCAAAGCGGTTGACGAGGCAACACCTGTGGAGAGAAAGCAATTGCGACAGCCAAACACAACTCTCACTGCAATATACAGAGACTGCTGAGGGCTGGGGAGGAACTGGGCAGGGACTGAGCAAGAGAGACAGCTTCCAGGGACAGGTGTGGGAACCGCAGGCTGGCACTGTGCCACTAGAAGTCAGCGGGACTGGGCCCAGGAGTTTAATGGAGAGCGGGACATGCCCTTAGAGGTTGCTAGCAACTGCTGGCGAGGAAAAACTGTGCTCCTAGCGCGATTGGAGCCCAGTTGTGCACTGGGCTGGCGATGGCAGCCATCTTTAAAGCCGCCCGCGCGGGAGCTGGAGCCGCATCTCTAGCTCCACCCTGCCCCGGCCGGAGATCTTCTGCTGGGGCAAGACGGCTTTGCCTTTGGTGGCCAGGGACAGCTGCATCTGTGGGTTCCAGGTGGGATGAGATCCCGGAACTGTAGCGACAAGAACTTTGTGTATTGGAAACAGTTTGCAGCTCATCCATCTGGTTCTGTAACCCCGGCTCTGGCCTCCGACAAGTCCGCTATGTGCTGGGTCCTAGTGCCTGCCCTTCAGGTCCCAGCCCTCCTATACCCTAGAGATCGGTCATTTTGAAGGTTGCTGGCTATAGTGAATCATTTGGAATAACTTCTAGTTCTCATAACAACAAAATACATCAAGAGCCACAGGCTGAAACAGAGCAGCTCCCCATAACCTTGCCAACATCATTAGGAAATTTTGTGCCATCCAAGAGCGCTTCCAGTGGCCACTATTCCCCTGTCCCCATGGGAACATCCACCTGGTGGAGACTTCTGGGGTAGAGATGGCCACCTGCCTCACCTTGGGGTCTAGTGGTGGAAAAGGGGTGCACAATTGGAGATCCCCCTATCAACCAGTATCATGTGGGAGATGAACATCAGAAGGGCAGACACACGTGGCTAGATAAGCAACCTCTGAGCTGTGTAGAATTTTCCCCAATTCAGCTCTCACACTGCAGCCAAAAGAAAGTGTGTTTCCACCTGCACCTCAGGACAAGCAGGGTCAAAGTAACCCCTAGGAGTTACAAGGCCCCTCCCAAAGTGTGGGGCTTTCGCATACCCCAACTGGGGATCAGAGTCTGCCATGGACATAACAGAATACCTAGCTAATAGGGAACTGTGGACTCATATACTCAAGTACAATTCACTAGTTTAGAGCCCAAGCTGGGAGGCCATTCTCACCACACTCCACCAGGAACAGGAGAAGACAAACAGGCCAGAGATAACTCAAGATCCATCAAACTTGCTAAAATATACCTAAGGCAATACAGGCCACTACTTCTCTCCCTGGTTCTGTGAAGGAATGAAAATTGTGGGCCTGGAGACAGGGCCATAAACCAGCCGTAACACCCCCAGCTCTCGACCAAGAGGCCAGATGAGAAAAAACCAGCGAAAAGAACTCAGGGAACATGAAAAATCAGAGGGAAAAGTCACCCCCAAAAGAAACCATCAGTTCCTCAGCAATGGATATCAACTCAAATGAAATGGGTTAGAATGACAGAAGAGGAATTTCATTTATGGATTATAAGAAAGCTCAATGAAATTCAAGAGAAAATTGAATCCCAGCACAAAGAAACCACAAGAAAAATACAAGAAATGAATGAAAAATTCTCCAAAGAAATAGAAATATTATGGAAAAATCAAATAGAAATCCTAGAAATGAAAGAAGCATTCCAGGATCTACAAAACAAAGTGGAAAGCCTTAAGAATAGGCTGGACCATGCAGGGGAAAGAATTTCACAGCTAGAAGACAACTCCTATGTGCTAAATAAATCGGTCAAAGAGAAAGAACACAAAAACAAGAGGCATGAACAAAGCATACAAGAAATGTGGGATTATGTAAAGAGGCCAAACATAAGGATCATAGGCATCCCTGAGGGAGAGGAAGAAAATTCACGTGGACTGGAAAATCTATTTGAAGGAATAGTAGAGGAAAATTTCCATGGCTTAGCCAGAAATCTCGATATCCAAGTACAAGAGGCACACAGGACTCCTGGGAGACTCAACGTGAAAAGGCATTCACCACGCCACATAATTATTAGACTGACCAAAGTAAACACAAAAGAGGCACTCCTCAGAGCTGTAAGATGAAAAGAGCAGGTAACCTATAAAGGGAAACCAACCAGATTAACTGCAGATTTCTCAGCTGAAACCTTACAAGCCAGAAGGGAATGGGGAGCCATCATCAGTCTCCTAAAACAAAACAAAGGCCAACGCAGAATTCTGTATCCTGCCAAACTAAGCTTCTTGTATGAAGGAGAAATAAAGACCTTTCCAGACAAGCAATCACTGATAGAATTTGAGAAATCCAGACCGGCCTTGCAAGAAGTGCATAGACCTGCATTGTACACTAGTCAGCACAACAGACACCCACCTATGTAAAACTATGCAAAAGCTAAAACCCCAGAAACCAGATTCCACAGTGACGCAAGAGGTAAAAGAAAAGACACCACCCAATAGAATAATCAAAAATTTACCCCAAATACCAATTCTGTCAATAAATGTAAATGGCTTGAATTTCCCATTGAAGAGATATAGGCTGGCTGAATGGATTAAAAAATACAAGCCAAGTATCTGTTGTCTTCAGGAAACACACCTTACATACAAAGACGCATTCAGACTCAAGGTGAAAGGATGGAATATAATTTTCCAGGCTAATGGAAACCAAAGAAATCCAGAGTAGCCACCCTTATTTCAGATGATATAAACTTTAAAGCAACAAAAGTAAATAAGGACAAAAATGGACACTATATAGTGGTGAAGGGGAAAATCTTACAAGAGGATTTAACAATCCTGAACATTTATGCACCCAACACAGGAGCGCCCAGGTACATAAAGCAAATACTGCTAGATCTAGACAACATAATAAACAGCAATGTCATAATAGCAGGGGACTTCAAACACCCCACTGACAGAACTGGACAGATCCTCCAAACAAAAATTAAATAATGAAACAAAAGACCTAAACAGGACTCTAGAACATTTGGGCCTAACAGATATCTACAGAACACTCCACCCAAATAACACTGAATACACATTCTTCTCATCAGCTCATGGAACTTTCTCTAAAGTTGACCACATCCTAGGCCACAAAACAGATCTAAACAAATTCAAAAAAATAGACATCATACCATGTATCTTTTCAGACCACAGTGGAATAAAATTAGAAATCAATTCTAACAGAAACTCACACCTTCATCCAAAAACTTGGAAACTAAACACTCTGTTGCTGAAGGACTATTGGGTCAAGGAGGAGATTCAAATGGAAATCAAAAGATTCTTCGAACTAAACGATAATGGGGACACAAGTTATCAAAATCTGTGGGATAAAGCAAAAGCAGTCCTGAGAAGAAAACTTATTGCCTTAAATGCCCACATCCAAAAGACAGAAAGGTCACAAATCAGTAAACTAATGAATCATCTGAAGGAAATGGAAAAGGAAGAGCAAAGCAATCCTAAAGCCAGCAGAAGAAAAGAAATAACCAAGATCAGAGCAGAATTAAATGAAATCGAGAACAGAAGAACAATACAGAAGATTAGTAAAACGAAAAGTTGGTTCTTTGAAAAGATAAAGAAAATAGACAGGCCACTGGCCAGGTTGACCCGATGCAGAAAGGAAAGGTCTCTAATAAGCTCAATTAGAAATGAGAAAGGAGAAGTCACAACTGATACCATGGAAATACAAAACATCATCTTGAAACACTACAAAAATCTCTATGCCCACAAACACGAAAACGTGGAGGAAATAGACAAATTCTTAGAAACATACTACCTCCCTAGGCTCAACCCGGAAGAAACAGAATTTCTAAACAGACCAATATCAAGCACTGAAATCGAATCAGTAATAAAAAATCTTCCAACAAAAAAAAAGGCCTGGACCAGATGGGATCACACCTGAATTCTGCCAAGCCTACAAAGAAGAACCGGTGCCTACAATGCAGAAATTATTTGAAAATATCCAGAAGGAAGGAGTCCTCCCAAACTCATTCTACGAAGTCAATATCACCTTGATACCAAAGCCAGAAAAGGACACAACAAAAAAAGAAAACTATAGACCAGTATCCCTTATGAATATAGATGCAAAAATTCTCAATAAAGTCCTAGCAAACTGAATTCAAATGTACATCAAAAAAATAATTCATCACGATCAGGTGGGCTTCATTCCTGGGATGCAGGGATGGTTCAACATACGCAAATCTATAAATGTAATTCACCATATAAATAAAAGCAAGAACAAAGATTGTATGATCCTTTCAATAGATGCAGAAAAGGCTTTTGACAAAATCCAGCATCCTTTTATGATAAGAACTCTTAACAACATAGGCATTGAGGGCTCATACCTCAAAATTATTAAAGCCATATATGATAAGCCCACAGCCAATATCATACTGAATGGGGAAAAATTGAAAGCATTCCCCCTTAAAACTGGCACCAGACAAGGGTGCCCACTATCTCCACTTCTTTTCAACATAGTGCTGGAAGTCCTAGCCAGAGCAATTAGAGAAGACAGAGTAATCAGGGGCGTCCAGATGGGGGCAGAAGAGGTCAAACTTTCACTTTTCACAGACAATATGATATTATACATAGAAAACCCCAAAAATTCAACCAAGAGATTACTGGAATTGATAAATTCAGCAAAGTCTCAGGATACAAAATTAATACACACAAATCCATAGCCTTCATATATGCTAATAACAATCAAGCTGAGAAAGAAATTAAAGATGCAATACCTTTCATAATAGCACCAAAGAAAATTAAATATTTAGGAACATATCTAACTAAGGAGGTCAAAGACCTATATAGAGAGAATTATGAAACATTGAGAAAAGAAATTGCAGAGGATGTAAATAGATGGAAAACCCTACCATGCTCTTGGATAGGCAGAGTCAACATAGTAAAAATGGCTTTGCTACCTAAAGTGATTTACAGAATCAATGCAGTCCCTATCAAAATACCAACATCATTTTTTGCCAATCTAGAAAAAATAATTCTACGCTTCGTGTGGAACCACAGAAGAGCCCGTCTAGCCAAAGCAATCTTAAGCAAAAAGAACAAATTGGGAGGCATCTATCTACCAGACTTCAAACTATACTACAAGGCTATAGTAACCAAACTGCATGGTATTGGCACAAGAACAGAGACGTAGACCAATGGAACAGGACTGAGAACCCAAATATAAAACCAACCTCATACAGTCACCTGATCTTTGCCAAATTCCAGAAAAACGTACACTGGGGAAAAGACTCCCTATTCAACATACGGTGCTGGGAAAACTGGATGGCCACATGTAGAAGACTGAAACTGGACCCACACCTCTCACCTCTCCCAAAAATCAACTCACAGTGGATAACAGATCTAAACCTAAGACATGAAACCATAAGAATTCTCAAAGAAAACGTTGGAAAAAGTCTTATGGACATTGGCCTAGGCAAAAAATTTATGAAGAAGACCCCCAAAGCAATCACAGCAGCAACCAAAATAAATACATGGGACCTGATCAAATTAAAAAGCTTCTGCACAGCCAAGGAAACTATCACTAGAGTGAACATACAACCTACAAAATGGGAGAAAGTATTTGCATGCTACACCTCTGATAAAGGGCTGATAACCAGAATCTAGACAGAACTTAGGAAAATCAACAAGAAAAAATCAAACAACCCCGTTAAAAAATGGGCAAAGGACATGAACAGAAACTTTTCCAAAGAAGACAGAACAATGGCCAGCAAACATATAAAAAAATGCTCAACTTCTCTAATCATCAGGGAAATGCAAATCAAAACCACAATGAGATATCACTTAACTCCAGTGAGATTGGCTCATATCAAAAAATCCCCAAACAACAAATGTTGGCAGGGATGTGGACAGATAGGAACACTCATACACTGCTGGTGGGACTGCAAATTAGTACAAGCTCTATGGAAAGTAATATGGAGATACCTCAAAGAATTAAAAGTAGAATTACCATTTGACCCAGCAATCCCACTACTGGGTGTTTACCCAAAGGAAAAAAAGACATTTTATAATAAAGACATCTGCTCTCGAATGTTCATAGCAGCACAATTCACAATTGCAAAGATGTGGAAACAACCCAGGTGCCCATCAATACACGAGTGGATTAATAAAATGTGGTATATGTATACCATGGAGTATTACTCAGCAATAAGGAACAATAGTGAATTAACACATCTGGTATTATCCTGGTTGGAGCTAGAACCCATTCTTCGAAGCGAAGTGTCAGAGGAATGGAAAAACAAGCACCACTGGTACTCACCATCAAATTGGTACTAACTGATCAACACCTATATCACAGAGGGCAATAATATTCATCGGGGGGTGGGCAGGCGGGAGGCGGGTGGAGAGGATGGGAAAAACTTTCACTGAATGGATGCGGGGAGCACAGTTTGGGGGATGACCACGATTGTAGCTCTGACACGGGCAGTGCATGGGCAATGTATGTAGCCAAAGTGTTGTACCCCCTCAATATTCAGAAATAAAAATTAAAAAATAAGCCTGAAATCATATCAAGTACCTTTTCCAACCACGATGGTATAATACTAGAAATCAATAACAGGAGGAATTTTGGAAAATTCATAAATACATGGATATTAAACAACATTCTCCTGAACAACAAATGGGACAATGAAGAAATTAAAAGGGAGTTTTAAAAGTATCTTGAGGCAGACAAAGATGGAAACACAACTTAGTAGAACTTATGGGATGCACCAAAGGCAGTTCTAAGCGGCAAGTTTATGGCAATAAACACATAATAAAAAGAAGAAAGATTTGAAATAAGCCACTTAACATTGTACCTCAAGGGAATAGAAAAAGAAGAACAAACTAAGACAATGTTAGCAGAAAAAAAGAAAAAATAAAGACCAGAGCAGAAATAAATGAAACAGAGACTAGAAAAACAATAAAAAAGATCAATAAAATTAAGGCTTGGTTTTTGAAAAAAAATAAGAAACTTTAGCTAGACTAAGAAAAAAGAGAAAAACTCAAATAAATAAAATCAGAAATGAAAGAGGAGACATTACAACTGAATCACAGAAATACAAAAGATTATAAGGTATTATTATGAACAAATATATGCCCCAAAAAGGATAACCTAGAAGAAATGGATAAATTCGTAGATATATAGAGTCTTCCAAAACTGAGTCACACAAGAAATAGAAAATCTGAGTAGACTTATAATGAATAAAGAGATTGAGTCAGTAATAAAAAGTCTTTCATCAAAGAGAAGCCCAGGACTTTATGGCTTCATGGGTGAACTCTATCAAACGTTTAAAGAAGAATTAATGCCAATCCTTCTCAAACTCTCAAAAAATTAAAGAGGGAATATTTCCAAAATCTTTTCATGAGGCCAGCATTACCATGGCACTAAAGCCAGACAAGGAAAGTACATGCAAATAACCTTGATGAAAATAGATGTAAAAATCCTCAACAAAATACTAGAAAATTGAATTCAACAACCCATTAAAAGGATCATTCATGACCAAGCAGGATTTATTCCTGGGATGCAAGGATGCTTCAACATATCCAAATCAATAAATGTCATACATCACATTAATAGAATGAATGACAAAAACCATGCAATCATCTCATTAGAAGCAGAAAAATCATTTGACAAAATTCAAAATCTTTTCATAGTAAAAACTCTCAACAAATCAGGTTTAGAAGGAATGTACTTCAAAACAATTGGGCTACATATGATAAGCCAACAACTAACATTATACTCAATGGTGAAAAATTGAAGCCCTTTTCTCTAAAATCTGGAACAAGATTCTAGTCAACAGAGTATTGGAAGTCTTTGCCACAGCAATTAGGAAAGGGAGAGAAATAAAAGGCATCCATATAGGAAAGTAAGAATTTAAATTGTTGCTGTTTGTTGACAACATAATCTTATATATAGAAAATCCTAAAAATTCCACCAAAAAACCTATTTCAGATAAAAAACAAATTCAATAGAGTTTCAGAATACAAAATCAACACACAAAAATCAGTAGTTTTTCTATACACTAACAATAAACTTTCTAAAAATAAATCAAAGGAATAATCACATTAAAACAGGTAACAAAAAATTAAAATACTTAGGAATAAATTTAACCAAGGAGATGAAAGATCTGTACACTGAAAATGATAAAACATTGATGAAAGAAATTGAAGAAGACAGAAATAATTGGCAAGATATGCCATGTTCATGGAAAGGAAGAATTACTATCATTAAAACGTCCACACTACCCGAAGTGATTTATAGATTCAATGCAATACCTATGAAAATTCCAATGACATTTTTCATAAAAATAGAAAAAAAAATCCTAAAATTTGTATGGAACCCACAAAAGACTCCAAATAGCCAAAGTGATCATGAGCAAAAAGAACAAAGCTGGGGACATCACACTACCTGATTTGAAAATCTATTACAAAACTGTAATAATCAAAACAACATTGTACTGACATAAAAATAGACACAGACACAAACAAAGCAGAATAGAAAACCCAGAAATAAATCCACACTTTTATGGGTAATTTATTTCCAACAAAAATGCCAAGAACACAAAATGGGGAAAGGCAGTCCCTTCAATAAATGGTGTTGGGAAAACTGGATATCCACATGTAGGAGAATGCAATTAGTCCCTTATCTTACACTATATACAAAATGAAGTCAAAATGGATTAAAGACTTAAATGTAAGATGTTAAACTATAAAATTCCTAGAAGAAAACATAGAGGAAAATCTTCTTAGTATTGGTCTTGGCAATGATTTCTTGAATACAACACCAATAGCACAGACAACAAAAGCAAAAATTGACAAATGGGATGACATCAAACTAAAAAGCTTTTGTACAGCAAAGGAAACAATTTAAAAAGTGAAGAGACAGCCTAAAGAATGGGAGAAAATATTTGCAAACCATACATCTGATAAAGAGTTAATGTCTAAAATATATAAGAAACTCAAACAGGTCAATCATAAGAAACACAAATAACCCAATTAAAGAATAAGCAAAGAACCTGAACAGGTATTTCTCAAAAGAAGACATACAAATGGCAAATAGGTACATGAAAAAAACTGCTCAACATCAGTAATCATTAGGGGAATGCAAATTTACATCACAATGAGATATCATCGCATTCCTATCATAATGGCTATTATCAAAAAGACAAAAGAGAAGTGTTGGTGAGAATATAGAGACAAGGGAACACTTTTACACTGTTAGTGGGAATGTAAATTAGTATAGCATTTAAGAAAAACTGTAGTGAGTTTCCTCAAAAAAACTAAAAATACAAGTACCATATGATCCAGTAATCCCACTTCTGGATATTTACCCGAAAGATTTGAAATTAGTATGTTAAAGAGATGCCTGCACTCCCTTGTTCATTGAAGCATTACACACAATAATCAAGTTATGCAATCAACCTAAATGTCCATTAACAGATAAATGAAAAAAGAAAATGTGGTGTATATACACAATGGAAAATTCCTCAGCCTGAAAAAAAAAGAAATTTTATCATCTGCAATAACATGGAGGGAATTGCAGAACATTATGCTAAGTGAAATAAGCCAGGCGCAGAAGGACAAATACTACATATTCTCACATATATGTAGAATCTAAAACAATCAAACTCAAAGAAGCAGAGGGGAGAATGGTGGGTACCAGAGGCTGGATGGAGATGGGAGACGATGGCAAGGTGCAAGCTCATTGAGGGAAGTATTTTTTTCTTGTGATTGATAGCATGGTGATCAGTAAAGTTTCTTGGCAATGAAGTTCGTCTTTTTTCGATTATGACAGGAGAGAAAGTGATTATTATTTTTGTTTCTTCCTGTGTGTCAATAAATTTGATTGCTAGCCTGGTTGAATACAATTTTTTTATAAATGATTATTTTATCCCTAAAAATTTCTGAGAATCCACTAGCTCATTCTCTGACAAGTATTTGAGGTGATGTATATGTTCGTTACCTTAATTTAATTATTTCACATTGTATTCATAAAAAATGTCACTTTTTACCCCATAAATATATACTACCATAATTTGTCAGTTTATAATTAGAAAAATAAAAATTTAAAAAAGGAAAAATTACATTACAAAGTTACAGCTTAAAAAGTGAGTTTTGCCAAACTTTAATTATAACTTCCTTTGTTAATAAACTGTCCCATAACGTAGAAAAAGAGTAAATTTCCAAGCTCATTTATTTATCTCCCCAAAAAGGTCCCTTTTGCCATTTTGCACTTAGTCTTTCTCTTACTCCCAGCCCAAGGCAACTAATGATCTGTTTTCTATAACTATAAATTAGTTTTGCCTTTGCTTGAACTTCATATAAATTGAACCACACAATATATGCTTTTATGTGTTGGCTTCTTTCACACTAAGAATAATGTTTCTGAGATTCATCCATGTTTTTGTGTGTATCAGTAGCTCATTCTCTTTCATTTATGAATGTATTCCATTGTATGACTAAAACATACTTAGTTTATTCATTTGTTGGTGGACATTTGGATTGTTTTGAATTTGGGGCTATTGTGAATAAAGCTGCTATGAATATTTGTGAAAAATATTTTTGTGGACATATATTTTCATTTACCTTGTATAAATACCTAAAGATGTAATGGCTGGATCATAAGGTAGAATGTGTTTTTTACTTTATAAGATGCTCCAAAGAATTCTCCAACATGGTTTCATCATTTCATAATCTTCTTCCCAGAAATATATGAAAGTACCATTTATTTTACATCCTGGCCAAGACTTTGTATTTTCAAACTTTAGAATTCTAGCCATTTTAGTTGGTGTGCAGTGATATCTTACTACATGCTACTGTCTGAATGTGTCCTCCAAAATCCATGTGTTGGAAACTTAGTCCCCAGTGCAACAATGTTTGGAGGTGGGGTCTTCTGGAAGGTCTTTAGGACATGAGGGCAAAGCCCTCATGAATGGATTAATGCTATAATATTATAAAAAACGTTTACATGAGAGGGTTCACTCTCTTCTGCTCTTCTGCCACATGAGGACACAGCATCCATCTCCTCTTGCACTTCCAAATTCTGCCATGTGAGGACACAGCAAGAAGTCCCTCACAAGATTCAGGCACCTTGATCATGGTCTTTCCATTTTCCAGAACTGTGAGCAATAAATTTCTGTTCTTTACAAATTACCTAGTCTTAGGTATTCCATCATAGCAGCACAAAATGGACTACGACACTATTGATTCAGGTTTTCCATTTTATCTCCTCTATTGTTTTATTAGCTATATTTTTTTCCTTTTTTTTAGTCATTATTACATGGTTTACAGTGTCCATCTTTAGCTGATCAAATCTGCTTTCAAATGGTATTCTACCACTTCAACTATAATGCAAGAAACTTAAAACTGTATACTTCCATTTTCCCCTACCCACCTACTGTGCTGTCATTATCATATATTTTACTTCTACAGATATGTTACAAACCCCACAATTTATTATTTTTTCTAACTACACAGTTATCTTTCCAATACTTTTACTTTTAATCAATCGATATCATTATATTAAAGTGGGTTTCTTGTATAAAGCATATACTTGAGACATTTAATTTTACAAATTAAATACAAATTAATCATATCTGGGTTTAGATTTATAATTTATTATATTTATGTTTTCTCCCTGTGTTATTTGTTCCTCTACTCCCTGTTTTCTGACTTTTTTTTGTATTTTTATATAATTTTTAGTATTCCATTTTAATTCATAAATTGAATTTTTGGCTATATCTCTATGTATTATTTTAATGTTTGCTCTAGGGGTTACAATTCATATACCAAACCCCTCAAAGTTAATAGATAATTAACATTTTACCACTTCAAATAAAATATAAAGGTCTTACAACCATATTTTCCTTTATTCTCCCCTTTTATAGTAAAGTTGACATATGTATTACATCTACATAAATGGAAAATTTTCCAGACCAGTTATAATTTTTGCTTTCAATAGATATACATATTTGAAAGAATGTAAGAGAAAAACTAGTCTATAATAGTTATACAGAAATTTACCATTTCTGCTTCTCTTCATTTTTCTTCTGGTATCATTTCCCTTCAACTTAAGGAACTTATTTTAGCATTTCTTTTATAGGAGGTGTACTGACAACAAATTCTTTTAGTTTTCCAACATCCGAGAATGTCTTTATTTCACTTTCATTCCTAAAGAATATTTTCTGTGGTTATGGAACTCTGAGTAGATAGTTCATTTATTTCAGCACTTTAAAGATATTGTGCCCCTGTCATCATAGTTTCTGGTGAGAAATCAGCAGTAATTTGAATCATTGTTCCCTGTATTTAATGTGTCATTTGTCTCTGTCTGCCTTCAACATATTTTCTTTACTTTTGGTTTTCCAGCAGTTTGATTATGATGTGTCTGGCTGTGGTTTCCTTTGTATTTCTCCTGAGGTTCTTGAATCTGTAAATCTATGTATTTAACCAACTTTGGGTAAATTTCAGCCATTGTTTCTTCAAATATTATTTTTCTCTGCACTTTCTCTTCTCTAGCAGGAACTCAATTAATACAAATGTTAGACCTTTTGCTATTGTCCTACAGGCCCTGAGCATCTGATTTTTTTTCTTCAATCTTCTTTCTGTGTTCTGATTGCATACTTTCTATGGCTCTATTTCAAAAATCACTGACAGTTTCTTCTATCATCTCCATTCTATTAATTCTATCCAGTGATTTTTCTAAAAATTTCAGATTTTTTTTTTTTAGTTCTAAGATTCTCATTTAAAAAAATAGTTTCTATTTCTTTGCTGACGATTACTATTTTTCCATTCGTTTCAACAGTATTCACCTTCACCTCATGGAACAGGGTTATAATAGCTGCTTTAAAGTTTTTGCCTTATAATTCCATCATCTGGGTAATTTCAAAGTTTGCATCTTTTAATTGTGTTTTCACTCGAGAACTGGTCAGATTTTCCTGATTCTTTCTATGCAAAGTAATTTTGGATTGTTTCCCTGACATTTTGAATATCATATTATTAGGTCCTGTTTAAAAACTCTCAGAAATCTTGATTTTTTGTTTGTTTTAGCAGACAATTAACCTGGTTAGATTCAGATAACAAGTTCTGTCTCATTTTCTGTAGGTGGTTGTTACAATGTCATTTACGTTTTTAAAGATAAGCTGTTTGGGTCTGCCTTTTGTATGTGCCACTCAGGGTTTTATCTGGGACTAAGGCATTAGTCGATATTATAGTTCAGTTCTTAAAGCCTTTGTTATGCTTCTTTGGTTATATTGCGTGCATCCACAACTTGGGAGATAAGCCTTGGGTTGTATTGGCTCATACACAGAATTAGCAGATCACTTCTTTAGCTCTCTTCACTCCAGAATTTCCCCCACATTACCTGGATTTCAGGAGCCATTTTCCTGATATCTCTGGGTAAAAAAATGAGATTCTCTCATCATTTTAGCCTCCACACGCATGTGACTAGGCCATGATCAGGGTGATGTAGTGAGAGAAAAGGCAGAAAATAATAATGATATGGTATGAATGTGTGTCTCCCCCACAAAATCCATATGTTAAAAACTTAATGACCAATGTGATAGCATTAGGACTGGGGCCTTTGGGAGGTGATTAGGTCATAAGGGCAGAGCCCTCATGAATGGGATTAGTGCCCTTACAAATGAAGCCATAAAGACCTGCCTTGCCCTTCTGCCAGGTGAGGACACAGAGAGAAGGCACCATTTTTAATCAGAAAATGAGCTTTCACCAGATAATGAATCTCCTGGCACCTTGGGCTTGGATGTCCCAGCCTCCAGAACTGTGAGAAATAAATTTCCCTTGTTTATAAGATACCTAGTTTATGGTATTTTGTAATGGCAGCCCGAGAAGACTAAGACAAATAATAACAGCAATTCCCCAATCTTGGCACAACAGGGGCCCATTTTTCTGGTTCTTCCATCCAAAGACATGGGTTTTCCCTCACAATTTTTGGTGTCTGTGCTGCCACCAAAGTGGTACAGATTCATTACTGTGGCTGGCCTTGGAGAAGGGCTGAGAAGAAAAAAAAAAAAACAAAATACAACCTCAGTGATTCCTCTCACACTATCCACCCCACGGAGGCCTCTATTCTGAACTCTCTGACCAGAAAGATGGGATCCTCTCAGAGATTTTGCTGTCTGTTCCTGTTATGCAGTTCACCATTTCAGCTTGTCTTCAGATTAAATTTGGGGGATGGAAGAGGGAGAAAACTAAGAAACTCACTGCCACTGTACTGGTTGTTCTTCAAGTTTTGCTTCACTCCCCAACATGCTGGCTCTTAGTTACTTTCCACAGTCCTCAGATAGTTCACTTTGTATTTTGACCAAAAATTTTAGTTGTAATTATTAGGAGGGATAGACTGCAGTGGGCTTACTCCATGTTTATCTAACAGCAGAAATCTCAACTATCTTTTAAGGAAATGAAAAACTGAAGTATAAAAGTTTTTTATATTTATCCACATAATTACCATTTCTGGCACTCTCCATTATTTTGTATAGATCCAAGTTTCCATCTGATATTTTTATTTAGGCTGAAGAACTTTTTTTTTCACATATCTTGTGCAGGCCTTCTAATGAGGAATTTCCCAAGTTTTTGTTTCATTGAAAATGTATTTACTTCAAATTTTTTATTGAAGAACATTTTTACTAGATATAAGAATTTAATGATGACCATTTTGCTTTCTTTCAGTGCTTTATTAAAGGTTGCATTAAATTGTATTTTAGAGTGCACTGTTTCTTGCAAGAAATCAGAGTAAATACTGATTTTTGGCCTATACAGGTCATGTGTTTTCTTTCCACTGACAACTTTAAATGTTTCTGTTTATCACTAGTTCCAACAATTTGATTATGGTGTGTTTCTGTGTGGCTTTCTTTATGTATTAAATATATTCTACTTCAGGTTTGTTGAGTTTCTTGGATCTGTGAATAATTACTTTTTATTTTATTTATTTATTTATTTATTTATATTTATTTATTTATTTATTTATTTATTTATTTATTTATTTATTTATAATTTTGATTTTTTTTATTTCAGAATATTATGGGGGTACACCACTTTGGCTATATATATTGCCCATGCACTGCCCGTGTCAGAGCTACAATCGTGGTCATCCCCCAAACTGTGCTCCCCGCATCCATTCAGTGAGAGTTTTTCCCATCCCCTCCACCCCCCTCCCGCCTGCCCGCCCCCTGATGAATATTATTGCCCTCTGTGATATAGGTGTTGATCAGTTAGTACCAATTTGATGGTGAGTACCAGTGGTGCTTGTTTTTCCATTCCTCTGACACTTCGCTTCGAAGAATGGGTTCTAGCTCCAACCAGGATAATACCAGATGTGTTAATTCACTATTTTTCCTTATTGCTGAGTAATACTCCATGGTATACATATACCACATTTTATTAATCCACTCGTGTATTGATGGGCACCTGGGTTGTTTCCACATCTTTGCAATTGTGAATTGTGCTGCTATGAACATTCGTGAACGGATGTCTTTATTATAAATGTCTTTTTTTCCTTTGGGTAAATACCCAGTAGTGGGATTGCTGGGTCAAATGGTAATTCTACTTTTTATTCTTTGAGGTATCTCCATATTACTTTCCATAGAGATTGTACTAATTTGCAGTCCCACCAGCAGTGTACGAGTGTTCCTATCTGTCCACATCCCTGCCAACATTTGTTGTTTGGGGATTTTTTGATATGAGCCAATCTCACTGGAGTTAAGTGATATCTCATTGTGGTTTTGATTTGCATTTCCCTGATGATTAGAGAAGTTGAGCAATTTTTTATGTTTGCTGGCCATTATTCTGTCTTCTTTTGAAAAGTTTCTGTTCATGTCCTTTGCCCATTTTTTAATGGGGTTGTTGACAAATTCCAGAAAAACGTACACCAGGGAAAAGATTCCCTATTCAACAAATGGTGCTGGGAAAACTGGATGGCCACATGTAGAAGACTGAATCTGGACCCAGACCTCTCATCTCTCACAAAAATCAACTCACAATGGATAACAGATCTAAACCTAACATGACCATAAGAATTCTCGAAGAAACGTTGGAAAACTCTTATGGACATTGGCTAGGCAAAAATTTTGAAGAACCCCCAAAGCAATCACAGCAGCAACCAATAAATACATGGACCTGATCAAATTAAAAGCTTCTGCACAGCCCAAGGAAACTATCACTAGAGTGAACAGACAACCTACAGAATGGGAGAAAATATTTGCATGCTACACCTCTGATAAAGGGCTGATAACCAGAATCTATTTATTTATTTTTTTAGATTTATTTTTTTAAATGTATAGATTTAGGGGGTACAATTGCAGTCTTGTTACATGGATATACTGTGTAATGGTGAAGTCTGGCCTTTTAGTGATCACCCAGATAGTATACATTGTACTCAATAGGTAATTTTTCACTCCTCACCCCCTCTCACTGTCCCATCTTTTGGAGTCTCTAATGTCTATTATTCCACTCGCTATGACCATGTGTACCCATAGTGTAGCTCCTACTTATAAGTGAGAACATGCAGTATTTGCTTTTCCATTCCTGTGTTACTTCACTTAGGATAATGGTCTCCTTTTCCATCCAAGTTTCAGCAAAAGACATTATTTGATCCTTTGTTATGGCTAAGTAGTATTCCTGTGTGTGTGTGTCTGTGTGTGTGTGTGTGTGTATGTATGTGTGTATATCTCACACCTTTTGATCCAATCATTAGTTGATGGACACTTGGGTTGGTTCCATATTTTTGCTTTTATGAATTGTGCTACAAGAAAAATAAGAGTGCAGGTACCTTTTTTATAAAATGGTTTCTTTTCCTTTGGGTAGATAGCCAGAATTGGGCTTGCTGAATCAAATAGTAGATCTATTTTTAGTTCTTTGAGAAATCTCAATACTGTTTCCATAGAGGTTGTACCAATTTATATTCCCACCAACAGTGTATAAGCATTCCCTTTTCTCCACATCTGCATCAACATTTATTTATTTTTTACTTTTTAATAATGGACATTCTGACTGGAGTAAGATGGTATTTTATTGTGCTTTTAATTTGCATCTCCCTTATGATTAGTTATGTTGAGAATTTTTTCATGTGTTTTTTGGCCATTTGCATGTCTTCTTTTGAAAAATGTCTGTTCATGTCCTTGGCCCACTTTTCAATGGGATTATTTGTATTTTTCTTGTTCATTTGTTTGAGTTCCTTGTAAATTCTGGATATTAGTCCTTCGTCAGATGCTTAGTTTCCAAATAGTCTCTCCCATTCTGTAGGTTGCCTATTTACACCCTTGATTGTTTCTTTTCTGGGCAGAAGCTTTGTAGTTTAATTGAGCCCCATTTGTTTATTTTTGGTTTTGTTGCATTTGCTTTTGGGGTCTTAGACATAAATTCTTTGCCCAGGCTATTGTCTGGGAGAGTTTTTCCTAGGTTTTCTTCTATAATTTTTAAAATTTCAGGTCTTACATTTAAATCCTTAATCCATCTTAAGTTAAGTTTTGTATATGGTGAGAGACAGGGACCCAATTTCACTATTTTGCATATGACTAATCCAATTTTCCTACCATATTTTATTGAATAGGGTAGGGTGCCTTTCCCCATTGTAAGTTTTTCTCTGATATATTGAATATCAGGTGGTTGTAAGTATATGGCATTATTTCTAACTTGTCTACTCTGTTCCCTTGATATATATGTCTATTTTTTTTAATACCAGTACCATGCTGTTTTGTTTACTATAGCCTTGGATAATTCAAGTCAGGTACTGTGATGACTCCAGATTTGTTCTTTTTGCTTAGGATTGCTTTGGCTATTCAGGCTCTTTTTTGGTTCCATATGAATTTCAGGATTTTTTTTTCAAATTCCATGAAAGATAGCATTGGTATTTTGATAGGAATTGCTTTGAACCTGTTAATTGCTTTGGGCAGTATGGACATTTTCACAATATTGATTCTTCCAATTCATGAGCACAGGATATTTTTTCCATTTGTTTATGTCATCTACAATTTCTTTCATTGGTGTTTTGTAGTTCTTCGTACGGAGATCTTTCACCACCTCAGTTAAACATATTCCTGAGGTTTGTTTTTTATTTTTGCAGCTATTAGAAATTGGATTAAGTTCTTGATTTGTTTCTCAGGTTGGCCATTATTAGTTTACAGATATGCTACAGACTTGTGTGCATTGGTTTTGTAACATGATAATTTACTAAATTCATTTATCAAATCTCATAGTCTTTTAGAGGAATGTTTAAGGTTTTCTAGGTATAAGATCATAACATCAGCAAACAGATAATTTGACTTGTCTTTTCCGGTTGGGACATCCTTTCTTTTGCCTGATTACTCTGGATAGGACTTCCAGTACTATGTTGAATAGGAGTGGTGGAAGTGAGCATCCTTGTCTTGTTCCACTACTTAGGGAGCTTAAGGGTAATGCTTTAAATTCTTCCCCATTTGTTGGCTGTGGGTTTGTCATATACGGATTTTATCATTGTGAGGTATGTTCCTTCTATGCCTAATTTGTTGAGGGTTTTTATTATGAAACAATGCTGAATTTTATCAAACGCTTTCTCTGCATCTGTTGAGATGATCACATGGTTTCTGTTTCTGTGGTGAATCACATTTACTGATTTACATTTGTTGAACCATCCTTGCATCCATGGAGTAAAACCAACTTGATCTTAGTGTATTACCTTTTTGATGTGCTCTTGGATTTGGTTTGCTAGGATTTTGTTGAAGATTTTTGCATCTATGTTCAACAGGGATATTTGTCTGTAGTTTTCTTTTTTTTTGTTGCATCCTTTCCTGGTTTTGGTATCAGGGTGATACTGGCTTCATAGTATGAGTAAGGGAGTATTCCCTCCTTCTTGATTTTTCAGTTGGATTGGTACAAGTTCTTAACAGGTCTGGTAGAATTCAGCTGTGAATCCATCTGCTCCTGGGCTTTTTTTTTGTTGGGATATTTTTTATTACTGATTCAATCTCACTATTCATTATTGGCCTATTGAGGAGTTCTATTTCTTCCTGGTTCAAACTTGGGAGGTTGTTTTCCCCAGGAATTTATCCATTTCCTCTAGGTTTTCTATGTTGTGGGCATAGAGATGTTCACAGTAGTCTCAGATGATCATTTGTATTTCTGTGGTATCAGTTGTAATGTCTTCTTTATTTTTTATGATTGAGCTTATTTGAATCACTCCTCTTCTTTGGTTGGTTAATGTAGCTAGTGGTCTATCAGTTTTGTTTATCTTTACAAAAAACCAACTATTTGTTTTGTTGATCCTTTATATTGTTTTATTGGTCTCAATTTCATTTAGTTCTGCTCTGATGTTTTTAATTTCTTTTCTTCTGCTAGCTGTGGGTTTTGTTTGTTCTTGTTCTTCTAGTTCCTTAAGGTGTGATGTCAGGTTGCAAATATGTGATCTTTCTATCTTTTCGATATAGGCTACAAACTTCCCTCTTAGCACTGCCTTTGCTGTATGCCAGAGGTTTGGATATATTGTGTCACTATTTTCATTCACTTCAAGAATTTTTATAGTTTCCACCTTGTTTTCATTGTTGACACAAAGATCATTCAGGAGTAGGTTGTTTAATTTCTATGTATTTGTATAGTTTTGAGAGTTCCTCCTGGAATTGATTTCTAGTTTTGTTCCACTGTGATCTGAGAAGACACTTGATATGATTTTGATTTCTTTTTTTTTTTATGTTTTTTCAACTTTTATTGAGGAAACATATGACATGGTTTAAGAAATCAACAAGTCCCACAGGCCTATAGTGAAAAATAATTTCTGCCCTAAACCCTTTCCCACCACAAAGGTTCATTCTCAGAAATGTCTACTTCAAATCCTCTAAGTTGCTTCTTTTGATATTTGCCTCCATATGGGACAATAATATATTCCACTATTTCTTAATGTATCAATTTCAAACATTTTCTATGTACTTCCTATTAAGGGAGAATATTAGCCTCTTGTGTAGTTACACCCAGTTATCATCTCTCTACCCTTCCAACTAGTTTAGATCACAGAGTTTACTGAGACTTGTTTTGTTGTCTAACATATGGTCTATTTCAGAAAAAGTTCCATATGCTGATGAGAAGAACGTATATTCTTCAGTTGTTGGATAGAATATTCTGTAAATGTCTGTTAGGTCCATTTGTTTTAGAGTCCACTTTAAGTCCAGTATTTCTTTATTTTCTGCATTGATGATCTGTCTAGTGCTGTCATTGAAGTGCTGAAGTCCCATACTATTATTGTATTGTTGTATATCTCCTTTCATAGGTCTAGTAGTATTTGTTTTATGAATCTGGGCACTCTGGTGTTAGCTACATATATAATTAGGATTGTTATTTCTTCTTGCTGAATTGATCCCTTTATCATTTCATTACATAATGATCTTCTTTGTGTTTTTTTTAACTCTTGTTGATTTAATGTCTGTTTTACATAATGTAAGTATAGCTACTCCTGCCAGCTTTTGGTTTCCATTTCTGTGTAATATCTTTGTCCACCCCCATATCTCGAGTCTATGAAAGGCTTTACCAGTTAATGGAGTTTCTTGTAGGCAATATATGTTTGGATTGTGTATTTTTTATCCATTCCACCAATCTGTATCTTTTAAGGATGCACTTAGTCCATTTACATTCAAAGTTAATATTGATATGTGAGGTTCTCTTCCTGTCATAATGTTGTTACCTACTTGTATTGTTTTCTCAATTGTGTAATTGCATCATGTGGCCTGAGAGTATTATAGTGTCATGTGTTTCTAATGATAGTATCAACCTTTGGTTTCCATGTTTAAAACTTCCTTGAGCATTTCTTGTAGGGCTGTTCCAGTGGTGACAAATTCTCTTAAGCTTTGCTTGTCTGGGAAAGACTTTCTTTATTTCTCCTTCATTTATGAAGCTTAGTTTTAGTAGGATACAAAATTTGTGTCTGACAGTCCTTTCCTTTAAGAATATTGTAAGAGGAAAAATAAATGGCAGTCTGATAGAGTCTTCCCACCTTAATGCTTCCAGGGAAGGAGGTGAAAAACGCAATCAGCTGCCTGTGCACACTATTGCTCACTCTGAAAACAGCATTGTGAATTTACAGAGAAACATCGTGGGACACTCAGCCCAAGAAAATAGGTGACAGAGAGATTCATTCACAAAGATTGGAGAGTGCAGGGAGTACAATAGAGCCCAAAATGCAGGAAGGATGCCCTCGCCAGGTCAGCACAGCACCACCTGACCTACCAGTGGTTATGCACCTTCCCCACAGACTTCCCATCCACTCAGTCAGGGACAGACCCAGGGTTGGGGCAAAGCTGTTGCTCCAGACAGCAGGCTCTGTGGAGAGGAAGCAATTGTGAGAGCCATACAGAACTCTCAGCTGCAATATACAGGGACTGCTCAGGGCTGGGTAGGGCTGGGTGGAGATATAGCTTCCTGGGACAACGCATGGGAATCTGCAGACCAACACCTCACCACTGGAAGTCAGCGGGACCTGGGCCCAGGAGTTTAATGGAGAGCAGGACATGCCATTAGGGGCTGCCTGCAATTGCCTCCATGGGACACAGACCTGCTGAGAAAAGCTGCATTCACGGGCGCGATCTGAGCCCTGCTGTATGGCAGGCTGGTGGCTTGCAGCCATCTTTAAAGTCTCCCGCCTGGAACTGTCAGCTAGATCTCTAGCTCTACCCCATCCCTGGCCCGGGGGCTCTTCGGCCTGGGTGCAACAGGTTTCGCCCATGGTGGCCAGGGACAGCTGCATCCATGGGCTCCAGGTGGGATGAAATCCCAGAACTGTAGTGGCAGAACCTTTGTGTATTGGAAACAGTTTGCAGCCCGTCCATCTGGTCCTGCTACCCTGGCTCTGGCCTCCTACGAGTCTGCTACATGCTGGTCCTAGTGCCCACTCATCAGGTCTCAGCCCTACTGCACCCCAGAGATCAGTCATTGTGAAGGGTGTTTGTTATAGCAACTCATTTTGTATAAGTACCAGTTCTCACGGCAACCAAATGCCTCAAGAGCCACAGGCTGAACCAGAGCAGCTCCCCATAACCCTGCCCACTTTATTAGGAAATTTTGCTCCATCCAAGAGTGCCTCCAGTGGCCACTATTACCCCCGTGGGAACATCCCCCTGGTGGAGACTTCCAGGGATAGATGTGCCCACCCGCCTCGCCTTGCGGTCTAGTGGTGGAAAAGGGGTGCAAAATTGGAGATCCCTCTATCAGCCAGTGTCACATGGAGACGAACGTCAGAGGGCCAGACACACACGGCCGGATAAGAAATCTCTGAGATGTATAGAATTTTCCCAATTCAGCTCTCGCACTGCAGCCAAAAGCAATTGTGTTTCTACCCGCACCTCAGGAGGAGCAGGGTCAAAGTAACCTCTAGGAGCTACAAGGCCCCTCCAAAAGCTTGGGGCTTTTGTACACCCCACCTGGGGGACCAGAGTCTGCCACAGGCACAACAGAATACCTAGCTATTAGGGAGCTGTGGATTCATACCCTAAAGTACAATCCACCAGCTTAGAGCTCAAGCTGGGAGGACAATCTCACTACTCTCCACCGGGAAGAGGAGAAGACAACAGGTCAGAGGCAACCCAAGATCCAACAGACTTGCTAAAATACACCTAAGGCAATACAGACCACTACTCCTCTCCCTGGCTCTGCCAGGGAACAATCCTCAGGGGCTTGGAGACAGGGCCATAAACTAGCCATAACACCCCCAGCTTTTGACCAAGAGGCCAGATGAGAAAAAAATCAGGGAAAGAACTCAGGAAACATGAAAAATCAGAGTGAAAAGTCACCCCCAAAAGAAATCATTAGTTCCTCAGCAATGGATACCAACTCAAATGAAATGGGTAGAATGACAGAAGAGGAATTTTGTTTATGGATTATAAGAAAGCTTAATTCAATTCAAGAGAAAATTGAATCCCAGCACAAAGAAACCACAAGAAAAATGCAATAAATGAATGAAAAATTTTCTAAAGAAATAGAAGTATTATGGAAAAATCAAAGAGAAATTCTAGAAATGAAAGAGGCATTCAAGGATCTACAAAACACAGTGGAAAGCCTTAAGAATAGGCTGGATCATGCAGAGGAAAGAATCTCAGAGCTGGAAGATAACTCCTATGTGCTAAATAAATCAGTTGAAGAGAAAGAACACAAAAACAAGAGGCATGAACAAAGCACACAAGAAATGTGGGATTATATAAAGAGGCCAAACATAAGGATCATAAGCATCCGTGAGGGAGAGGAATAAAGTTCGCATGGGCTGGAAAATCTCTTTGAAGGAATAATAGAGGAAAATTTCCATGGCCTAGCCAGAAATCTCGATATCCAAGTACAAGAAGCACACAGGACTCCTGGGAGACTCAACATGAAAAGGCATTCACTACACCACATAATTATTAGACTGACCAAAGTAAACACAAAAGAGGCATTCCTCAGAGCTGTAACGCAAAAAGAGCAGGTAAACTACAAAGGGAAATCTATCAGATTAACTGCAGATTTCTCAGCTGAAACCTTACAAGCCAGAAGGGAATAGGGACCCATCCTCAGTCTTCTAAAACAAAAGAAAGGCCAAACCAGAAATCCGTATCCCACCAAACTAAGCTCCTTATATGAGGGAGAAATAAAGACTTTTCCCGACAAGCAATCACTGATAGAATTTGCAAAGTCCAGATCAGCCTTGCAAGAAGTGCTTAGACTTGCATTTTACACTAACCAGCACAACAGACACCCACCAACGTAAAACTACCCAAAGCTAAAACTCCAGAACCCAGACTTCACAATGACTCCAGAGATAAAACAAAACAAGAAACTACCCAACAGAATAAAGAGAAATCTACTACAAATATCAATTCTCTCAATAAATGTGAATAGGTTGAATTGCCCATTGAAGAGGCATAGGCTGGTGAATGAATTAAAATATACAAGCCAAGTGTCTGCTATCTCCAGGAAACAGATCTTACACACAAGGACTCATTCAGACTGAAGGTGAAAGGATGGAATGCAATTTTCCAGGCAAATGGAAACCAAAAGAAATCTGGAGTAGCCATCCTTATTTCAGATGATATAAACTTTAAAGCAACAAAAGTAAAGAAAGACAAAGATGGTCACTATATAGTGGTGAAGGGAAAAATCCTACAAGAGGACTTAACAATCCTAAACATTTATGCACCCCACACAGGAGCGCCCAGATATGTAAAGCAAATACTGCTTGATCTAGACAACATAATAGATAGCAATGCCATGATAGCAGGGGATGTCAACACTCCACTGACAGAACTGGACAGATTCTCCATACAGAAAATAAGCAAAGAAACAATGGACCTAAACAGGACTGTACAACATTTGGGCCTAACAGAAATCTATAGGACACTCCACCCATATGACACTGAATATACGTTCTTCTCTTCAGCTCATGGAACTTTCTGTAAAATTGATCACATCCTAGACCACAAAACAGATCTCAACAAATTCAAAAAAATAGAAATCATACCATGTATCTTTTCAGGCCACAGCAGAACAAAATTAGAAATCAATTCCAACAGAAACTCACATCTTCATGTAAACACATGGAAATTAATCAGTCTGTTGCTGAATTGGGTCAAGGAGGAGATTGACACGGAAATCAAAAGATTCTTCGAACGAAACGATAATGGGGACACAAGTTATCAAAATCTGTGGGATACAGAAAAGCAGTCCTGAGAGGAAAATTTATCACCTTAAATGCTCACATCCAATAGACAGAAAGGTCACAAATCAGTAAACTAATGAATCATCTTAAGGAAATGGGAAAGGAAGAACAAACCAATCCTAAAGCCAGCAGAAGAAAAGAAATAACCAAGGTCAGAGCAGAATTAAATGAAATTGAGAACAAAAGAACAACACAGAAAATTAATAAAATAAAAAGTTGGTTCTTTGAAAAGGTAAAAAAAATAGGCCACTTGCAAGGTTGACCAGAGAAGAAAGGAAAGGACTCTAAATAAGCTCAATTAGAAATGAAAAAGGAGAGGTCACAACTGATATCATGGAAATACAAAACATTATCTTTGAATAGTACAAAAATCTCTATGCTGAAAAACACGAAAATGTGGAGGAAATGGACAAATTCTTAGAAACACACTACCTTTCTAGGCTCAATCAGGAAGATATAGAATTCCTAAACAGACCAATATCAAGCACCAAAATTGAAGTAGTAAAAAATCTTCCAACAAAAAAAAAGTCCTGGACCAGATGGGTTCACACCTGAATTCTACCTAACCTACAAAGAAGAACTGGTGCCTATACTGCAGAAATCATTAGAAAACATTGAGAAGGACGGAATCCTCCCAAACTCATTCTACGAAGCCAATATCACCTTGATACCAAAGCCGGGAAAGGACACAACAAGAAAAGAAAACTACAGACCAATATCCCTTATGAATATAGATGCAAAAATTCTCAATAAAATCCTAGCAAACCGAATTCAAATGTACATAAAAAAATAATTCATCACGATCAGGTGGGCTTCATCCCCGAGATGCAGGGATGGCTCAACATACACAAATCTATAAGTGTAATTCACCACATAAATTAAAGCAAGAATGAAGATTATATGATCCTTTCAATAGATGCAGAAAAGGCTTTTGACAAAATCCAAAACCCTTTTATGATGAGAAATCTTAACAATATAGGCATAGATGGCTCATACCTCAAAATTATTAAAGCCATATACGAAAAACCCACAGCCAATATCATACGGAATGGGGAAAAATTGAAAGCATTCCTCCTTAAAACTGGAACTACACAAGGTTGCCCGCTATCTCCACTTCTATTCAACATAGTCCTGGAAGTCCTTGCCAGAGCAATCAGAGAAGAGAGAGGAATCAGAGCTGTCCAAATGGGGGCAGAAGAGGTCAAACTTTCACTCTTCATGGACGATATAATATTATATCTAGAAAACTCCAAAGATTCAACCAAGAGATTATTGGAATTGATAAATGAATTCAGCACAGTCTCAGGATACAAAATCAATGCACACAAATCAGTAGCCTTCATATACAACAATAACAGTCGAGCCAAGAAACAAATTAAAGACACAATAACTTTCAGAATAGCACCAAAGAAAATTAAATAGGAACATATCTAACTAAGGAGGTGAAAGACGTATATAGATAGAATAATGAAACACTGAGAAAAGAAATTGCAGAGGATGTAAATGGATGGAAAACCCTACCATGCCCTTGGATAGGTAGAATTAACATTGTAAAAATGTCTTTGCTACCTAAAGTGATTTACAGAATCAATGCAGTCCCTATCAAAGTACCAACATCATTTTTTGCAGATCTAGAAAAAATAATTCTATGCTTCGTGTGGAACCAGTGAAGACCCTGTTTAGCCAAAGCAATCTTAAGCAAAAAGAACAAATTGGGAGGCATCAATCTACCAGACTTCAAACTATACTACAAGGCTATAGTAACCAAAACAGCATGATACTGGCACAAGAACAGAGGCATAGACCAATGGAACAGGACTGAGAACCCCAATATAAAACCATACTCATACTGTCATCTGATCTTTTTCAAAGTAGACAAAAACATACACTGGGGAAAAGATTCCCTATTCAATAAATGGTGCTGGGAAAACTGGATGGCCACATGTAGAAGACTGAAACTAGACCCACACCTCTCACCTCTCAGAAAAATCAACTCATGATGGATAACAGATTTAAACCTAAGACGTGAAACCATAAGAATTCTAGAAGAAAACATTGGAGAAACTCTTATGGACATTGGCCTAAGCATAGAATTTATGAAGAAGACTCCCAAAGCAATCACAGCAGCAACAAAAATAAATAAATGGGACCTGATCAAATTAAAAAGCTTCTGCACAGCCAAGGAAACTATCACTAGAGTGAACAGACAACCTACAGAATGGGAGAAAATATTTGCATGCTACACATCTGATAAAGGGCTGATAACCAGAATCTATACAGAACTTAGGAAAATCAACAAGAAAAAATCAAACAACACCATTAAAAAATGTGCAAAGGATATGAATAGAACCTTTTCAAAAGAAGACAGAATAATGGCCAGCAAACATATAAAAAGTTGCTCAACTTCTCTAATCATCAGGGAAATGCAAATCAAAACCACAATGAGATATCACTTAACTCCAGTGAGATTGGCTCATATAAAAAAGTCCCAAAACAACAAATGTTGGCGGGGATGCAGACAGATAGAAACACTCATACACTGCTGGTGGGACTGCAAATTAGTACAACCTCTATGGAATGTAATATGGAGATACCTCAAAGAAGTAGAAGTAGAACTACCATTTGATCTAGCAATCCCACTACTGGGTATTTACCCAAAGGAACGAAAGACATTCTATAATAAAGACATCCGCTCGCGAATGTTTATAGCAGCACAATTCACAATTGCAAAGATGTGGAAACAAGTCAGGTGCCCATCAAGGCACAAGTGGATTAATAAAATGTGGTATATGTATACCATGGAGTATTACTCAGCAATGGTGAATTAACACATCTGGTATTATCCTGGATGGAGCTAGAGCCCATTCTTCGATGCGAAGGGCACAAGAATGGAAAAACAAGCACCACTGGTACTCACCATCAAATTGGTACTAACTGATCAATACTTATGTCACACAGGGCAATAATATTCATCAGGGGGTGGGCAGGTGGGAGGGGCATGGAGGGGATGGGAAAACTCTCACTGAATGTATGCAGGTTGCACAGTTTGGGGGATGTCCATGATTGTAGCTCTGACATGGGCAGTACATAGGCAATATGTATAAACAAGGTGTTCTACCCCCATAATATTCTGAAGTAACAAAAAAAAAAACCCAAGAATATTGTGAATAGGAACCCAATCTCTTCTGCCTTATAAGGCTTCTGCTGAGAAGTCTGATGTTATCGTGTTATGGGCTTTCCTTTATAGGTGATTAGACATTTTCCTCTAGGTGCTTTTAAAAATTTTTCCCTTCATGTTGACCTTAGACTGTATAATGACTATATCCCTTGGTGAAGTCTGTCTTGCCATGTATCTCCTTGCTGTTTACTGAACCTCTTGTATCTGGATGTCTAAATTTTGTCCAAGACCAGGAAAGTATTCCTCAATCATTCCATCAAATAGGTTTTCCACACTTTTTACTTTTTCTTCTTCTCCTTCAGCAAAGTGTTCATAGACCTGAACACTTTTCATCATTCCATATTTCTCAAAGGCTTTGTTCATTTTTTAAAATTGTTTCTTTGTTTTTGTCTGACTGCATTAATTTGAAAGACCTGTCTTCAAGCTCTGAAATTCTTTCTTCTGCTTAGTCTATTCTATCCTTTGAGGTTTTAATTGCATTTTGGAATTTATTCAATGAGTCTTTCATCTCCATAACTTCTCTGGTTTTTTTCTTAAATATCTATCTCTTTAATAAATTTTGTATTGATATCCTGAATTGTTTTTATGGTTACTTTTTATTGGTTTTCAACTTTCTCTTGGATCCCATTAAGCTTCCTTAAAATCCATATTTTGAATTCTTTATCTGTCATTTCTGAATTTTCATTTTGGTTCAGAACCTTTGCTAGAGAGCTGGTATGGTCCTATAGGGGGGTCATTACACTCTCTATTGTCACACTGCCAGAATTCTTATGCTGATTCCTTCTTATCTGGAGAAGCTGCCATTTCTTATTTTCAAATTTTCTTTTGTTGGATGGTATGTTTTTAACCCTCTTACGGGTGTGACTGTAGCATATGTTGGGTAGGGACCTTTGGCTTTGCTGATGGGTGCTTTTAGGGGGCCAAGGGTCTGTATGAATTCCTTAGTGTGGTGGTTTTCTCAAATGCTATTTATTTGTAGGTTGTGGTAGTGGTGTACTAGACATGTGATGCGGTTCCTTGCCTCTTGCTGAGAGGGGGGAGATGAAGGTCTCCAGAAGCTTATCTCATTCCCTAGCATTGTATACTTCCATCAGCATGAATTATACTGGGTCATGTAGTTCACCCTCCCGGCCAGTAGGTGGCACTTGTGGAAAAGAGCTAGCCAAGCGCCATGCAATTGTGCAGCAAATGTAGTAATGGCCTGTGCAGGTTGAACTCCCAGCCCATAGGTTGAGCTTGTAGGAGAGAGCCAGCTGCAGTGGTGTTTATGCTTGGCCTTAGTTAATAAGGAAAAGTACTCAGATGTTTCAGGTGGGGCCTTGGAACTCCCAGGGGTCCCTGTCTTATGTTCTGCCACCACAGGGGGCAAAGTCAGGTGAGGCTGGGTTGGACAAGACTATGTCCAGTCTTCCCAAAGGCATGAGCAAGCGCTGACCCTAATGGGGGTTGGGAGGAAGTTCCCAGGCTCCTGGGGCAAGCCTCTAGGGAAGGGTGGAGCACCTCCACTGTGGCAAAGAATCTCCATGTGGGGAGAGAGATGGCCCGGAATCCACAGCCCAGCAGACATGCTCAGCTCCCACTCCCCTGACCTGGCCTATCTCCTGGCATCCAGCCATCACCAGCAGGCCAAACCAGCTAGGCCAGTCCCAAGCAGTCTGTGGCAGATTGTGAAGCTGTGCCAGGCTGTGAAACTCCCCAACCAGGGACAGAAACTGCAGGCCACACACTTTCCACCCTGTTCCTGTGAAGGGAGGGGTGCTCCATTTTCATGCCACAGGACAAACCCACACCATACTTTCCTCTCAGTTCTGACTGTGGGGGCTCCATCCCCACTTGAGATCAGATTGTAGATCTCATTCCCATGCCCCTCAATGACATGATCATGTCTTGGGGGGATGGGATCAGGCCCCATGAATTTAAGCACTGATTGTGATAGGGAGGGGTGGGCTGCTCCCAGCTGCCAGTGAAACACTCAAGTGAGTCAATGGCAGTTTTGATACAGTTCTGCTACCAGAAAGGGAATGCCCCTCTCCATGGGAGCAGCTATGCAGGCAGCTCAGGAGGTGGGAGGTAGGTGACGGGTGCGTGGTCTTTATGCCCCTTGGTCTCACAGTAGCCCACAGCTGTGGCAGCAGAACTTGACTTTGGGGCATGTAGGAGCACCTGGTCTCCTCTCTCCCTCCCTGGCCCAGCAGCCTGCAGTGGCAGAGGTGGCCTCAGGGCAGGACTCAGAGCCTTGGGGGATGGGCTCCTAGAATGGCTCCACACAGCAACTGCCCAGTGTTTGGAAGCCTGTAAAACTCCACAAATTCGAGCAGTGCCTCTGCATAATTTCCATGCAGCTCCATATGCCAGTCCGGAGGCCTTTGGGGGTTGAGGAGCTCTTCTGTAGCTAGGATTATAAAGGTCCAGGGCAGTACTGCCAAGTACTGAGGGTCTCTCACTTACCCCTTCCCTGGCTCCAGGTCCAATGGCTCACTCAAGGCTCACAGCAACCCCGAGCAGGCAGCCCTACTTCTCCTTCCTTTGCCCATGGTGTCTCCCATTGCCTGCCTGTTATATTCCAGCATTCTTTCCCAAACAATCTATTCAAATTGTGGGTACCTACCTTCTCGATATTTTGGTTCTTCTCTAGGGAAGAGGTGTGCACCAGCTGTATATAGTCAACCATCTTGCTGCAATCCCCCTGAACAATGATTTATTTTAAAACATTTCTGTACATTGTCCTGGATTACAAATTCACACATTAGATTGCTTGATATTGTCTCACAGATAACTAAGGGTATGGTCATTTTTTCCCTGGATTATTTCCTTCTGTAATTCATTATGGATAGTTTGTCTTGCTATGTTTCCAATTAACTGGTTTATTCTTCATTATCTAATTGGCTGTAGAGCCCCTCAAATTTTTAAATTTCTGGTATTACATTTCTTAGTTCCAAAATTTCCATTAGGTTACTTTTGCGTTGCCTATTTATCTGTAAATAAAGTTTATATTTCCTTTATTTCCTTGAGCATATTTATAATAGATGTTTTAAAGTCTTTGTCTGAGAATTCACAATCTCAGGCATTTGAGGGTGTTTTTCTTTTGACTATTTTTTTCTAATATGTAGTCACATTTCTGCTTTTTAGGTCTAGTAATTTTTTATTAGATAGTAGACACTGTGTTTACATTTTTCAATATCTGGAGTGTTATATTACTTTAATGACTGTCAAGTACTTTTAACATCTTCATTGAGATATAACTAGATAAAAATAATCTAAACATATTTAAATTCTTCAAATTGATAAGTTTTAACATATATTTCTACACCCGGGATACTATCACCACAATCAACAAGTGAATATATCCACTATTCTCAATACTTTCCTCATGCTTCATTGTAGTACATCCTTTCTGCCCTCCCCTGCCCCATTCTCCATCCCCAGGCAACCACTTATCTTTTTTCTGTCATGATAGATTAGCTTGAATTTTCTATTACATAATTTTATATAAATGGAATCACACAGCAAATACTCTATTTTGTCTGGCTTCTTTCAATCAGCATAATTATTTGAGATTTTTCTAACTTGTGGCACGTCTCAATAGTAATTCCTTTTTATTGCTGGGTGGTATCCTATTGTAGGCATATACAACAACTTTGTTATTTATTCATCTGCTAATGGACCTTTGGGTTATTTCCATTTTTAGAAGTACATTTTACAAGCTATTAATATTTGTATACAAGACTTTGTATGCACATATACTTTAATTTCTCTTGGGTAAATATCTAAGAGTGGAATGGTTGATCAAAGTAAGTGTACATTTAACATTTTAATAATGTCAAACTTTTCCCCCAAGTGTTGGAGGAATTTAGATTTCCACTAGCCGTGTATGGGAGTTCTAGTTGCTCTACAACCTAGTCAAAAGTTCTTATGATCAACTTTCAATTTTAAGACAGTTTAATAGGTGTGTAATGGTATCTCATTGTGGTTCTAATTGTATTTCTTTAATGAGTAATGATGTTCAATATTGTTTCATGTGTTTAACTATCATCTCCATATCTTCATGATAAGCACCTGTTCAAGATTTTTGCCCATTATGTACTTGGTTCTTTGCTTACTTATTATTGAGATTTGATATTTAAATTTTTTTTCCAAATCCTTTATTACATTTGTGAAGTGTAAATATTTTCTTCCAGTCCATTGCTTATCTTTACATTCTTTTATAAATGTCTTTCAAATAGCAGAAAAATTAATTTTGATGAGTTCCAATTCATTAATTATTTTCATTTATGGGTAATTATTTTGGTGTCACATCTAATAAATTAGTCTAACCTAAGAACATAAAAATTATCTCTCATCTTTTCTTTTAAAAGTTTATCTTTTAATTTTTCATTTTACATTTATGTTTATGTTCCATTTTGAGTTAATTTTTGAACATTGTGAGATATGGATCAATTTTTTTTGCATATGGTTACTCAATTGCTCTGTCACCATTAGTTGATGAAACTGTACTTTCTCCACGAAATTTCACTTTTATTGAAAATTAGGCAATTATATGTATGTAAGTCTATTTCTGGACTCACTATGTTCTTCTTTTGAGATATTCATCTACACTAATGCCAATATCACACTCTACCTGTACAGTGTTTATCCAAAAAACGTTTTGCTCTTCTAGATATTTTGTAACTCCAAATGAATTTTAAAATCAGTTTGTCAATTTCTTTTCTTAAAAAAAAGTCTGCTGAAAATTTGATTGCGATTGCATTGAATCTATTATATATATCAATTTGGGTAAAATCTACATTTGAAAATTGAGTCTTCTAATTTATGAACAATGTATATCACTTCATTTTATTTGGTCTTCTTTAATTGCTGTCAGCGATGTTTTATTTTCAGTGTACAGGTCTTGCACCCCTTTTGTCAGACTCATCCCTAAGTATGTGATATTTTTTATGCTACTGTGAATAGTATTAATTTTTCAAATTCTGATTGTTCATTGCTGGCATGTAGAAATACGTTTGATTTTTGTAAACTGACCAAGCATCCTTGAAACTTTCATGCTTTATTGTACTGACTAGACGCTCTAGCATAATGTTAAATATAAGTGGTGCAGTGGCACACCTACTTTGTTGTTGATCTTAGTGGGAAAGCATTCAGTCTTTCAACATTAGGACTATATTAACTGTGTGCTTCACAAAGAAGGTTAAGGAAGTTCCCTTTTATGCCTAGATTGCTGAGAGATTTTATTAAAAATTGATGATGGATTTTGTCAAATACCTTTTCTGCATCTACTGAAATGATCATATGCTTTGTCTTTATTAGTCTATTAATATAGTAAATTACATTGTTTGATTTTCAAATCTTAAACTGACTTTACATTCTTGGGAAAAACTTCAGTAAGTCATGATGTAGTATCACTTTATATATTTCTGGATTTGAATTCCTAAAATTTTGTAACAAATTTTTACATCCATGATAATCAAGAAATTTTTTTTGTAATTTATTTTCATTATAAGTCCTTTCTCTAATTTTCATATCAGAATAATGCTGTCCCTACAGAGTGAGATAGGGATGCATTTCTTACTCTTCATTATTTTGGAAGCATTTTTTGAGAATTGTTTTTCTTTATAAAATGTTTGGTAGAATTCAGCACGGAAGCAATCTGGGCCTGGAGTTTTCTTCATGGGATTAAAAAATACTTTGTTTTTTAATCACAATTTTAGGTTCACAGCAAAATTGAGTGGAAAGTATAGAGAGATTTCCAATACACCTCCTACAGCCACACACGCACAACGTCCTTCACTAAGAACATTTTGCACCAAAGTGACACATTAGCTAAAATCAATGACCTTATATTGATGCATATTACCACTCAAAGTCAATAGTTTACATGAGGGTTCGTTCTTGGTGTTGTACATTCTGTGGGTTTTGAGAAAGGCATAATGACACTTATCTACCATATAGTTTCACACAGAATCGTTTCACTGCCCTAAAAAAATCCTCCGTGTTCTGCCTCTCTTCCCTCTAGCTCTTGGAAACCAGTGACTTTTTTACTGTCTTCATAGCGTTTCTGTTTCCAGAATGTCATATGGTTAGAATCATACAGTATATAGATTTCTTAGATTGGATTCTCTTGCTTAGTAATATACATTTAAGGTTCTTTCATGTCTTATCATGACTTGATAGTATATTCTTTTAGAGCTGAACAATATTCCATTATCTGGATGTATCACAGTTAATTTTTCCATTCACCTACTTACATCACCTACAGGACATCTTTGCTGCTTCCAAGTTTTGGAAATTATGAATAAAGCTGCTATAAACATCTATGTACAGATTTTTGGGTGGACTTAAGTTTTCAATTCATTTGGGTAAATACCAAGGAGCATGAATATGTTTACTTTTGCAAGAAATTGCCAGACTCTCTTCCAAAGTGGCTGTACCATTTTGCTTCCCATTCTGTTGTTCCACATCCTCACCAGCATTTAGTGTTGTTGGTGTTTTAGATTTTGGCCATTCTAATACGTGTGTAGTGGTATCTCATTGTTGTTTTAATTTGTAATTTCCTTGTGATATATGATGTTGGGCACCTTTAAATATGTTTATTTTCCATCTGTATATCTTCTTTGGTGAAGTGTCTCTTCAGGTTTTTTGCCTATTTTAAACCAGATTTTCATTTTCTTGTTGTTGAGGGTTTTTTTCTTTTTTTTAAATTGAGACAGAGTCTTGCTGTGTTGCCCATGCTGGTCTCCAAGTCCTGAGCTTAAGTGATTCTCCTGCTTCAGACTCCCAAGTAGCTGAGATTACAGGTGCACAGCACCACACCCAGCTTTATTGTTGAGTTTTAAGAATCTGTATATTTTGGATAACAGCCCTTTATCAGATATGTCTTTTGCAAACATTTTCTACCAGTCTTTGGCTTGTCTTCTCATTCTCTCGACATTGTCTTTAGAGAAGGTTTTAATTTGAATGAAGTCCAGCTTATCAATTATTTCTTTCATGGACTCTGCCTTTGGTGTTGTTAAAGCCATAATATGCAAGGTAATTTAGATTTTCTCCAATGTTATTTTCTAGGAGTTCTGTAATTTTGTTTTTCACATTTAGGTTTATGATCCATTTTGAGTTCACTTTTGTGAAGGGTGTGAGGTCTAAGTTTAGATTTTCTTTTTTTTGTGTGTGAAGGTGTCTGGTTGTTCTAGCACCATTTGTTGAAAAGGCTGTCTTTGCATCATTGTATTGCCTTTATTCCTTTGTCAAAGATCAGTTGACTATGCGGGTCTATTTTAAGGTTCTCTATTCTGTTCCATTGATCTATTTACGTATTCTGTTGCGAATATCACACTGCCTTGATTACGGTACCTTTATAGTAAATCTTGAAGACAGGTAATATCAGTTCTTTGACTTTGTTCTCCTTTAATACTGAGTTGGTGATTCTGGATCTTTTGCCTCTCCATATAAATTTCAGAATCAGTTTGTCAATATCTATGAAATAACTTGCTGGGATTTTTACTGGAATTGCATTGAATCTATAGATCAAATTGGGATGAAACAACATCTTGACAATATTGAGTCATACTATCCACGAACATGAAATGTCTCTTCATTCATTTAGTTCTTCTTTAATTTCTTTCATCAAGAGTTTTGTAGTTTTCCTCATATATCCAGTACAAATTTTGTTTGATTTGTACCTAAGCTTTTTATTTCTTGGGTGTTAATATAAATGGTATTGTGCTTCTAGATTTAAATTCCACTTGTTCATTGCATATAGGAAATACATTGGCTTTTGTCCATTAATCTTGTATCTTGAAACCTGGCCATAATTGCTTTTTAGTTCAAGAAGTTGGTTTTTTTTTTTGTGAACTCTTAAATTTTCCACATATATAATCACATTATCTGTGAACAAAGAGTTTTATATTTTTTCTTCCCAATGTTCCCAAGTTTTATTTTTTTCTTCCTTTTTATGTCCTCTTGCATAAGCTAGGGACATCCAGTATGATATAGAAAAGTAGTGGTTAGAGAGGCCATTATTGTCTTGTTTCTGATCTTAGCATGAAAGCTTCTAGTTTCTTACTATTAAGTATGATGTTAGGTATAGGTATTTTGTAGATGTTGTTTACTGAGTTGAGAAAATTCCTCTCTATTCCTGGTTTTCTGAGAGTTTTTTTTTTATCATGAATGCATGTTGGATTTTGTGAAATGCTTTTTTTTGCATCTATTGATATGATCATGGGACTTTTCTTCTTTAGCCTGTTGGTGTGATGGATTACATTAATAGTTTTTGTATGTTGAATTAGCCTTGCATATCTGGAGTAAACACCACTTGATCCTAGTGTATAAGTCTTTTAGTACATTGTTGGATTTGATTTGCTAATATTCTGCTGAGGATTTCTGCATCTGTTCCTAAGAGACACTGGTCAGCAGTTTTCCATTATCATAATGTTTTTTTGTCTGGTTTAAGTATCATTGTAATGAGGGCCTCACAAAATGAATTAGAAAGCATTCCTTCTTCTATCTTCTGGAAAAGACTGTAGAGAGTTCACACAATTTCTTCCTTAAATGTTTGAGAAAAGTCACCAGTGAACCTATCTGATCTTTGTGCTTTCTGTTTTGAAATATCATTATGCAGTGAATGACTATACTACAATTTCTTTATCCAGTCATTTGTTGATGGACACATAGGTTGTTTCCATATCTCAGCTATTGTGAATAATGTTGCAATGAACATGCAAGTGCAGGTATCTCTACAAGGCGCTGATTTCATTTCCTTTGAGAGGGATTGCTGGGTAATATGGTAGTTTCATTTCTAATTTTTTGAAGAACCATCATAATATTTTCCATAATGGCTAAGATTTAATTTGCTAGTCTTTTCTTAGTTTCCTAAGGTGGAAGCTTAGAGCCTCAACTTTAGATCTTTCTTCTTGTACAATATATGCATTAAATGCTATATTTCCCTCCAAGCATTGCTTTCACTGTATCCCATAAGTTTTGATATGTATTTTCATTTTGTCTTGTTCAAAGTGGTTTTTAAATTTCTCCAGACAATTTTTCATTGACCCATAAGGTATTTAGAAGGATGTTGTGCAATCTCCATGTATTTGGGCGATGTTCCAGCTCTCCTTCTGATATTGATTTCTACTTAATCTCAATTGTGAACTAAAAACATACATTGTATGATTTTTATTCTCTTAAATTTCTGAAGGTGTTTTATGGCCCAGAATGTGATCCTTCTTGGTGAATGTTCCATGTGAGGAGAATTGTGTCCTGCTGTGACTGGAAGAAGTAGGCTATAGATGCCAATTATGTCAATTGATTGATTTTGCTATTGAGTTCAACAATGCCCTTACTGATTTTCTGCCTGAATGAATGTGTCCATTTCTAATATAATGATGTTGAAGTCTTCAACTATAATAGTGGATTCATCTATTTCTCCTTGTATTTCTATAAGTTTTTGCCTCACATATTTGGACGTGCTATTGTTAGTTGCATACATATTCAGGATTGTTATGTCTCTTTGGAGAATTGATCCTGTTATTATTATGTAATGCTCCTCTTTGTCTCTGATAATTTCCCTTGCTCTAAAGTTTGCTCCGTCCAAAATTAATACAGATACTCCAGCTTTTCTTTTTGTTAATGTCAGAATGGTATAAATTTCTCCGTTTTTTTTAAACAAAATGTTATTGTAAGAACACTTAAAATGAAATCTACACTTTCAAAGATATTTAAAGTGTACAATAAAATATTGTTAACTATAGGCACAATGCTGTACATATCTCTAGAACTTAATAATCTTCTCTAACTGAAAATTTATGCCCATTATATAGCAACTATCCATTTTTTACTGTACCCACCCCCAGCAATCACCATTCTATTCTCAGCTTCTATATGTTTCAATATTTTATATACCTCATATAAGGGAAATCATGTAGTATTTGTCATTCTGTGATGCAATTATTTCTGTGATGCATAATTTCCTCAAGGTTCATTCATGTTATCACACATGGCAGCATTTCCTTCTTTCAAAAGGCTGAATAGTATTCTGTTGTATGTACATACCACATTTTGTTTATGTATTCATCTGTTGGTGGACATTTAAGATGTTTCCACATCTTGGTATTGTGAATATACTGTAATGGACATGATAATGAAAATATCTTTAAGATATCCATTTCAATTCTTTGAATAAATACAAATATGTGGGATTATTGAATCACAAAGTATTTCTTAGTATTTAAATTTTTAATTTTTTTGGAGAAACTCCATACTGTTTGCATAGTGGGTGCACCATTTTACATCCCAACCAAGATTGTACAAGGACTCAATTTCTCTATATTCTGGCCAAGACTTTTTTTTTTTTTTTTTAATAATAGCTATCCTAAAAGGTATGAAGTGATATCACATTGTGGTTCGATTTGCATATCCCTGATGATTAGTGATGCTGAACAGATTTTCATGAACCTCTTGGCCATTTGTATGTGTTCTTTGGAAAAATGTCTATTCAAGTCCTTGGCCTATTTTTAAATCAGGTTATTTGATTTTTCCTATTGAGTTGTGGGAGTTCCTTATATATTTGGAATATTAACCCATTATGACATATATGCTTTGCAAATATTTTCTCCCATTACACAGGTTGTTGTTTCACTTACTTAATTGTATCCTTTGCTGTGCAAACATGTTTAGTTTGATGTAGTCCCACTTGTCTATTTTGGCTTTTGTCTGTGCTTTTGGTGTCATATCCAATAAATCATTACTAAGACCAATGTCATTAGGTTTTCTGCTATGTTTACTCCTAGGAATTTGACAGTTTCAAGTCTTATGTTTAAGTTTTTAATACATTTTGAGTTGATTTTTGTGTATGGTGAAAGATAAGGGTCCAATTATTCTTTTACATGTAGATATTCAGTTTTCACACTGCATGTGCATATCCAGTTTTCACACCATTTGTTGAAAGGACTATCTTTCCCCATTGTGTACTCTTGTCACCCTTGTTAAATATCAGTTGACTGTATATGCATAGGTATAGTCCTAGGCTATATGTTCCAATGGTCTATTTGTCCTTGTTGTCAGTACCATACTGTTTTCATTACTGTAGCTTTGTGATATGTTTGGAAATCAGGAGGTATGAGGTCTTCAGCCTTGTTCTTATTGCTCAAAATTGCTTCAGTGATTTGCGGTCCTTGGTGTCCATATAAATTTAATTATCATTTAGTATTTCCATAAAAATGCCACTGGGATACTAGTGGTTGTATTGTATCTGTAAAATGCTTTGGGTAAACACTATTAAGACTTCCAAGCCATGAACATTGGATATATTTCCATTTATTTGTGTCCTCTTTAATTTCTTCTTTAAGTGTTCAGTAGAATTCACCAGTAAAGCCATCTGGTCCTAGGATTTTCTTTTTTGGGAGATTTTATTATTATTGATTCAATCTCCCCACAAGTTATAGGCTTGTTCATATTTTCTATTTCTTCGTGATTCTGTCTTGGTAGTTTGTATGTTTCAAGGAATCTATCCTTTCTTCTAGGTTATCTAGTTTATTGATATATAATTACTAGTAGTAGTCTCTTATAATCCTTTCATTTCAGTGACATCAGTTGTAATGTCTCCTCTTTCATTTCTGCTTTTATTTGTCTTCTCTCTTTTTTTCGTCATCAGCCTACCTACAGGTTTGTCAACTTTGTTTAACCTTTCAAAAAACCACTTCTGCACCTATTGAGAGGATCTTATGGTCTTTGTTTTTGCTTCTACTTATGTTGTGAATCACATTTATAGATTTGCATATGTTGAACCATCCTTGCATCTCTAAAATGAAGCCCACTTGATCATGGCGGATTATTTTTTTGATGTGCTTTTGAATTCAGCTTGCTAGTATTTTATTGATTTTTGCATCTATATTCATAAGGGATATTGGTCTGTAGTTTTCTTTTTATATTATATCCTTTCCTGGCTTTGGTATCAAGGTGATAATGGCAATGTAGAATGAGACGGAGAGGATTCCCTCCCTCTCAAGTTAAAGGGTAAATTTAGCCACTGGACAAGGAGTGAGTGGAGTGGGAGTTGCAAGATACAACATGGTGGAGAGGGAAGAATACTTGCAATCTTCTGGTAAGACATCCCTACTTTTTAAATTCATATTTTGAATAGGTAATAAATACCTTTTTTTGTTGTGTTCTTTCCTGCCTTTTGTATCAAGGTGATATCGGCTTCATAGAATGAGTTGGGGAGGATTACTTCCTTCTCTATGCTATGAAATAATTTCTGCAGTATAGGTACAAGTTCTTCTTTGTAGGTATGGTAAAATTCAGCTGTGAAACCGTCAGGTCCAGGTCATTCTTTTTTTTTTTAATCTCAGAATATTATGGGGGTACAAACACTTTGGTTACATATATTGCCTATGCACTGCCCAAGTCAGAGCTACAATCATGAACATCCCCTAAACAGTGTGGCCTGCACTCATTAGATGTGAGTTTTCCCATCCCCTCCCCCATGTTCCCACCTGCCCAACCCCTGATGAATATTATTTCCATGTGTGACATAAGTATTGATCAGTTAGTACCAATTTGACAGTGAGTACCAGTGGTGCTTGTTTTTCCATTCTTGGGATACTTTGCTTCAAAGAATGAGCTCTACCACCATCCAGAATACCAGATGTGTTAATTCATTGTTGTTTTTTCCTTCTGAATAATACTCCACAGTATACATATACCACATTTTATTAATCCACTCATGTATTGATGGGCACTTGGGTTGTTTCCACATCTTTGCAATTGTGAATTGTGCTGCTAAAAACATTCGAGTGCAGATGTCTTTATTATAGAATGTCTTTTGCTCCTTTGGGTAAATACCCAGTAGTGGAATTGCTGGATCAAATAGTGGTTCTACTTTTAGTTCTTTGAGGTATCTCCATATTACTTTCCATAGAGGATGTACTAATTTTCAGTCCCACCAGCAGTGTATGAGTGTTCCTATCTGTCCACATTCCAGTCAACATTTGTTGTTTTGGGACTTTTTGATATAAGCCAATCTCACTGGAGTTAAGTGATATCTCACTGTGGTTTTGATTTGAACTTCCCTGATTATTTGAGAATTTGAGAAATTTTTAATATGTTTTCTGGCCTTTATTATGTCTTCTTTTTTTAACTTCAGAATACTATTGGGGTACGACACCTTGGTTATATATATTGCCTATGCATTGCCCAAGTCAGAGCCACAATCGTAGACATCCCCCAAACTGTGCACTGTGCACCCATTAGGTGAGAGTTTTCCCATCCCCTCCAACCCTACCACCTGCCTGACCCCTGATGAATATTATTTCCATGTGTGATATAAATATTGATCAGTTAGTACCAATTTGATGGTGAGTACCAGTGGTGCTTGTTTTCCCATTCTTGGGATACTTTGCTTCGAAGAATGGGGTCTATCTCCATACAGGATATTACCAGATGTGTTAATTCACCATTGTTGTTTATTGCTGAGTAATACTCCATGGTATACATACACCACATTTCATTAATCCACTCATGTATTGACGGGTACCTGGGTTTGTTCCACAACCTAGCAATTGTGAATTGTGCTGCTATAAACATTCAAGTGCAGATGTCTTTATTATAGAATGTCTTTTGTTCCTTTGGGTAAATACCCAGTAGTGGGATTGCTGGATCAAATGGTAGTTCCACTTCCAGTTCTTTGAGGTATCTCCATATTACTTTCCATAGAGGTTGTACTAATTTACAGTCCCACCAGCAGTGTATGAGTGTTCCTACCTGCCTGCATCCCCATCAACATTTGTTGTTTTGGGATTTTAGATAAAAGCCAATCTCACTGGTATTAAGTGATATCTCATTGTGGTTTTCATTTGCATTACCCTGATGATTAGACAGGTTGAACAATTATTTATATTTTTGCTGGCCATTATTCTGTCTTCTTTTGAAAAGTTTCTGTTCATGTCCTTTGCCCACTTTTTAATGGGGTTGTTTGATATTTTTCTTGTTGATTTTCCTAAATTCTGTATAGATTCTGGTTATCAGCCCTTTATCAGATGTGTAGCATGCAAATATTTTCTCCCATTCTGTAGGTTGTCTATTCACTCTAGTGATAGTATCCTTGGCTGTGCAGAAGGTTCTTAATTTGATCAGGTCCCATTTATTTATTTCTGTCGTTACTGTGATTGCTTTGGGGGTCTTCCTAAATTCTTTGCTTAGGCTAATGTCTATAAGAATTTTTGCAAAGTTTTCTTCCAGAATTCTTGTGTTTTCATGCCTTAGGTTTAAGTCTGTTATTCATTGTGAGTTGATTCTTGTGTGAGGTGAGAGGTGTGGATCTAGTTTCAGTCCTCTACATGTGGCTATCCACTTTGCCCAGCACCATTACTGAACAGGGATTCTTTTCCCCACTGTATGTTTTTGTCTACTTTGAAAAAGATCAGATGACAGTATGAGGATGGTTTTATACCTGGGTTCTCAGTCCTGTTCCGTTGGTCTATGTGTCTGTTCTTGTGCCAGAACCATGCTGTTTTGGTTACTACAGCCTTGTAGTATAGTTTGAAGTCTGGTAGATTGATGCTTCCCAATTTGTTCTTTTTGCTTAAGATTGCTTTGGCTAGACAGGGTCTTCTCTGGTTCCACACGAAGAGTAGTATTAATTTTTCTAGATCTCCAAAAAATGAGGTTGGTATTTTGATAGGGAATGCACTGATTCTGTAAATCACTTTAGGAAGTATAGACATTTTAACAATGATGTTTCCACCTATCCAAGAGCATGGTAGGGTTTTCCATCTGTTTACATCCTCTGCTATTTCTTTTCTCAATGTTTCGTAGTTCCCTGTATACAGTTCTCTCACCTCCCTAGTTAAATATGTTCCTAAATATTTAATTTTCTTTGGTGCTATTGTGAAATGTATTGTGTCTTTGATTTGTTTTTTGGCTCAACTGTTATTGGCGTATATGAAGGCCACTGATTTGTGTGCACTGATTTTGTATCTTGAGATATTGCTGAATTCATTTATCAATTCCAGCAGTCTCTTGGTTGGATCTTTGGGGTTTTCTAGATATAATATCATATTATCAATGAAGAGTGAAAGTTTGATCTCTTCTGCCCCCATTTTGACACCCACGATTCCTCTCTCTTCTCTGATTGCTCTGGCAAGGACTTCCAGCATATGTTTAATAGAAGTGGAGATAGTGGGCAACCTTGTGTAGTTCCAGTTTTAAGGGGGAATGCTTTCAATTTTTCCCCGTTCAGTATGATATTGACTGTGGATTTACCATATATGTCTTTCATAATTTTGAGGTATGAGCCATCTATACCTATATTGTTAAGAGTTCTTATCATAAAAGCGTGCTGAATTTTGTCAAAAGCCTTTTCTTTATCTATTGAGAGGATCATATAGTCTTTGTTCTTGCTTTTATTTATATGGTGGATAACATTTGTGGATTTGAGTATGTTGAACCATCCCTGCATCTTGGGGATGAAGCCCACCTAATCATGTTGAAGGATTTTTTTGATGTACATTTGAATTCGGTTTGCTAGGATTTTACTGAGAATTTTTGCATCAATATTCATAAGGGATATTGGTCTGTAGTTTTCTTTTCTTGTTGTGTCCTTTCCTGGCTTTGATATCAAGGTGATATTGGCTCTGTAGAATGAGTTTGGGAGGATTCCATCCCTCTCAATATTATGGAATAATCTCTGCAGTATAGGCATCAGTTCTTCTTTGTAGGTTTGGTAGAATTCAGGCATGAACCCATCTGGTCCAAGACTGTTTTTTGTTGGAAGATTTTATTATTACTGCTTCAATTTCGGTGCTTGATATTGATCTGCTTAGGAATTCTATTTCTTCCTGATTGAGCCTAGGGATGTAGTGTGTTTCCACAAATTTGTCCATTTCCTCCACATTTTCATGTTTTTGGGGATAGAGATTTTCATAGTATTCGAAGGTAATGTTTTGCATTTCCATGATATCAGTTGTGACCTCTCCTTTTTCATTTCGAATTGAGCTTATATGAGTCATTTCCTTTCTGCTTCTGGTCAATCTAGCAAGTGGCCTGTCTATTTTGTTTATCTTTTCAAAGAACCAACATTTTAAAAATTAATCTTCTGTATACTTCTTTTGTTCTTGACTTCACTTTGTTCTGTTCTGATTTTGGTTATTTCTTTTCTTCTGCTGGGTTTAGGGTTGGTTTGCTCTTCCTTTTCCATTTCCTTGAGATGATTCATTAGTTTACTGATTTGTGACCTTCCTGTCTTTTGGATGTGGCCACTTAAGGTGATAAGTTTTCCTGTCAGGACTGCTTTTGCTGTATCCCACAGATACTGATAACTTGTGTCCCCATTATCGTTTAGTTTGAAGAATCTTTTCACTTCCATCTGAATTCCTCCTTGACCCAATAGTCATTCAGTAATAGATTGTTTAATTTCCATGTTTTTGGATAGAGATGTGTGTTTCTGTTGGAATTGATTTCTAATTTTATTCCGCTCTGGCCTGAAAAGATACATGGTATGATTTCTATTTTTTAAAAATTTGTTGAGATCTGTTTTGTGGCCTAGGGTGTGATCGATTTTAGAGAAATTTCCATGAGCTGATGAGAAGAACATATATTCAGTGTTATTTGGGTGGAGTGTTCTGTAGATGTCTGTTAGACCTAAATGTTCTATAGTACTATTTAGGTCCATTGCTTCCTTGCTTATTTTCTGCTTGGAGGATCTGTCTAGTTCTGTCAGTGAGATGTTGAAGTCCCCAGCTATTATGGCATTGCTATTTATTATGTTGTCTAGATCTAGCAGCATTTGCTTTATGTACCTGGGTGCTCCTGTGTTGGGTGCATAAATATTTAGGATTGTTAAGTCTTCTTGTAGAATTTTTCCCTGCACCACTATATAGTGACCATCTTTGTCTTTTTTTACTTTTATTGCTTTAAAGTTTATGATATCTGATATAAGAATGGCTACACCAGCTTTCTTTTGGTTTCCATTTGCCTGGAAAATTGTATGCCATCCCTTTACCTTCAGTCTGAATGAGTCCTTGTATGTAAGATTCATTTCCTGAAGATAGCAAATACTTGGCTTGTATTTTCTTACCCATTCAGCCAGCCTATGTCTCTTCAATGGGCAATTCAAGCCATTCACATTTATTGAGAGAATTGATATTTGGGGTGGATTTCTGTTTATCCTGTTGGGTAGACTCTTGCTTTGTTTTACCTCTTGTGCCATTGTGAAATCTGGATTCTGGACTTTTAGCTTTTCGGTAATTTTACACTGGTGGGTGTCTGTTGCACTGGTTAGTGTACAATGCAGGTCTAGCCACTTCTTGTAAGGCAGGTCTGGTTTTTGAAAATTCTATCAGTAATTGCTTGTCTGGAAAAGTCTTTATTTCTCCCTCATATAAGGAGCTTAAGCTTTGCAGGAAAAAGAATTCTGGGTTGGCCATTATTTTGTTTTCGAATACTGAGGATGGGTCCCCAGTCCCTTCTGGCTTGTAAGGGTTCAGCTGAGAAATCTGCAGTTAATCTGATAGGTTTCCCTTTGTAGGTTACCTGCTGTTTTCACCTTATAGCTCTGAGGAGTGCCTCTTTTGTGTTTACTTTGGCCAACCTAATAATTATGCGGTGTGGTGAACGCCTTCTCATGTTGAGTCTCCCAGGGGTCCTGTGTGGTTCTTGTACCTGGATATGAAGATTTCTGCCTAGGCCATGGAAATTTTCCTCTATTATTCCTTCTAATAAATTTCCCAGCCCTTGCAAATTTTCTTCCTTGCCCTCAGGGATGTCTATCATTCTTATGTTTGGCCTCTTTACATAATCCCACATTTCTTGTATGGTTTTTCATGCCTCTGGCTTTTGTGTTCTTTCTCTTCAACTGATTTATTTAGCACAGAGGAGTTATCTTCCAGCTCTGAGTTTCTTTCCTCTGTGTGACCCAGCCTATTCTTAAGGCTTTCTACTGTGTTTTGTAGATCCTTGAATGCCTCTTTCATTTCCAGTATTTCTGCTTGTTTTTCCCATAAGACTTCAATTTCTTTAGGAAATTTTTCATTTTCTTGCATTGTTCTTGTGGTTTCTTTGTGCTGGGATTCAATTTTCTCTTGAATTTCATTGAGCTTTCTTATAATCCATAAATGAAATTCCTCTTTTGTCATTCTACCCATTTCATTTAAGTTGGCATCCACTGCTGAGGAACTAATGATTTCTTTTAGGGTTGACTTTTTGCTCTGATTTTTCATGGTTCCTGTGTTCTCTCACTGATTCTTTCTCATGTGTCCTCTTGGTCAAGAGCTGGGGGTGTTAGGGCTAGTTTATGGCTCTATCTCCAAGCCCCCAAGGATTGTTCCCTGGCAGAGCCAGGGAGAGGAGTACTAGTCTGCATTACCTTAGGTGTATTTTAGCAAGTTTGGTGGACCTCTTGGGTTACCTCTGACCTGTTGTCTTTACCTCTTCCCAGTGGAGTGTAGTGAGTTTGTTCTCCCAGCTTGAGCTCCAGGGTGGTGGATTGTACTTGAGGGTATGAATACATGGCTCCCTAATAGCTTGAGATGGAAGGCAATATTTTAACTATGGGGTTGTTCCTGCTGTTATTGTTTTTAGTTTGTGTGGAGGAGCCAGTTACCTAGGTATTCTGTTGTGCCTGTGGCAGGCTCTTGTCCCCCAGGTGGGTTATACAAAAGTCACAAGCTTAGGAAGAGGCCTTGTAGCTCCCAGGGGTTACTTTGTCCCTGCTCCCCCTGAGGTGGGGGAAGGAGCAAGATAGTTTGCAGCTGCAGTGCAAGAACCAGGGTGAGTGAACTTCTACGCAGCTCAGAGGTTGCTTATCCTGCTGCTAGGGAGGGCCACTGTTACAGAGTTCAGAGGTATATCTCTCTGGGCTTGGAGGGCTTCTCCTCACGGGAGGGACCAACTGGTGCCATTGCTGAGGTCTCTAGCCAGGTTTTTTCTTCCCTGTCCACAAGCTCAGGCACTTTCCCTTCCGATTGGAGCACTTGTGGTCTCTCGAGCTTCCCCACAGTACATGTGTCTGGCCATCTGATGTGTGTCTCCACGTGTCACTGGCTGATAGGGGGAATTCCAACTGTGCGCCCCTTTTCCACCACTAGACCCCAAGGTGAGGTGGGTGGGTGTCTCTATCCCCAGAAGTGTCTGCTAGGGGGATGTTCCCACTAGGGGGAATAGTGGCAGTTGAAGGCACTCTTGGATCGAGTGAAACTCCCTAATAAAGTGGGCAGGGTTAGGGGGAGCTGCTCTGGTTCAGCCTGTGGCACTTGAGGCATTCAGTTGTCATGAGAACAGGTACTTATACAAAATGAGTCACTATGGCAAGCAACCTCCAAAATGACTGATCTCCAGGGTAGGGGAGGGCTGGGACCTGAAGAACGGGTACTAGGATGAGCACGTAGCAGGCATGTAGCAGAAGGCCAGAACCAGGGAGGCAGGACTGTATGGACAGGCTGCAAACTGTTTCCAATATAGAAAGGTCACTCTGATACAGATCAGGGACCTCAACCCACATGGAACCCCTGGAGGCAGCTGTCTGCAGCCACTAAAGGCATTGCCTGTTGCACGCAGGCTGAAGAGCCCCCAGGCCAGGGGTGGGGTGAAGATAGAGGTCCATCTAACAGTCAGCTCCAAGCGGAAGATCTTAAAGATGGCTGCTGACTGCCAGTCTGGTGTATAGCAGGGTTCAGATCATGCTGTGAACGCTGCTCTCCTCAACCTGCCTGAGTGCCATGGAGGCAATTTCCAGCAGCACTTAAGGGTGTATCCCATTGCTCTCCATTCAACTCCTGTGAACTGGTCCCACTGACTTCTAGTAGTGAGGTGCCTGTCTCCAGAGTCCCACGTACTGTCCCAGGAAGCTGTATCTCAGCCTCCCTACCCGGCCCTGTGCAGTCCCTGTACAGTGCACCCAAGAGTTCCATATGATTCCCACAATTGCTTCCTCTCCACAGAGACTGCTGTCTCGAGCAACAGGTTTTCACCCACTCTGGGCTTGTCCCTGACTGAATGGATGGGAAGTCTGTGGGGATGGTGCATGACCAACTGTAGGTCAGGTTGCACTGTGTTGACCTGGTGAGCGCATCCTTCCCGTGCTCTGGTCTCTATTGTATTTCCTGCGCCCTCTGATCTTTGTGAATGTATCTCTCTGTCACCTGATTTCTTGGGCTGAGTGTTCCACGATGTTTCTCGGAAATTTCACAATGCTGTTTTTGGAGTGAGCGGTCTGCATGCAGGCAGCCATTGGTGTTCTTCACCTCCTTCCCTGGGAGTGGTGAGGTGGGAGGTCTCTACCAGACCGTCATTTTTTCTCCCTCCCCCAGGACTTTTTTCGTTGGGAGATTTTTTTATTGCTGCTTCAGTTCCGTTACTTGATATTGTTCTGTTTATGGGTTCTATTTATTCCTAATTGAGCCTAAGAAAATTGTGTCTTTCCAAGAATTTGCTCATTTCCTCAATGTTTTCAAGTTATATGCATAGAGATTTTTATAGTATTCAGAAATCATATTTTACATTTCTGTGGTATCAGTTGTAATATCTCCTTTTTCATTTCTGATTGAGTTTATTGGGTCCTTTCTTTTTGTGGTTAATCTAGTGAGAGGCTTGCCAATTTTGTTTATCTTTTCAAAGAACCAACTTTTTGTTTCATTAATCTTCTGTGTAATTCTTTTGTTATGAATTTCATTTAGTTCTGCTCTGACCTTAGTTATTTCTTCTCTTCTGCTTGGTTTGGGATTGGTTTGCTTTCCTTTTCCAATTCCTTGAGATGATTCATTAGATTGTTTATTTGTGATCTTTCTGTCTTGTGGATGTAGGCATTTATGGCTATGAATTTTCCTCTTATGACTGCTTTTGGTGAATCCCACAGATTTTGATAACTTGTCCACTGTCACCAGTTCTATTCAACATAGTGCTGAAGTCCTAGCCAGAGTAATCAGTCAAGAGAAGGAAATCAAGGGTATCCAAATGGGGAAAGAAGAGGTCAAACTATCATTCTTTGCTGACAATGTGATCTTATATCTAGAAAACCCAAAAGATTCTACCAAGAGATTCCTGGAATTGATAAATAAATTCAGCAAAGTCTCAGGTTACAAAATCAATGTACACAAATCAGTAGCATTCACATACACCAACAACAGTCAAATTGAGAACCAAATCAAAGACTCAATACCTTTCACAATAGCAACAAAGAAAATAAAATACCTAGAAATATATTTAAGCAAGGAGGTGAAGGATCTCTATAGGGAGAACTATGAAAGACGGAAGAAGGAATTAGTAGAGGATGCAAACAGATGGAAAAGTATACCATGCTCATGGATAGACAGAATCAACATTGTTAGTATGTCTATACTACCCAAAGTCATCTACAGATTCAAAGCAATCCCTACCAAAATACCAACAGCATTTTTCACAGATATAGAAAAAATAATTCTATGCTTTGTGTGGAACCAGAGAAGACCTTGTATAGCCAAAGAAACCTTAAGTGAGAAGAACAAATTGGGAGGCATCAATTTATCAGACTTCAAGCTATACTACAAGGTTATAGTAACCAAAACAGCATGGTACTGGCACAAGAACAGAGACATAGACCAATGGAACAGGACTGAGAACCCAGATATAAAACCATCCTCATAGAGACATCTAATCCTTGACAAAGAAGACAAAAACATACACTGGGGAAAAGAATCCCTATTCAATAAATGGTGCTGAGAAAATCAGATAGCCACATGTAGAAGACTGAAACAGGACCCTCACCTCTCACCTCTCACAAAAATCAACTCAAAATGGATAACAGACTTAAACCAAAGGCATTAAACCATAATAATTCCAGAAGAAAATGTTGGAAAAACACTTATAGAAATCGGCCTAGACAAAGAATTTATGAAGAATATCCCAGAAGCAAGCACAACAACAATAAAAATAAACAAATGGGACCTGATCAAATTAAGAAGCTTCTGCACAGCCAAAGAAACTACTGCTTGAGTGAACAGACAACCTACAGAATGGGAGAAAATTTTTGCATGCTATACATCTGACAAAGGACTAATAACTAGAATCTGTATAGAACTCAGGAAAATCAGCAAGAAAAAAATCAAACAACCCCATTAAAAAATGGGCAAAGGACATGAACAGAAACTTTTCAAAATAAGATAGAGTAATGGCTAAGAAACATATGAAGAAATTCCCAACATCTCTAATCACCAGGGAAATGCAAATCAAAACCACAATGAGATACCACATAACTCCAGTGAGAATGGCTTATATCAAAAAAGTCTCAAAACAACAAATGGTGGCATGGATGCGGAGGGATAGGAACACTTATACACTGCCGGTGGAACTGCAAACTAGTACAACCTCTATGGCAAGTAGTATGGAGATACCTCAAAGAACTAAAAGTACAACTGCCACTTGATCCAGTAATCCCAGTCCTGGGTATTTACCCATATGAAAAAAAGACATTCTGTAATAAAGACATATGCGCTCAAATGTTTATTGCAGCACAATTCACAATTGCAAAGATGTGGAAACAACCCAAGTGCCCATCAATACATGAGTGGATTAAGAAAATGTGATACATGTACACCATGGAGTACTACTCAGTGACAAAAAACAATGGTGAACTAACACCTCTTGTGTTATCCTGGATTGAAGTGGAGCCCATTCTTCTAAGCGAAGTATCTCAAGAATGGAAAAGTAAACACCACAAGTACTCACCATCAAATTGATACTAATTGACCAACTTTTATATGCACATATGGAAGTAACATTCATTGGGTGTTGGGCAGGTGGGAGGCAGAGGAAAGGATGGGTGAATTCACACCTAAGGGGTGGAGTGTGCACTATCTAGGGGATGGGCACGCTTGTAGCTTTGACTCGGGCAGAGAAAAGGCAATACTTGTAACCTAAACATCTGTACTCCTGTAATACTCTGAAATAAGAAAACATAATAATCATGTGTTAGTTTTCAAATAAAAAAAGAGCAGCTGCCAGCCTAGAATTTTGTATCCTGTAAAACTAAGTTTCATATATGAAGGAGAAATAAAGACCTTTCTAGTCACTCAAACACTGAGGAAATCTGTCAAGACCAGACCTGCCCTGTAGGAAATACTCAGAACTGCATTATACATAGATCAGCACTATCAGGAAATGCAAATTAAAACCACAATGAGATGTCACTTTACCCCAGCTAGAATGCCTTTTATTAAACAGTCCAAAAACAATAGATGCTGGCATGGATGCAGAGAGAGTGGAACGCTTATTATATACTGTTGGTGGAACTGCAAATTAGTACAACCTCTACAGAAAACAGTATGGAGATTCCTCAAAGAACTAAAAGTAGTTTTATCCAGCAATCCCATTACTAGGTATTTACCCAATGGAAAAGAAGTAATTTTATCAAGAAGACACCTGCACTTGAATGTTTATTGCAGCACAATTCACAATTGCAAAGATGTGGAATCAACCCAAGTACCCATCAATTCATGAATAGATTAACAAAATGTGGCATATGTATACTATGGAATACTACTTGGTCATGAAGAAGGATTAATTAAGGCCTTTTGCAAAAATATGGATGGAACTGGAGACCATTATCCTAAGTGAAGTATCTAAAGAATGGAAAAATTAACACCACATGTACTCACTATTAAACTGGAACTAACTGATGGGCACAAATCTGCACAGAGGGAAGTAAAACTCAGTGGAAATCAAGTAGGGGAAGAGGGGGCAGAGGGGATAGGCAAAAACCTACCTAATGGGTGCAATGAACACTATCTGGGTGATGGGCATACTTATAACCCTGACTCAAGCATAACAAAATCGATACATGTAACCAAAAACATTTGTACCCCTGTAATATTGTGAAGTTAAATAAATAAAAGGGGAAAAAAAGAATAAGAAGAATATCATCCCTCAACTTCCTTATACTTTTATCTATTTGTGATTAAAATGTAGGTAAGTACTTAGGGTTTCATTAAATCATTTTGTGACCAGGTTATATTTTGAAATGGGAAATAAATTCATATATGTCATTAAAGCACATTAAAGCTATACTTAATTTTATGAAAAATATGTTGAGTTTCTTTACTTATATTCAGCTTTTCCCAACACTCACCTATTCCATGCAATAATATTAACTTTACTTCAAAACCATGTTTTTAATTGAGGTAAAATTCATATAACTTAAAATTCACCACTGTAAATAAAAGTATACAATTCAGTGGCTTTTCATACATACAAAGTGTTGTACAATAATACCATCATCTAATTCCACTACAGTTTATCACCCAAAAAGCAACCCAGTATCCCTTAAGCAGTCATTCCCCATTCCTGCAGCTTGCCAGCCCTTGGTTATCACTAATATTCTCTTTGTCTCTATGGATTGGCCTATTATGGAATTTTCATTGAAATGGAATCATATCACATGTGACCTTTTGTATCTGGCTGCTTTCATTTAACATAAGGGTTTCAAGGCATATCCATGCTATATCATATATCAGCACTTGATTTCTTTTTATGGCTAAATAAGATTTCACTGTGCAGATAGACCATATCTTGTGTATCCCTTCATTCACTGATAGATCCATTGATTGACAAACTGAGTCTAAAGTTTATATTGAAAGGCAAAAGACACATAATACCAATTGAGTAAAAAAGAATAAAGTTAGAGTCCTGATACTACCCAACATCAACACTTACTGTAAAGCTACAGTGATCAACAATGTGGTATTGGTAAAATAATAGATGAATAGAACGTAGTAGAAAGTCCCAAAATAGACCCACACAAATACAGTCAACTGATCATTGACAAAGGAGCAAAGGTAGCTCAATAAAGGATAGTCTATTTAACAAATGATGTGGGAATATCTGTGCATCTGCATACAAAAAATTATTCTAGATACAATCATCTTTCACAAAAATTAATTCAAAATGGACCATAGACTTAAAACACAAAACTATACAACTTCTAGAAGATAACACAATAGAACATCTAGGTGACTATGGTTTTGGTGTGACTTTTTAGAAACAACATGAAAGGTATGATTCTGAAAGAAAAAATTGATGAGATGGACATCAATTAAAAACTTCTACTCTGTGATAGATACTGTTAAGAGTAAGAAATGGCAAGCTGCAGACTGAGAAAAATCTTTGCAAACTATATATCTGCTAAAGGACTGGTATTCAAAACATACAAATAACTCTAAAAACCAATCAATTAAAAAATAAACAACCTAATTATACAATGGTCAAAAGATCTGAACAGACATTCACCAAGAAGATAGACACATGGTGAAGATGCTCAACATCATATGTTATTAGAGAACTGCACACTTATTAGAATGGCTAAAATCCAAAACACTGACAAGACCAAATGCTGGCCAGGATGTAGAGCAATAGGAACTCTCACTCATGGTTGGTGGGAATGCAAAATGGTACAGCCAGTTTGGAAGAAAATGTGGCAATTTCTTACAAAGTCAAACACAGGCTTACCGTATGATCCAGCAATCACATTCCTTAGCGTTTACCCAAGTGAATTGTAAATTTATGTTCACACAAAAACTTACACATGAATGTTTATAGCAAATTTATTCACAACTGCCAAAGCTTTAGAAGCAACCAAGATGTCCTTCAATAGGTGCATGCATAATTAACCTCTGGTACAATCATAAATAGAATAGTAGTCAATGATAAAATGAAGCAAGCTACGAAAAGACATGGGGGAAACTTAAATGCATTTTTCCTAATGAAGGAAGCTAGTCTGAAAAGGCTAAATACTCTATGATTCCAATTAAATGACATTCTGGAAAAGGCAATACCATGGAGATAGGAAGAAGACCAATGAATGCCTAGGTTCAGGAGAAGGGGGGTAGGGATAACTAGGGGGACACAGGAACTTTTAGAGCAGTGAAACTATTCTGCATGATATTGTATTGGTGGATGTGTGACATTATGCATTTGTCAAAACCCATAGAATTGTATAACACAAAGAATTACCCTAGTGTAAAATATGGACTTTAGAGTTAATAATAATATATTGGTATTGGTTAACCAATTATCCCAAATGTATTATACTAATTTAAGATGTTAATAATAAGAATAACTGTGCAGGGGGAGGGTAGAGAAGGGGTATATGAAAGCTTTCTGTACTTTTTGTACAATTTTTCTGTAATACTAAAACTGCTCTAAAAACTAAAGTCTAGTAAAAAAACCCCATCTGATTTTCGCAATAAACTGTTATGAAAATGAAAAAACAATCACAAACTGGGGGAAGTATTTGCTAAATGTATATCTGACAAACGATTTGTGCCTAGATTATATAAAGATCTCTCAAAACTCAATAATAAGAAAACAAAACAGCAACAAAAAATAGGCAAAATGTTTAAGCAGACACTTTACCAAAGAAGATATACAAGCAGAAAATAAGTACATGAAAAGATATTCAACATCACTGGTATTTGCAAATTAAATACACAAGAAGATCTTACTATAATCCTATTAGAACGGCTAAAATAAAAAAAATAACTGAATGAAGTAAACCAAGTTTTGGCAAGGATGCAGAATAACTAGAACTGTAATACATTGCTGTTGGGAATGTAAAATGGTTCAGCCTCATTATAAAATGCTTTAAAAGTTTTTATAAAGTTCAACATAAACTTACTATACAACCCAGGAATCCTACTCCTAGATATTTACTCAAAAGAAATGAAGTCATATGTACCTAAAAACCTGTATGTGGAAGTTTATAGCAGCTTTATCCATAATAACCAAAATTTAGAAACAGGCTAAATGTCCATAAATTGGATTGTGATACAGCCATACAATGACCTAATATTCAGCAATAAAAAGGCACTATGAACTACTAATACATGCAGCAACACAAATGAATATCAAAGGCATATGCAAAGTAAAAGAAGCCAGGCTCAAAGGCTATATTCTGTATGCTTCCATTTATATGACATTCTGGAAAAGGCAATACTATAGCCTTAGAGAACAGATCAGTGGCTGCTAGGGAATGAGAGGGAGGGGGTGAGATGATACAAAGTATCATGAAGAAACTTTTGGGGTTGACATAACTATTTTATATTTTGATTATGGTGGCTATTGCACGACTGTGTATGTTTGTCATAATTCAAAGAACTGTACACCTAGAAAGGGTGAACCTCAGTGTATGTAAACCATACTTCAATAAAACAAAAAATTGTTGAGTGCAAAAGAATAAGCACAATACTCTTTACATAATTTTAAACAGCAAAATAAAATAGTATATGTTGTCTATGGTTACGTAAACAAATATACAAAGGATAGAATAGGATACACACAGAATATATGTGTGTGTATGCTTAAAAGGAAGGTGAGAAAAGTGAACAGGACAGAATGAAGAATAAAAGAGACAAACACAGACACATATAGATATTGAAAATGTACAAAATGAGAACCAATATTTGAATTGACAAGAATGATTAATTTATTTTTATTTTTATTTATTTTTTTAGAGACAGGGTCTCGCTCTGTTGCCCAGGCTGGAGTGCAGTGCTGCAATCATAACTCGCTGCAGCCTCAAACTCCTGGACTCAAGTGATCCTCCTGCCTCAGCCTCCTAAGTAGCTGGTATTACAGGCAGGTGCCACCATGTCTGGCTAATTTTTCTTATTTTTTGTAGAGACTAGGTCTCGCTATATTGCCCAGGCTTTTGTTGAACTCTTGGGCTCAAGCAATCCTCCCACATTGGCCTACCAAAGTGCTGGGATTACAGGCGTGAGCCAACGTGCCTGGACCAAGAATGATTAATTATATCAATCAAACTATGTTCACCTGAGGTATAAAAAGGACAAAGGAGACCATAGTCCAAAAACACAAAAAGGGGTGGGTATGAATACTGGTTAACTTTGTACACTGTAGGAAAAATGTAAGTGCATTCCTTATGACGCAGCAATTTCACTTCTTGCTATCTGCTCTAGGGAAACATTCAAACATATGCAAAAGCAACCCTATACACTGCAGCAATATTTGAAATTGTGAAAAATTACAAACTAAATGTCCACAATGAGAAATGGCAAAATAAACTATGGTATATCAATGTTATGAAAAATTAGGTAGTTGTTTAGAAATAATTAGGTAAAATGATCTGTGCTGGCATGGAAAAAGTATAGATGTATCGTCAAGTAAAAGACAAAATGTAAAACAATAAGCATAGTATTATCCTATTCATATATTAAAATGTATAAAATAATGCTATGCATTTTTATTAATACATGTATACATTCATGTATAAATATTCATGAATAAAGGTCTGAAAGGATCTGCACCAAACTATTAGGAGCAGTTTCCTCTGGGGATGTGACTAGAATTACGGGTGATGGTCTGGGGAACTTCAGCTTTATCATTAATGCCTGAATTTTTCCAAGAGTGCACTTCTTTTCTTTTTTTTTTCTTTTCATTCTTTTAAAAAATTTTTAATTTTTAATTATTATGGGTACATAATACTTATATATTTATAAGGTACATGTGATGTTTTGGTACAGACATACAATATGTATTAATCAAATCAGAGTAATTGGGGTATCCATCACCTCAGGCATTTATCATTTTTTTGTGTTAGGAACATTCCAATTCTACTCTTTTAGTTATTTTAAAGTACACCCTAACTTATTGTTGATTATAGTCACTTTGTTATGCTACCAAATATTGTTCATTCTATCTAATTACCTAACTATATTTTTGCACCCATTAACCATCCCCACTCTATCCTCCCCTCCCCACTACCCTTCCCAGCCCATGGTAACCACCATTCTACACCCAAGAGTATATTTCTATGTTCCTTTGTAATTAAAATTTAATAAAATTTAAACACGATTGCTAGGTTTCATTGATACATTTAAGACTCAAAAGTAAAGCAATGTTAGGTAAATTTTGTTTATTAGATTTAAAGTAACTTTTTAACCCATAATTTGATTGCAATTATGGTAGGCAAAATTCTAAGTTGGTCTCCAGATCTCTGTAACCCCTGGTGTATATGCCCTGAATAATTCCCTCCTCTTGAGTGTGGACAGGTCCTGTGAATACGATATATGTTACTACCCTGGCTAGGTTACATCATATGGCAAAGGTGAAGGGATTTTTTTCAGATATAACTAAAGTTCCTAATCAGTTAACTTTGAATTAATTAAAAGAGAGACATTCTTGGAGAACTTGACCTAATGAGGCATCTTTAAAATCGAATCTGTAGGTCAGAGACTTAAAAGGATCAGAGGCTCTCTTTCCTGCTAGTTTTGAAGAAGCAAACCACCATGACTTCTACAGCTGCAAAGAAAGTAATTCTACCAATAATCGCATGAGCTTGGAAGAGAACACTGAGGCTCAGAGAAGATCCCAGCCCCATCAGACACTTCTATTGCCATCTTGTGAAACCCTGAGTAGAGAACCCAGCAAAGCCATGCCCATATTCGTGACCCATGGAAACTGTCACATAATAAATCTGTGTTGTTTTAAGCTGCTAAATTTTTGCTAATTTCTTATGTAGCAATAGAAAATGAATACAGAGCTTTACAGTTATCTGTCTACCTCTCCACTAAATTGTAAATGTAGAGAGTAAATTGAGAATAGTGCAGTGTCTTATTCATCTTTTATCCCTGGCACTTAGTATCATTCTGACACATATTATGTATTCAGTAAATATTTAATGAATATTTATTCTTATGTAATGGCAGTTTAAAAGTACAGGTTATATATGTTCCGATCTATTTAACTTCTCTAATACAGGAGAAGTGTTTAGGAAATTAACAAAGTGTACATGCTTTTTAATCCACAACTACCATTTAGAGACAGCTTCTGGGTTGTTTCAAGCATACCAAACAGATTTGAGAGACCTATATTCTGGTCCCATCTCTGTAATAAATAGCTATGTTATAAAGGTAATAAATTCTTCAGCTGTGTGACTTCCTTGGGCCTCAGCTTCCTCATTTGTCAAAGAAAGAGGCCACTCTCAGAGATCTTAAAATCCTAACAATTTATGCTTCCAAGTAGCTTAACCTCTCTAAGGTTCAAGTCTATCAGTTAACAAAAAGAGGTCAGAAAAACTGTTTATATTCCTGAGGTGGTTGTGAGGTTCAAATAAAATTAGACAAAGAATATGAATATGGAAATTCCATAAAAAGGGAAAGTACAGCTATGACAATATTACAGTCCTAAAAAACCTATTCATGAGGTGATAGAAAGGTGAATATGGTATTTTTTAAGATAAGTACCTATAATATAGGAAAATGCCATATAAATTCAGGACATTCCACCAAATAATTCCTAAAACTAGCACAATTTGTACTCATAAACTTTTTAATATTTCATAATCAAAAGACATTGAAACAACTGTTTCCACCAATATGCAAATTTGAACTTGAGCATTCAAACACAGGCTCATTCTATAAAACAGAATTTAGGTTGTGTTGGATTATTTTTATGATTTAAAGAAAGAAAGCTGTACCTTATAACTTTAAGAGTTGAAGCTTTTGATACCCACTGCTTAGCAACCAGACCTTCTTGTCTAAACACCTCTTTTCAGGAGAGTCACGACTGAATGGTAGGAGAAAAAACATGATTCAGAAGACAGCACGTGTTGTAAATACCTGTATTTGTAAAAAAAAAAAAAATAATGTCAAATGTCAATAAAGTTTATCTCAAAAAAGAAGGTAATACAAAAACATCAAACAAGTTATTTGTAAATTCAGGTTATTTTTATAGTTACGTTAAAAGCAGTTATTCCATTTTTTTAAAAAAATTCAGTTATATGACCACATTAAACAAATTTATCTTATTTTGGTATACAAAACACCTCACTATAGATTTTACTTATTTTTATTTTATGTATTTATTTTTGAAAATGTTTTGCTTTTAGTATTATTATTAATTGACACCTAATAATTGTACATATTTATGGGATACAGTGTGATATTTTGATACATGTATACTTTGTGTAATGATAAAATCAGAGTAATTACCACATCTACCACCTCAAACATTTATAACTTCTTTGTGCTGGGAAAATTCAAAGTACAATCTTCTAGCTACTTGAAAATACACAATTAATTGTTGTTAATTATAGTTACCCTAAAGTGCTAATAGAACACTAGAACTTATTCCTCCAGTGAAGTTTTGTATCTGTTAACCAACCTCTACCCTATCCCTCCCAGGCTTTAGTAACCACTATTCTATTAATACCATATACTTCTATGAGATCAATTTGTTTAGCTTTCACATATGAGTGAGAACATGAGGTATTTGTCTTTCTGTGCCTGGCATATTTCACTTAATATAATGTCCTCCAAATTCATCCATATTGCTGCAAATCATGGGATTTCATTCTTTTTTAATGGGTGAATACTATGCCCTTGTGTGTGTGTATATATATATATATATATATACACATACACCACATTTTCTTTATCCATTCATCCACTGATGGAAACTTAGGTTGATTCCATCTCTTGGCTATTGTGAATAGTGCTGCAATAAACATGTTGAGTGCAGATATCTCTTTGACATAATGACTTCTTTTTTTTTTCTGGATATATATACTCAGTAGTGAGATTGCCAGATCACATGGTATTAATATTCTATTTTTAGGGCTTTTTTTTTTTTTAATTGAGGCAGGTCTCGCTCTGTCACCCAGGCTAGGGTGCAGTAGTGGATCATAGCTCACTGCAATCATGAACAACGGGGCTCAGGCCATCCTCCCACCTCAGCCTCCTGAGTAGCTGGGATTACAGGCATGTGCCAACATGCCCAGCTAAGCTTTTTTATTTTTTGTAGAAATGGGGTCTCGTTATTTTTTTTATTATTATTATTTCAGAGTATTACAGGGGTGCAGATGTTTAGGTTACATGTATCGCCTTTGCTCTGCTTGAGTCAGAGCTACAAGTATGCTCATCCCCCAGATAGTGTGCACTGTACCCCTTAGGTGTGAATTTACCCATCCCCTCCTCCCCCCTCCCACTTGCCTGACACCCGATGAATGTTACCTCCATATGTGCACATAAGAGTTGATCAGTTAGTATCAATTTGATGGTGAGTACATGTGGTGCTTTTTTTTCCATTCTTGAGATACTTCGCTTAGAAGAATGGGCTCCACAAGATTGTAGCTCTGATTTGGGCAGTGCATAGGCAATATATGTAACCAAAGTGCTTGTACCCCCCATAATATTCTGAAATTAAAAAAAAAAGAAGAATGGGCTCCAGTTCCATCCAGGATAATACAAGAGGTGTTAGTTCACTGTTGTTTTTTGTGGCTGAGTAGTACTCCATGGTATACATATACCACATTTTCTTAATCCACTCATGTATTGATGGGCACTGGGGTTGTTTCCACATCTTCACAATTGTGAATTGTGCTGCTATAAACATTTGAGTGCAGATGTCTTTATTATAGAATGTCTTTTTTTCCTTTGGATAAATACCCAGTAGTGGGATTACTGGATCATACGGTAGTTCTACTTTTAGTTCTTTGAGGTATCTCCATACTGCTTTCCATAGAGGTTGTACTAGTTTGCAGTCCCACCAACAGTGTGTGAGTGTTCCTATCTCTCCGCGTCCATGCCAGCATTTGTTGTTTTGGGACTTTTTGATATAAGCCATTCTCACTGGAGTTACGTGGTATCTTATTGTGGTTTTGATTTGCATTTCCCTGATGATTAGAGATGTTGAACATTTTTTCATATGTTTCTTAGTCATTAGTCTATCTTCTTTTGAAAAACTTCTATTCATGTCCTTTGCCCATTTTTTAATGGGGTTGTTTGATTTTTTCTTGCTGATTTTCCTGATTACTTAGATTGATGCCTCCCAATTTGTTCTTTTTGCTTAAGGTTTGCTTAAGAGCTATACGAGGTCTCCTCTGGTTCCATACAAAGCATAGAATTATTTTTTCTACATCTGTGGAAAATGCTGTGGTCCAGGCTAGTCTCAAACTCCTGGCCTCAAGTTATCCTCCTGCTTCAGCCTCCCAAAGTGCTGGTATTATAGGCATGAACCAATGCACCCAGCCTGTTTTTCTGAGAAACCTCCATACTGTTCTCCACAATGGCTGTACCAATTTACATTCCCACCAACAGTGTATGAGGGTTCCCCTTTCTCCACATCCTCACCAGCATGTTATTTTTTGCCTTTTTAACAATACCCATTCTAACTGAGAGAAGATGACACTTCACTGTAGTTTTGATTTGTATTTCCTTGATGATTAATGATTTTGAGCATTTTTTCACACACCTTTTGGCCATTTGTATTTCTTCTTTTGAGAAATGTCTTTTCAGGGCATTTGCAAATTTTCTAATTGGATTGTTTGGGCTTTTTTTTTTTTTTGCTGTTGAGTTGCGTTCCTTGTATATTCTGGATATTAATCCCTTGTAAATTAGAACCTAGATTGTATTGGATGACTAGTTTACTAATATTATCTCCCCTTCTTCTGGTCATCTCTTAATTTTTCTGATAGTTTCCTCTGCTGTGCAGAGTTTTGTATTTTGATATAATCCCATTTGTCTGTTTTTGCTTCTGTTGCCTGTGTTCTTGGGTTTTCTCCATAAATCTTAGCCCAAACCAATGTTTTGAAGCATTCCCCCTATGTTTTCTTCTAATATTTTCATGGATTTGGGTCTTATATTTAAGTATTTAATCCATGTTGAGCTGAATTGTGTATATGCTGAAAGATAGGGGTCTGGTTTCATTCTTCTGCATATACATATCCAGTTTTCCCAGCACCCTTTATTGAAGAGATTGTCCTGTTCCTATCGTATATGCATAGAGTATACACCAATAATGAACTAGCTGTAAAAGAAATCAGAAAGGCAATACTGTTTACAATAGCTACAAGAAAATAAATTGCCTAGGAATAAATTTAATCAATGAGGTTAAAGACCTTGAAAAGGAAAACTAAAAAACACTGATGAAAAAATTGAAACGGGAAACAAACAAATGGAAAGATGTCCAATGCTCATGGATTGGAAGAACTAATATTATTCAAATGGCCATACTACCCAGAGCAATCCACAGATTCTATGCAATCTCTACCAAAATACCAATGTCGTATTTCACAACAATAGAAAAAAATAATCCAAACATTCATATGGAACCAAAAATGAGCCTGTATAGCCAAAGTAGTACTGAGCAAAATAACAAAGCTGAAGGCATCACACTACTTGACTTAAAAATATATTACAAGGCTATAACAACCAAAACAGCATAGTACTGGTATAAAATCAGATACATAGACCAATGAATCAGAATAGAGAACCTAGAAATAAGTACACATATTTATAGCCACCTGATTTTCAACAAAGGCACCAAGAACATATATTGGGGAAAGGACACCCTCTTAAGTTAATGGTGCTGGAAAAACTGGATGTCCATATGCAGAAGAATGAAACTAGACGCTTATCTTTCACCATATACAAAAATCAAATTAAAATGGATTGAAGACTTAAAGGTAAGACCTGAAACTATAAAACTAGTAGAAGAAAACATAGGGGAGATACTCTAGGACATTGGTCTAGGCAAAGATATTAGAGCTAAGACCTCAAAATCACAGGCAACAAAGAGAAAAATAGACAAACAGGACTATATTAAACTAAAAAGCTTCTACACAGCAAAGGAAATAATCAGGAGAATCAAGAAGCAACCAGAAGAATGGGAGAAAATATTTGCAAACTATTGATAAAACAAGGCAGTGATATCCAGAATATACAAGGAACTCACACAACTCAACAGCAAGGAAACAAATAATTCCATTAAAAATTGGGTAAAGGACATGAATAGATATTTCTCAACAGAAGACATACAAATGGACAACAGGTGTATGAAAAAATGCTCACCATCATTAATCATCAGGGAAATACAAATCAAAACCACAATGAGATTATCATCTTACCCCAGTTAGAATGGCTATGATTAAAAAGACAAAAAATAACTGATGCTGGCAAGGATGCAGAGAAAAGGACACTGTTGGTGGGAATGTAAATTAGTATAGCCATTATGGATAACAGTATGGAGATTTCTCAAAAAACTACAAATAGAACCACCATAGGATCCAGTAATCCATTACTGGGTATTTATCCAAAGCAAAATAAATCAGTATATCAAACGGATACTTGCACTCTCATGATTATTGTAGTACTATTGACAATAGCAAAGATATGGAAGCAACCTAAGTGTCCATCAACGTATGAATGGATAACAGAAATGTGACATATATACAGAATTGAATACTATTCAGCCATAATAAAGAATAAAATCCTGTCATATGCAGCAATATGGGTGAAGGTGGAGGTCATTCTGTAAGTGAAATAAGACAGGCACAAGAAAACAAATATCACATGTTCTTACTCATATGTGGGAGCTAAAAAAGTTGATCTCATGGAGGTAGAGAGTAGAATGATAGTTACCAGAGGCTGGGTAGGGTGTGTATTGGGAAGTGGGATGAAGAAAGGTTGTTAACGGGTACAAACAGATAGAATTTAAGATCTAATGTTCAATAGCAGAGTAGGGTGACTACAGTTAACATCAATGTATTGTATATTTCAAAATATCTAGAAGAGACAGCTTGAAATGTTCCCAACTCATAGAAATGATAAATACTCGAGGTGATGGATATTTTAGATACCCTGGCTTAATCATTACATATTCTGTGCATGTAAGAAAATATCACATGTACCCCCCAAAATGTACAAATATTATTTAGAGTATTTGTTTAATTACTGAGTTGTAGGAGTTCTATACATAGTCTGCATATTAACCCTTTATCTGATATGTGATTTGCACACATTTTCTCCCATTTGATGGATTGTCTTTTTATCCTGTTGGTAAAGTCCTTTGATACACACAAGTTTTTAATTTTGGTGAAGTTAAATTTGTTTATTTTAAACTTTTGTTGTCTGCTTTTGCAGTCATATCCAAGAAATCACTGAAAAAGCCAGTGTCATAAAACTCCTCCCCCATGTTTTCTTCTAAATGTTGTACAGTTTTAGGTCTCATGTTTAGGTCTTTGAAGCATTTTGAGTTGATTTTTGTATGTGGTGTTAGGTATGGGTCTAACTTGATACTTTTGTATTTGGATATCCAGTTTTCCTAGCACCATCTGTTGAAAAGTTTGTCCTTTACTCATTGAATGATTGTAGCACCCTTGTCAACCATCATTTGAACATATATGTGAATGTTTGTTCCTAGGCTCTCTATTGTATTCCATTGTTGTGTATGTCTACTCTAAGAGACTTTTAAATGACAGGAAATCACTTGTATTAAGTAGAAAGTCATGAGAAGTAGCAAAGGATTGTTCATACCCTTGAATTTTAAGACTACTTACTGAATCCCTGTGACAATTAAAAATTATGAATTCCCAGTGTAGTTGTTTGCTTACCCTTTTGCAGGAACACTGAAAGTTATACATTCTAGGAGTCTCACTACATTCAACTATGAGTCTTCTATACACCATCCCATTTCCTCCCCCAAATTCCCTGAGTTCACCTTAGCCAAGGTATCCTTCCCGCCATTTCTTCCTTCAGCACTCTTATAAAATGCTACATTCTCTTCCAGAAAACAGAATTGGACAGTGAATTCAAATCCACTCTAAGCAACAACTAACACCTTCACAGGAAATAAATGCAATGCTTAAAGTTTGTAAAAGCCAAACAATTTATCTGCTCTCCTTCCCAACTTCTTTACCCTTCTAGTCTCTCAAGCTAGAAGCCCTGGAGTCATGTTTTATAAGCCAAATACTTCCTTGCTTTTTAAAAATGATATGTACTAACTATAAAAATTAAAACAAGAAAGTTCAATAAAGTAAGAGAATCACCCTATAACTGATCACCCAGAAATATCATCATTGAAACTATTTTTCTATGTATATATGTAAAATTTGGATGGATGGGTAAAGAGGCATGAAAAATCATTATATTAAAATGTGAATGTATTATATATTTTCTCTAAGATGAAAGTATTATTTCTCAATTTCAGACATTGTCAATTAATTCCTTGCTTGAAAGATAAGAGTATTAACATTCTTATATTTTCCTTTTTGAAAAGACATCAGGGTGCATAGAAAGCATTCTTATATTTTCTACTAATTCCCTTTGCCCATATCCTGATTTTGGTTATCTATATTACTATTTTTACATTGTCAAGTTTTATACAATTTTCATTCACTTTGTTAAACATAAATTTTCATAGTCGCTTAGCTTTAGTTTAAATATATTCAAGGCACACCACCAGTCATTTATATATGACTTCACAAATGCTTAGTTTATTTCTATGCATATTATATTTGGCTTGATTTCACCATCAAGCAGTTTTTTCTACAAGTTCTCAAAGGTATGCTCCCTGAATTTGTGCATGCTGAGTGGGTCTGCTTATTGTCTTTATGCTTAAAAATGTGTCTAGATGAAAAAATTCAGTTTTAAGACATATACATGAAACCGTCACTAAAATCAAGATAATAAACATATTAATTATCCCCACAGTTTTCATTATAACCCTTACTAATTCATCCCTACCACTACTTCTGTACCCAGGAAACAACTGATCTATTAATACTTTCTGCCATTATTGAGTAGATTGAATTTTCTAAAATTTTATAAAAATGGAATTATATGCAATGTGTGTATTTTTGTCTACCTTCTTCTACTTAGTATATTTATTTCTAAATTCATCCACATTGCTGTATATGTTGGTAGTTCATTCATTTTTCTACAAAAGTTATTAAAGTTTTATTAGCATACAATGCACACGCCATACAATGCATCCATTTAAAGTATACAATTCAATGTTTTCTAGTATGTTCATAGGATTGTGCAACTATCAACACAATCTAACTTTAGAATATTTTTGTCTCCTCAGAAAGAAATCCAGTACCCATTAATAGTCACTACCCATCCTCCCACCACCACACCTACTCCATCTTAGGCAATCACTAATTATTTTCTCTTTCTATAGATTTTCCTATCCTGGGCATTTCTTATAAATTTCACCACATAATATGTGGTCTTTTGTGACTGGCTTCTTTCACTCAGGATGATGTTTTCAAGGTTCATCTATGTTGTAGAATATATCAGTACCGAAATCCTTTTTACTGCCAAATATTACTTTATTTATGCATTCACCAAGTGATTGACATTTGAGTTGTTTCCACTTTTTGGCTGTGTAATTTTTGAATAGTGCTGATATGAACATTTATGTATACATTTTTGTTTAAACACCTGTTTCCAGTTTTCTTGTGTATATACTTATAAAGGGAAGTGTTGGATCATATGGTAATTCTATATTGAGTCTTTTCAAAAACTGTCAAATTGTTTTCCACAACTGCTAAACCATTTTACATTCCCACCAACAACACACAAGGATTCGAATTTTCCCCACATCCTTGCCAGCACTTGTTATTTTTTTCATTATTATTGTAGTCATCTTAGTAGGCATGTGTAGATTTTATTTTCATTTTCCTAATGACTTTTGATGTGGAGCATCTTTTCATATGCTTTTGGTCATTTATTTTTGTATCTTCTTTGGAGAAATAGCTATTCCAATTCTTTCCCATCATTTCATTTGGCTGTTTGTCATTTTGTTATTGAGTTGTAAAAGTTCTTTATATATTTTGCATCACAGACCTGCTATGGTTTGGATATGGTTTTTTGGCTTCGCTAAGTCTCATGTTGATATTTGATCACTGATGTTGGTGGTAGGGCCTAGTGTGGGGTGTTTGGGTCATGGGGGCAAATCCCTCATGAATTGTTTGGTGCCATTCTTTCAGGAGTGAGTTCTCATTCTTAGTTCCCACAAGAACTGGTTGTCGAAAAGAACCTAGCACCTCTTCTTCTTTCTCTCTTGCTTCCTCTCTTGCCATGTGATCTGTACACACTGGCCCTTCTTCACCTATTGCCATGAGTGGAAGCAGCATGAGGCCCTCACCAGAAACTGAGCAGATCCTGGTATCATGCTTCTTGTATAGCCTGAAGAACCATGAGCCAAATAAACCTCTTTATAAATTACTCAGCCTCAGGTATTCTTTTATACCAACACAAAGACAAGACGCTTATGAGATAAATGATTTGTAAATATATTCTCCCATTCTATGGATTGTCTTTTCACTTTGTTAATGGTATCATTTGCAGCAAAAAAGATTTAATTTTTATGTGGCCCAATTTATCTATTTTTTAATTTTTTACATGTACCTTTGGTGTCATATCTAAAAACCCATTGCCTGACCCAGAGTAATAAAAGTTTATTTTTATGTTTTATTCTAATAGTTTTATAGTTTTAGCTCTTACATTGATGTTTACTATCTATTTTGAGTTAATTTTCATGTATGGTATGCAGAAGAGACTCAATTTCATTCTTTGCCTGTGTATATACAGTTTTCCCAGAACCATTTGTTGACAAGACTATCTTTCCCTATTGAATTGTAAGTATTTTGTTGAAGACAGTTAATTTCTTTTTATTGCTTAGTATTACATAGTATGGGTAGACCACAATGTCTTTATCCATTCACCAACTGATGGAAATTTGAGTTGTTTTCCAGTTTTTGGCTATTCCAAATAAAGTTTCTGTGAACATTTGTGAACAAGTCTTTGTATGGATACATGATACCATTTCTTTTGGTTAAATATGTAAGAGTGAAATAGCTGGGTCACAGGGTAGGTATATGTTTAACTTTTTGAGAAAACGCCACACTGTTCCCTAAAGTGGATGTATAATTTTACATTCTCACCAAAAGTGTATAAGAGTTCCAGTTGCTCCATACCCTTGACAACAGTTGGTATGGTGTGTCGTTTTTACTTTAGATAATACAATAGATGAGAAGTATCATCAAACTGTAGTTTTAATTGCATTTCTCTAATACTAATGAGGCTCAGCATCTTTTCATGTGCTTATTTGCCTTCCATATATCTTCTTGGATGAAGTGGATGTTGAAATTTTTTGTCAATTTTATTGGATTATTTTCTAAATATTAAGTTTGGAGAGTTTTAGCATATATTCTAAATACAAGTCCATTATCAGGTATATGATTTTCAAATATGCCCAGCCATATTCCTCTTGTTTTTCATTCTCCTAACACTACCTTTCAAAGAGCAGTAGTTATGAATCTTTATGAAGTCCAATTTATCAATTATATATTATGGATAGTGTTTTTAATGTCATATCTAAGAAATATTTAGATAACACACAGTCCCAAAGATTTTCTTTTATGTTTTCTCATAGAATTTTATATTTTAAGTTTACATTTAGATATATGATTCATTTTGAATATTTTGGTATATTGTGATAGACATGGATTGAAGTTCATATTTTATATATGGGTATTCAATTGTCCAGACCTTTTGTTGAAAACTTTATCCTCTTAACACAGAACTGCCTTGAAAATTTGTCAAAAATCAGTTCACTATATGCCCTTCTATTTTGAAGTCTCTAATCTTTTCCATTGAAATAAATTTACTATCTTGATGTCAATACCAACACTGTCTTGATTACTATAGTATTGTTAAGGTAGTATGCATCCTCCAACTTCAATAAACAGTCCTGACTATTCTAGGTACTTTGTATTTTTATATGAATTTCATAATTAGCTTGTTAATTTCTACAAAAAATCTTATCAGAGTTGATTGAGATTTCATTGATTCTGTAGATCTAGTTGGGGAAAACTGACTTCTTAATAATACTAAGTCTTCAGATTTGTGAACATCATGCATTTTATTAAATAAGACATGATATATTATTTAGATCTTCTTTAATTCCTCTCAGCAATATTTTGTAGTTTTCAATTTTTGCACTTTTCAGTAGTTTTGGGTCTTGCACATCATTGTCAAAACTGCCCCCAAATTTTACATTTTCACACTATTATAAACGGATTTCTAAAATTTCAATTTCTGATCATTCATTACTATTTTGTAGACATATGGTTGATTGTTATATAAATAATGTATCTTGCAACATTGCAAAACTACCTTCTTAGTTCTGGTAGTATTTTTATTAGATTCCTTAGAATTTCTACATAGCAAGTGAACATGTCATCTGCAAATATAGACAGTTTAACTTATTTCTTTTTCATCTGGATACCTTTTCTTTACTTTTCTGGGATAATTGCACTAATTAGAACCTCCAGTACAACACTGGAGAAGGAGTAAAGGGAGTAGAAGGAGTAAAACCAAGATACTTGCCTTATTGCTAATCTTAGGTGGAAAACATTCAGTTCTTTATCATTAATTATGATGTTAGCTGTAGGTTTTCCAAAGACGGCCTTTATCAGGTTGATGAAGTTCCCTTATATTCACAGTTTGCTGGGAGATTATAAGAATGGATGTTAGATTCTGTTAAATGCTTTTTCTGCATCTATTAAATAATCAACAATTTTATTTTTCAACTTATTAATGTATTAAACTACACTATTTATTTAAAAATATTAACCCAACTTCACATTCTTGGGAATAACCTCACTGGTCATAATGTTTTATCTTTTGCATATATGTTTTATTCAATTTGCTAAAATTTTGTTAGAAATTTTTATATCTATACTTATGAATGACATTTGTCTGTAGTTTTTCTGTCTTGCAATTTCTTTGAGTTTGGCATCAAAGTCTTGCTGGCCTCATAAAATGTTTTAAAAAGTATCTTTGCCTCATCAATTTTCTGGAAGAATTTTGGTAGAATTGGTATAATTTCTTCTTTAATTGCCAAATGGAATACACCAGTGTAGCCATTCATGTCTGGAATTTTCTTTGTGGAAAGTTTTTAAACTACAAATTCAATGTATTTAATAGATACTAAGATATTTTTGTTCATTTCTCCTTAAGTGGTCTTTGGTAGTCTCTGTCTTTAAAGAGTATGTCCATTTCATCTAAATTATCAAATATATTAACATAAAGTCATTCATAATAGTCCATTACTATACTTTTATTATATGTGGGTACTATAGTATTATTACCTCTCTACTTCCCGATGTTGGTAATTTGTATCTTCTCTCATACTTTCCTGATTTGAGACCTTTTTTCTTTTCTAAAATGGGCATGTTAGTGCCTCTAATTCCCATCTAAGTACTGCTTTAGCTGCATCCCACAAATTTTCATAGGTTGTATTTTCATTTTCATTCAACTTAAAATATTTTTAAATTTCTATTTTGATTTTTTGACCCATAAGGTATTTGAAAGTGTGTTGTTCAGTGTATAAATATTTGTGAATTTATTGTTTTCCAGTTTAACTTCATTATTGTCAGAGAATACACTTTGTATAATTTGATTCCTTTTAAGTTAACTGTGGCTTATACTATGGCCACAAATAAATTTTATCTTGGTACACGTTTCATGTGTACTTGAAAAGAATGTGCATTCTGCTGCTCTTGAACAGAATGACATTTATAATGTCAATTAGGTTGGGTTAAGAGTGTTTTTCAAGACTTATGTATCCTTACTGATTTTTGTCTACTTATATCAATAATTGAGAGAAAACTGTTGTAATATCTAGTTATAGTTTTAGACCTATCCATTTACCTTGCAGTTCTATCATTCTTTTTTTTTCCGGGTTTTTTTTTTTTTTTAATTTATAATGTCACGGGGGTACAAATGTTTTGTTTGCATGGATTGCTTTTGTACTGCTTAAGGCAAAGTTATAAGTGTGCCCATCACCTAGATAGTGTATATTGTACCCTTTAGATATGATTTTACCCATCCCCTCTTCCCCCCTCCCACCTGCTTGATTTTCGCTGAGTTTTACTTCCTACTATGCACTTGAGTACTGTTCGGTTAGTTCCAATTTAATAGTGAGTACATGTGGTGCTTGTTTTTATATTCTTGAGATACTTCACTTAGAAAAATGGTCTCCAGTTCCATCCATATTGTTACAAAAGGTATTGATTCATTTTTTTAATGGCTGAGTAGTACCCCCTGGTATACACAGACCACATTTCATTAATCCATTCATGAACTGATGGGCACTTGGGTTGAATCCACATCTTTACAATTGTGAACTGTGCTGCAATAAACATTTAAGTGCAAGTGTCTTTTTGATAAAATGACTTTTTTTTCCTCTGGGTAAATACCCAGTAGTGGGATTGCTGGATCAAATGGTAGTTCTGCATTTAGTTCTTTGAGGTATCTCCATACTACTTTCCATAGAGGTTGTACTAGTTTGCAGTCCCACCAACAGTGTGTAAGTGTTCCTTTCTCTCCGTATCCATGCCAGCATCTATTGTTTTGGGACTTTTTGATAAAAGCCATTCTCACTGTGGTTAGGTGATACCTCATTGTGGTTTTGATTTGCATTTCCCTGACGATTAGTGATTTGCATTTCCCTGATGATTTTTTCATATGTTTATGCCATTTGTCTATCTTTTGAAAAACTTCCGTTTATGTCTTTTGCCCACTTTTTAATGGGGTTGTTTGATTTTTTCTTGCTGATTTGCTTGAGGTCTTTGTAGAGTCTGGTTATTAGCCCTTTATCGGATGTATAGCATGCAAATATTTTCTCCCATTCTGTAGGTTGTGTATTCACTGTTGATTGTTTCCTTGGCTGTGTAGAAGCTTTTTGATTTAATCAAGTCTCATTTATTTATTTTTGTTGTTTCTGTGATTGCCATTGGGGTCTCCTTCATAAATTCTTTGCCTACACCAATATCTAGTTTTTCCAACATTTTCTTCTAGAATTCTTATGGTTTCATGACTTAGGTTTAAGTCTGTTATCCATCATAAATTAATTTTTGTGAGTGGTGAGAGGTGTGGATCCTGTTTCAGTCTTCTACATGTGGCTATCCAATTTTCCCAGCACCATTTATTGAATAGGGATTATTTTCCCCAGTATATATTGTTGTCGTGTTTGTCAATGATCAGATGGCAACACGCGGATGGTTTCATATCTGGATTCTCTGTTCTGTTCCATTGGTCTATGCCTCTATTTTTGCACCAGTACCATGCTATTTTGGTTACTATATAGCCTTGTAGTATAGCTTAAAGTCTGGTAAAGTGATGCTTCTAGATTTGTTCCTTTTGCTTAAGGTTGCTTTGGCTATTTGGGCTCTTTTGTGGTTCCAAACAAAGTGTAGAATTATTTTTTCTAGATCTGCAAAAAATGACATTGATATTTTGATGGGGATTGCATTGAATTTCTAAATCACTTTGGGTTTTATGGACATTTTAACAATGTTGATTCTGCTGATCCATAAACACAATGTTTTTCCACTTGTTTACATCATCTGCAGTTTCCTTCCTCAGTGATTCATAGTTCTCTTTGTAGAGATCTTTCTTTTAAATACATTCCTAGGTATTTTATTTTCTTTGTAGCTATTGTGAAAGGTATTGAGTCTTTGATTTGATTTTCAGCTTGACTGTTGTTGGTGTATAGGAATGCTACTGATTTGTGCATACTGATTTTGTAACCTGAGACTTTGCTGAATTTATTTATCAATTCCAGGAGTCTCTTGGTGGAATCTTTGGGGTTTTCTAGATACAAGATCACATCATCAAAAAAGAGTGAAAGTTTGACCTCCTCTTTTCCCATTTGGATACCCTTAATTTCCTTCTCTTGCCTGACTGCTCTGGCTAGTACTTCTAGCACTATGCTGAACAGAAGTGGTGACAGTGGGCATCCTTGTCTTGTTCCAGTTCTAAGTGGAAAGTTCTATCATTCTTTACTTCATATATTTTTATTGATATGTAATATTTGTACATATTTATAGGGTATATGTGATATTTTGTTATATACATAGAATGTGTCATGATCAAGTCAGGGTATTTGCAGTATCCATCACCTCAAGCTATTTTGAAATATGGAATACATCGGTGTTAACTATAGTCACCCTACTCTGCTATCAAACATTAGAACTTATTTCTTCTAACTGTTTGTACCTATTAACTAACCTTCATTCCCCTTCCCAATACATGCCTTTCCCAGCCTGCGGTATCTACCATTCTACTCTCTACCTCAATGAGATCAACTATTTTAGCTCCCACATATGAGTGAGAACATGTGATATTTGTCTTTCTGTGCCTGTCTTATTTCAGTTTGCATAATGACCTCCAGCTCCATCCATGTTGCTGTAAATGACATGATTTAATTCTTTTTTATGGTCAAGTTGTATTCCATTGTGTGCTTCATACATTTTGAAACACTATTTTTAGATTCATAAAAGTTTTAAGATTGTTGTGTTCTGATTAACACCTTTATCATTATGAATTGACATTCTTTACCCATGATAATATTCTTTCCTCTAACGTGTCCTTTATCTTCTTTCAATATAGCCTGTCCCCAATGTTTTGATTACTGTGTTGGGGTCCCACCTCAACATTTTTTAGAAGGGCTCACAGGACTCAACATACAGTTGCACAAATGGCTAAGATTCATGACAGTGACCTAGTAAGGATATAAATGCATATCCTAACAGACAAAGACACAGGCAGAGTCTGAAGAATTCACATGTAGATTTCCTCATGTTCTCTCCTTCCAAGAAGGGGTCACACACAGTGCACTTTTCTCTCAGCAATGAAAACATGTGCATTGATTTTTAACAAGAAATCCCCAAGCTTTTCTTGGGAGCTGATCACAAAGACACTCTTTGCCTAGCATGCACCAAAATTTCAGATTGCCAGAAGGAAACCAGGTATCTATCATAAATCTTATTTTTGCACACACATTCTAGAGACAAAAAGCTACCCTAATCAGTTAGGGAATGGTGAAAACACTCCTGAAATCCAGGTTCACAGATGCCAGCAAAAGGCCAACCTTGCAAGAAGGTCCTTCCAAAGAGAGTAGCCTTAAGTCAGCTATATTAACAGTCTTCTGCAAAGTAAGCTTGTTATATTTTTATGTGTCTTTTTACTTTTAAGTGTTTTCTTCTCTTTGTTTAAAATTGGTTTCCTCTTAAGTAGAATGCAGTGTGTCTTTTTTTTTATTCAGTCTAATGATCTTCCATTAGGTTGTTTGTAATAGTCACTTTTAATGTGATTATTTATATGATTGTAGTTTGTTTCTGCTATCTTATTTGTTTTCAAGTTGTCCCATAAGTTATTTGTTCCCCTTTTCCTCTTTCTCTGTCTTCTTTTGGAATAAATGAATATTTTCTTGATGATTTCACTTTATCTCCTTTGTGGGCTTGTTAGCTAAGACTCTATTTTGTGTGTGTTTTTAATGGTTGCTTTAAGGTTTTAGAATACATGTCTTTTACTTATCACAGTCTATTTTCAAATGATATTATACCACTTCACATATAGTATAAGAACCTTACAAAAGGTTTGCACATCCCTTTCTCCCCTCCACATCTTTGTGCTATTATTTCATACTTACTTCTCCATGTTATAAACTGCAGAATACATTGCTATATTTTCTCTTTAAACAATTATCTTTCCAAGAGATTTATATAATGATATAATAAACTTTATAGTTATGTATACAAATACCATTACTGGTGATCTTCATTCCTTTGTGTAGATCCATATTTGCATCTGGTATCATTTTAATTATACCTTAAGGAATTCCTTCAATATTTTTTGTAGTGTGGGTCTGCTATTTATGAATTCTTTCAGCTTGTGTATACCTGAATAAGTATCTAACTTCCTTTCTGAAAAACTTTTCCTGGGTATAAAATTTTAGGTTGGTAGTTGAGTTCTTTTAGTACTTTAAGGATGTTTGTCCACATTTTTTCTAGCTCATATTGGTTCTGGTGAGTAGTCTGATATCATTCTTTCTTCTTTTGTATTTGATTAATATTTTATATTTGCCTGATTTTAAGAATTTCAATTTATTACTGGCTTTAAGTAATTTTACTATGATGAATCTTTGTGTAGTTTTCTTCATGTTTCTTGTGCTTGAGCTTCACTGAGGTTCTTGAATCTATGACTGTATTGTTCCCAACAATTTAAAAAAAAAAAACTTTTGGCCACTGTTCCTTCAAGTAATTTTTTTTGTTCTGCCCCTACCCCTCTCCAATTTCCATTCCTTGTGGAGCTCCAATTACATGTATATTAGGCCACCTGAAGTTGTCTCATGGCTTACTAATACTGTTATTTTTTTTTAGTCTTTTTACTTTTATTTTATTCTCCTTTTAAATTTAATTTTGTTTTTAATTGATACATAATAATTGTACATATTTGTGAGGTATAGTGTGATGTTTAAATACATGTATAGATTGTATAATAATCATATTAGCATATCCATCAACTCTAACAGTTGTCATTTCTTTGTGGTAAGAACATTCAAAATCCTCTCTCCTAGCTATTTTGAAATATACATTATTGTTGACTATAGTTACCCTAGTATGCAGTAGGACACCAGAACTTATTTCCTTTTATTTAACTGTAACTTTGTACCTGTTGAGCAACCTCTCCTTATCCCACCATTCTTATGTTTCATTTTGGATAGTTTACATTGCTACATCTTCGTATTCACAAATATTTTCTCCTGCAATGTCTAATTTTCTATTCATTTCATTCAGTTTATTTTTCATCTCTGATGTTTTAGTTTTCATCTCTAGAAGATTGATTTCAGTCATTTGATATCTTTAAAGTCAATACTCACAATGTACAATATGTCCTCTACTTCTTAAACATATTTAATATAGTTATAACTATATAACTCTTGCAGTGGCCTTATATACTAATTATATAATTTTTGTGTAAATTTCAATTAATTTTTCTCTTTATTATAATCATATTTTTAGCTTCTTTGCAAAACTTGTAATTTTTTACCAAGTGTCACACATTGCAAATCTACCTTGTTGGTTAATGGTATCTTTGTATGCTTATAGATATTCTTGATCTTTTATTCAGGAGTGATTTTATGTTACTTTGAAACAGATACTCTCAGGTCTTAATTTTCTTAGGAAGGACCAAACCGGTATCTAGTCTATGGTCAATTTTTCCTATAACTGGGGCAATACTTTTTTGATTCTTCTACACAACATTTCATGCACTATAAGGATTTCCAGTTCAGCCAGTGAGAAAAGAAAAAAAAACCACTTCTATGAACAGTGTAAACTCCAGTGTCTATTCCCTCTATATTTTTGGGTGTTTCTTTCCCTGATCTGGCAGTTTCCTCACATTATTGCTGTGACAAGCAGTTCTCCACAGATTCAAGTTAAGTTAACCTCCTCTCTGTTCTCAACAGGAACCACAGAATCAGTAATGTTGGAATTGCCAGAGTCTCTTTAAAGATCATCTAATTCAGTATTATTATTTTACAGGTAGGAAAACTGACTCACAGAGAAATTAAATTCCTTCATGAAGTTCTTTCATATATTATCTGGCAACACTAGAAAAACTAATGGATTTCTAAAATCTTAGTACAGTGTGGTGTTAACTAGTTTTCACTTTGATCGTTTCAAGTTATTTCTAAAATTCATCCTATTTCTTCTCCAAATTCAAACTATTCTTTAAAGAAACGTCCAAGGCATACATGAAGAGGGAGACTTACTGAAGACCTGGAAGGTTTCACAAGGGAAGATACACTTGGAAGACCTTGAAGGACGTGCAAAAAATTCATGCAGTCATGCAGGTAGATGGGAGTAGAATGGGGTATAGGTGAATGCCCACAGAGGAGCCAGTATTTTCAAAAGCATTATGGCTTGAAACTGCATTAAGTACTTTGATAATGGATGGAGCAATGGGCCACGTTAAAGAGTTTGAACACTAATGGGATCAGCATGGCTTAATACTCTAGGGGAAGCTAAGAGCAAGGAAAAGGAGCAGGGCTCACAGCAACTAGGGTGTGGACCTCAACACAGGGCCACAGTTTCTACAAACCACCTTGTGAGCTCCACTAAGAGACCTATTTATGAACCTCATAAAATGACATTCTCAACTAGCACAGCATTTTCTGTGTCCCTCCTCTTCATAGCTGGTGCCCTAAGTGTGCCCCTGCAGATGGTGCACAGAAGCCTCCATAGATCATTCATATGCACATGTGGACAGGCAGCCTGAACCTACTAGATAGGGAATGGGTGCTTAACCTTGAACACTTTAGGGCACTTCCCTAGGAAAAATAAACAGAAGGATGTTAGAACTAGCATGGCTTTGTGGGTTCAAGAGAAGGCATAAATCCTAAGATATCCCCCACTAGGAGAGAACAAGAGGAGTAGGGTGATAACATCTATAGAAAAGTTCTGAGAGACATACAGAATCACTAGGTAGGATGACTAGTGAGGATATCTCTCTCCTGAAGCCGTTCAGTGAAGACTGGTATAGGAGACTGCTTCTTCAAACATGAAGACAGCAGCACAAGAATTCAAAATATACAAAAAGTCAAAGAAATATGACACCAGAGGAAAACAATGATTTTCCTGTAATTGACCTCAAAGAAATTGAGATCTATGATTGCCTAACAAGGAATTCAAAATATTTGTTTTAATGAGGCTCAGCAAGCTACAAGAGAACACAGAGAGACAACTCAACAAATGCAGGAAAACAATACACGAAAAAAACCAGAATTTCAACAAAGAGAAAGAAGTCACAAAAAAGACCAAAACAGAAATTCTGAAGCTGATTAATAAAATAAATGAAATGAAAAATACAATAGAGTGGTCCAACAGAAAACTCAATCAAGCACAAGAAAGAGTCTGTGAATTCAATGATCGGTCATTTAAAATTAACCAGTCAGAGATGCAAAAAGAAAAAATAATGAAAAAGGGTGAACAAAAGCCTATGGAATTTATTGGACTCTATCAAGTGAACCAATTACAGTTCTAGTAGTTTCAGAAAGAGAAAAGACTGAAAAATCTTATTTAAAGAAATAATGGCTGATAACATCTCAAATCTTGGGAAGGATATGGACATCCAGGTTCATGAAGTTAAAAAAATCCCCAAACATGGTCAGTCCAAATAAGATTACACTAAGACACAGTGTAATACAATTATCAAAAGTAGAAGACAAAGATTGAATTTTGAAAGCAATAAGAGAAAAGTGACTTGTCACATGCAAGGGAACCCTCATAAGGTTATCAGTGTATTTCTCAGCAGAAACCTTGCAGGCCAAGAAAGAGTGAAATGATATATCCAAAATGCTGAAAGGAAAAAACTTCCAACCAAAACTAACATACCTAGCAAAGTTGTCCTTCAGAAATGAAGAATAATTAAAGACTTTTCCCCCAAAAAAAACCTGAGGGTGGTAATCACCACTAGACCTACATTACAAAAAATGTTAAAGGAAGTTCTTCAAGTTGAAAAAGAAAGATGCCAATTACTAACATGAAAACGTGAAAGCATAAAAACTCATTGATAAAAGTAAGTATGCAGTCAAATACAGAATACTCTAATATGATAATGGTGGTATGTATATCACTTTGAACTCCAGTATAAATGTTAAAAGACAAAACCGTAAAAATAACTATAGCTACAATAATTTGTAAATGGATACACAATAGGAAAAGACATAAATTGGAACAACAATAACAAAATGAGAGGGAGGGAGCAGTAAAAGTTTAGTTTTTACATGCAATTGAAGTTAATATGTTATCAGTTTATAATACAAGATTTTAAGTATAAGATATTTTCTGTCAGCATCATGGAAACCACAAAGAAAAACATCATGGTAACCAAAAAGAAAAAATCTCTTTAGGTACACAGAAGATAAACAGAATGGAATCAAAGCATAACACTACAAAAAATCATCAAATCACAAAGGAAAACAAAAGTAGAGGAAGAAAAGAAAAAGGAACTACAAATCAGTCAGAAAACAATGAACAAAATAGCAATAACAAGTCCTTCTTTATCAATAATAACTAAATGTGAATGGCTTAAATTCTTCAATCAAAGACAGAGTGGTTGAATGTGTAAAAAACAGAATCTAAGAGCATGCTGCCTACAAGAGAATCACTTTAGTTTTAAGGACACAAATAGGTTGAAAGTGAAGAAATGGAAAAGAAATCCATGCAAATGGTAATGACAGAGCGGGGGTGGCTATACTTACATAGGAAAAAATAGACTTCATGTAAAAAAACTGTCACAAGAGACAAAGAAGGTCATTATGTAATGACAAAGGGTTCAACTCATCAAGAGGATATAACAATTGTAAATACATATGTACCTAACATCATAGCACCTTAATATATAAAGCAAACATTGAAATAGACAGCAACAGAACAATACTCCATTTTCAACACTGGGTAGATATTCCAGTCAGAAAATCAATAAGGAAACATTGGAATTAAACTACATTTTACACAAAATGGACCTAATAGACATATGCAGAACATTTTATACAACAGTAGCAGAATACACATTCTTCTCAAGGGCAAATGGAACATTCTCTAGCATAAATAATATGTTAAGCACTGAAACTAGTCTAAAAAATTTAAGAAGACTGAAATCATATCAAGTATCTTTTCTGACCACATTGATATGATACTAGAAATCAATGGCAGGAGGAAAATTGGAAAATTCACAAATATGTGGAAATTAAACAACACACTTCAGAACAACCAGTGTTTCAAAAAAATCAAAGAGATATGAGAAAAATACCATCAGACAAATAAAAATGGAAACAAAACATGCCCATACTTATGGAGTAGTGCAAAAGCAGTTCTAAGAGTGAAGTTTATAGCAATAAATGCCTACCTTAGAAGAAAGAAAAACCTTGAATAGGATTTAGGCCAAGATGGCAGACTAGAAGCAGCCTGCACGCCACACTTAAGGAAATGTTCAAAAGCTGCAAGTAGATGCCCAGGTATAGAGGGATCCTCCTGGAGAGAGCATTGCAAATCATCAGAGAAGTGACAGGATACACTCAAAGTGAATGAGAGGGAGGGAGGGAGGGAGGGAGATCCAATCAACAAGATTGGAAGGTACCTGGGGGAGGCGCCCATACATGGGGAAGGAACAAAGGAGAGAAACCTAGGGCTTCACACTCCCCCTGCAGACACTGCGACCTGAGCTGTGAGCACCCCCCCACCACAGGCCTACATACTGATCAGAGAATAGCCTGAAGACTGTGCAATCATGTTGCACTAGAGAGTGGGCTCAGCAGGGACCCACAGGTTTCTGTTCCCGGGTTGCTGCAACTGATGCCACTCTGAGCTCTAGGTTCTAGGCTACCTGGTCTACACAGGGATCAGATTCACCACAACTGCCTTCACATTGCCCCTGCTGGGCTGGGGAGGGAGCATGGAGAGCAGACACTTTCACGCACCCCGAGACTTGGAGGAAGCATCTCCTCTGGGGAATTGGAACAGAGCAGGAGCCAATATCACTCGAGAGGTCCCACAATAACAACTTCAGTGGGACCTGCATGAGGAAAGAGCTCTAACCATTCAGCAGCAGGGATCCCATGGCCTCACATACCACCCAGTGGAATGTGCCTCCATGGCCCCACATGCAACCTGGTGGGAAAGGCCGCCCAGCCTTGTGTGCTGCCCAGCATAACATAACCCCAGAGCCCTGTGTGCCACACAGTGGGACACACTCCCATAGCCCTATGCAACGACTGGTGGGACATACACCCATGGCCTCACACAACACCCAGGGGGGCATGACCCCACAACCCTGTGTGACACCATGCTTGCAGCCCAGTGCTCTGCCATGGACCCACTAGCCGTGAACCTCCCCCCACCATGTGCCACCATTAAAAAAACTTGGACCAGGGTGGAGTAAATACCCCCAGCCCTGACACCCACAGTGACCACCCAGCTGGCACTACAACCACTGTGGGGAGACCTGGGCAGTGTAATATCCCACAATGCCAGCTACCATGGAGAGAGACACACCCAGCCCCCTGCCTGAGCTTCCAACAAAACCCTAGAGACAAAACCCCACCACTCTGCACGAAGATCTCCCAGCAACAGCTTGGATTGTGACAACCACAGGGGACTGGGAAAACACAGAAGGCTACATTACAAGACCTTAGTGCATATGTCACTCTCCTGCCAGATCAATCTTCTGGAATAGGACACAAATTAGCCAACTAGGAACCTCTCCTTCTTCTCACACAGAAGGAGAGGTCCCAGCAAAGGAGAACAAGTGTGATGCAAACCTGTTTTCTCTGAGCGGAGAGAAGAGGTTTCAGATGAAAAGAAACCATCCAAAGAACTCTGGCAACATGAAAAAACAAGCTAGTTTGACACCTCCAAAGGATCACAATACACCTACAGCAATGGAAACTCCAAAAAAGGAGATTGTCAAAATGTCAGAAGTGGAATTCAGAATATGGATACCAAATAAGGTGAATGGTGAATGGGATTGATGAGAAAGTTGAAAATCAACACAAAGAAGCCAAAAAATTATTTCAGTATATTGATGAAAAAAATGAAAAATTCACTGATGTTAAAGAAAACATAAGAAAGGGTATAACAGAACTTAAAGAAATGAAAGAGTCACTTAAGGAATTTCAAAATACAGCAGAAAGCTTCAAGGAGAGGATAGACCTAGCAGAATAAAGAATCTCAGAGCTTGAAGACAAGGCTTTCAAATTAATCCAACCAGTCAAAGACGTAGAAAAAACAATAAAGAAGAATGAACAATCACTCAGAGAAATATGACACTATGTAAAATGAGCCAATATAAAAATTATAGGTATCCTTGAGGGAGAGGAAGAAAAAGAGAAAATCATAGAAAACCTATTTGAGGGAATTATTGAGGAAAACTTCCCTGGTATTGCCAGAGATTCAGATATCTAGATACAAAATGTTCATCCAACACTGGGAAGAGTCACAGCAAATAAGACATCTCCAAAACACATAGTAATCAACCTGGCCAAAGTCAAAATGAAGGAGAAAATTCTACAAGTTACAAGACAAAAGCAACAACTAACCTACAAAGTAAAACCTATCAGGCTAAAAGCATATTTCTCAGCAGAGACCTCAAAAGCCAAAAGGGTTTGTGGCCCCATTTTTAGTCTTCTTAAACAGAACAATGGCCAGTCAAGAATTTTGTATCCTGCAAAACTAAATTTCACAAATGATTGAGAAATGAAGACTTTTCCAGACAAGCAAACACTTATGGAGTTTGTCACTATTAGACCTGCCCTACAAAAAAATTATCAAAAGTGCACTATACATGGAACAGAACAATAGAAACCAACCAGGGTAAAAACATCCGATAGTTAAAGATCACAGCTCTTATAAAACAATAGCACAAGAACAAAAATAAAACAATAAAGTATCATTCAACATGATGAACAAAACAGTATCCCACAAATCAATACTAACACTGAACATGAATGGTCTTAATGCTCCACTTAAAACACATAGACTGGCTGAATGGAAGAAAAATCATAACCGACATATATGCTGTAAACCCATATAACTCACAAGAATGCACACAAACTCAAAGTAAAGAGATAGAAAAGAAATATTCCATGTAAATGGAAACTGAAAGTGAGCAGCTGTAGCCATTTCATACCAGAAGAAATAGACTTTAAATCAACAATGGTAAAAATAAAAATAGTCATTACATAATGACAAAGGGAAATATTCAGCAAGAACACATAACAATCCTAAATATATATATTATGCACCTAACACAGGAGCTCTCAGATTCATAAAACAAATTCTACTAAATCTAAGTAAAGAAACAAACAGTAGCATCATAATTGCCTGGTACTTCAACAACCCACTGGCAAAATTGGACAAATGATCAAAGCAGAAAATCAACAAAGGAATACTGTACATAAATGGGACTTTAGAACAAATGACCCTAACAGACATTTACAAAACACTGTACTAAAAACTACAGAGTATACATTGTACTCATCAGCACATGGGACACTTTCCAAGAGTGATCAAATCTTAGGCCACAAAACAAGTCACAGCAAATTCAGAAAAAATTGAAATCGTATTATGTATCTTTTCACACCACAGTAGAATAAAACTAGAAATAAATTCTAAGAGAAACTCTCAAATTCACAGAAATTCATGGAAATTAAACAACCTTCTGCTGAATGATCCTTAGGTCAATGATGAAATTAAGGATCAGCCAAGATGGCCAATTAGAGACATCGCTTGTCAGATCGTCCCAGCTGGAAGGTAGGATATTGGACTGAGGAGAGAAAAGAGCAGTTGCAGCTCAGGTGCAGATCACAGGGAGAGATAACAGAGACATCTGGGGACCCAACTGACAAAAACTGTGAAGCTGAGAAAGAAGAAGTAGAGAGGAGAAGACAGTGGTGTGGAACAAACCTAGAGAGGATCGGAGCCCAATGAAAGGGTAAGGAGTGATCCCCTCCCCAACATGGGTACCTTTGGTGAACAGTGGAACATAAAACATATTGGAGGTGTTTCCACCCTCCACAAACACAGGCACAGCACCTAAATAGGAATTGTGGGGTGATCCCCAGGAGTTCGTGTGTTCAAAAGGGACAATCCATGGGTGAGTGCCACAAGAAACCAGAGTGCTGATTTCCTTACACCTAGACACTTCCTCCTCTGCACCTCCTCTAATCATGGCATCAAAGAGAGTAATTTTAGCTCGGGCCAGCTGGTAGCTGCGGCCCCTCCCCACCCATTGCAACTGCAAGAATACTCTGAACAAAGAAGCACACAAATGGCTGCTTCGCTACAGTGGGTGCATGTTCCCAGCTGAGCCTGCCACTGAGAGTGGGGCGGCCACAATTTGTCAGCTTCCTGCCTGCCAGCAATTCACAGGATCACATGCTGGTGGCTAAGATAGGTGGGCCAGACCCAGTGCCCCCCAGACATGAGAGTGGTCCAGGGAGATGCAGGATAGAGGTCTCAGTCCTGGACTCAGGTGGCAAGGAAGCCCTCACAGACATATCGAATGGGAGAGTGTGGAGGAGCGCTGAGAAACAAGTATCTGTGAGCATGCCCATCCCCACCCCTGCTGGAGAACCACCATATTGGATAGGCATGGGGAACTCAGAGTGAATTAGCCTAGCCCATGGTTCCCATGACAACCAAATGCCTTAAGCATGCCAGCTAAATGGGAGCAGTGGTCCCTTCCCCCATTCATTACAATAAGGAGTGCAGCTAGAGACAAGAAACTTGTGAGCGGCTGATTCTTCCCAGTGGGAGCCCCTTGCAGAGGCCCCTTCAGACAGAGAGGCCTACCTCTCTCCCCTTGTGGGCTTGTGGTGTAGTGGTGTAACAGGCATGCACAATTGGGAAGCCCCTGCCCACCAACGTCCCACAGAGATGCATGCTAGTGGGTCAGACAAAGGGACTGAGGGGTAGGTAGAGAGACGGTCTCAGACAGTGAGGGAATTCACACGGTCTGATCTTATGGGAGAGTGCTGTGGAGTTCCAGGGAGTGAACAGGGAGGGCACTCACCCCACCCAGCAGAGAGACTGCACTAGTGGACAAGGGCAGAAAAAGCCTGCCCTGGGAATTTAGCATGCAAGTGATTAGGGTCCTCCCTCAGGAACAGCCTTCCCAGCTTAAAGAGATTTCCCTGAACTTCATACCAGCGGCTCCTGCTAGCGGCTGGATAAGCAACTTCTGAGCCCCATCTAGGCTTTGCAAAGCCTTTCAGGCTCTCGCAATCCAGCCATGATTTGTCTTGCTCCTCCACCCTACCTCAAGGTGGGTAGAGAACAAGCAACCCCCTGGGAGTTACAGGGTCCCTCCTAAAGCTTGGTGCATTTGTGTGTCCCACCAGGGGGACAAGAGCTTGCCACAGGCACAAAAAACATCTTGGCAGCTGGCTCTTCCATGCAAACCTCAATCAATAACGGGGAACAACCCCATAGATAAGCATAGTGCCTTCCAACTCAAGCAAACAGGGAGTGGCTGATTCATACTCACAAGTACCACCCACCATCTCAAAGATTAAGCTGGGGGACCTAACTCACAACACACTGATGGGAAGAGGTGAAGACAGCAGGTCATCAAACCTGCTAGAGCATCCCATAAGCAACCCAGGACCAACACTCCTCTCCCTAGCATGCTCAGGGATAGATTTTTGGGGACCCAGAGATAGGACCGTAAGCCAGGTCTAGCACCCCCAGGTCTTGACAAAGAGGCCAGATGAGAAGGAATCAGTGAAAGACTCTGGAAACATGTAAAATCACAGTGAAGGACACCCTCAAAAGAAAACAATAACTCCTTATGAATGGATACCACCAAAAATGAAAAGATTGAAATGACAGATGAAGAATTTCAAATACAGATTGTAAGGAAGCTCAATGAAACACAAGAGAAAATAGAAACCCAACATAAAGAAACCACAAAAACAATGGACAAAATGAATGAAAAATTCACTAAAAAAATGAAATTATGAAAAAAAATCAAACAGAGATTCTGGAAATGAAAAATTCATTCATGGAAATATAAAACACAAGAAAGCCTTAAGAATAGCCTAGATCAGGCAGAAGAATCTCGAAGATTGAAGACAACACCTTTGAGTTAAACAAGTCAGAGAAAGAGGGAGAACTGAGAAATAAGAGGAGTGAACAAAGCCTACAAGAAATATGGGATTATGTAAAGAGGCCTCACATAAGAATCAGAGGCATCCCTGAGGATGAAAAAGAAAATACACAAAGGTTGGAAAACCTATTTGAAGGAATAATTGAGGAAAATTTCCCTGGCCTTCTTAGAAATCTAGATATCCAGGTACAAGAAGCTCAAATGACCCTTGGGAGATTCATCATGAAGAGGAAATGACCATGACACATAGTCACCAGACTGGCCAAAGAAAACACAAAATAGGAACTCCTATGAGCTGTAAGGTGAAAGCAGCAGGAAAGGTTCCTTTCCTTACAAAGGAAAACCCATCAGACTAACTGCACACTTCTCAACTGAGACCTTACAGGCCAGAAGGGATTGGGACCCCATTCTCAGTCTTCCCAAACAGAATAATGGCAAGCCACAATGCTGAAACCTGCAAAACTAAGTTTCTTATATGAGGGAGAAATAAATACTTTCTCAATCAGCAAACCCTGAGGGAATTTGTCAAGACCAGACCTGCCCGCAGGAAGTACTAAGAACTGCATTATACATGGATTAGCACAATAGACAACCACCAGTGCAAAATCGCCCAAAAGCGATTGGTCACAGTCAAAATTCCACAATGACTCAACAGGGAAAACAAAGCAAGTAAGTTCTACTAAACGGATGAACAGAAATCTGCCCCACTTATCAATTCTTTCAATAAATTTGAATGGCTTGAACTCCCCACTCAAGAGACATGAGTGGATAAAAAATGGATGGACAAAAAATACAAGACAAGTATCTTCTGTCTCCAGGAAACACATCTAACCCACAAGTATACACTCACACTCAAGATGAAGGGATGGAAAACAATATTCCATGCAAATGGAAACCAAAAGAAAGCTGGATAGCCATTCTCATACCAGATAACATAGACTTCAAATCAACAAAAGTAAAGAAAGAGAAAGATGGTCATTATGTAATGGTGAAGGGAAAAGTTCAACTTGAAGACATAAAAATCCAAAATATTCATGGACCTAACACAAGTTCACCCAGATCCATGAAGCAAACCCTACTTGATAAACCCAAAATGATAAATGGCAGGATTGTAATAGCTGGGGACTTCAACACCCCACTGTCAGAATGGGACAGATCCTCCAAGCAGAAAATAAGCAAAGAAAAAAAAAAGAAAAAAAAAAAAAGAAACAGAAACTCTAGAAAAAATGGGCCTAATACACATTTATAGAACAACATACCCCAGAACTACTAAATATACCTTCTTGTCATTAGCTCATGGAACATTCTCTATGATTGATCACATCCTGGGCCACAAAACATGCCTCAACATATTTAAAAAAATAGAAATTATAACTTGTACCTTCTCAGACCACAGTGGAATAAAATTAGAAATCAATTCCAACAGAAACACTCAACTCAAAACAAAGTCATGGAAATTAAACAACCTACTGCTGAATGATTATTCGGTCAAGGAGGAAATTAAGATGGCAATCAAAAGATTCCTTAAAGTAAATGACAAAGGGGACACAAGTTACCAAAATCTGTGGGATTCAGCAGAAGCAGTCATAAGAGGAAACTTCATAGCCACAAATGCTTACATCCAAAAGACAGAAAGATCACAAATCAAAAATCTAATTAATCCTCTCAGGGAATTGGAAAAGAAAGAACAAACCAATCCCAAGCCCAGCAGAAGCAAAGAAATAACTATGGTCAGAGCAGAACTAAATGAAAATGATAAGAAAAAAAATATACAGAAGAATAATGAAACAAAGAGTTGGTTTCTTGAAAAGATAAAAAAGATCAACAGTCCTCTCATTAGATTAACCAGAAACAGAAAAGAAAGTACCCAAATAAGCTCAATACGAAAAAGGAGATATTACAACTGATACCACAGAAATACAAAAATATCATCTCTGAACACTACAAAAATCTCTATGCACATAAACTTTAAAATGTTGAGGAAATGGATGAATTCTTGGAAACATACAACCTCCCTAGGTTCAATCAGGAAGAACTAGAACTCCTGAACAGACCAATATCAAGTAACAAAATTGAGGCAGTGATAAAAAAATCTCCCAACAAAATAAAGTCCCGTACCAGATGGTTTCACAGCCAAATTTTACCAGACCTACAAAGAAGAACTGGTACCTATACTGTAGAAATTATTTCATAACATAGAGAAGGAAGGAATCCTCCCCAGCTCATTCTATAAAGCCAATATCATCTTGATACCAAAGCCAGGAAAGAACACAACAACAACAAAAAAAGAAAGCTACAGACCAATATCCTTTATGAATATAGATGCAAAAAATCTCAATAAAATCCTGAGAACTGAATTCAGCTTCACACAAAACAAATATCCACCACAACCAAGTGAGCTTCATCCCAGAGAGGAAAGGATGGTTCAACATATGCAAATCTATTAACCTGATTCACCACATAAAGAGAAGCAAAAACAAAGATGATATGATCCTTTCAATAGATGCAGAAAAAGCATTTGACAAAATTCAGCACCCTTTTATGATGAGGACTCATAAAAAAAATAGGCATACATGGAGCATACCTCAAAATTATAAAAGCCACATACGACAAACCCATGGCCAACATCATACTGATCGGGGAAAAACTGAAAGCATTTCTGCTTAGAACTGGAACTAGACAAGGTTGCCCACTGTCACCACTTCTATTCAACATAGTGCTGGAAATACTAGACAAGAGCAATCAGGCAACAGAAGGAAATCAAGTGTATCCAAATGGGGAAAGAGGAGGTCAAACTATCACTCTTTGCTGATGATATGTTCTTATATCTAGAAAACCCCAAAGATTCTGCCAAGAGATTCCTGGAATTGATAAATAAATTCAGCAAACTCTCGGGTTACAAAATCAATGTACACAAATCAGTAGCATTCATATACACCAACAGTCAAGCTGGGAACTAAATCACAGACTCAATACCTTTCACAATAGCAAAAAAGAAAATAAAATAGCCAGGAATATATTTAACCAAGGAAGTGAAAGACCTTTACAGGGTGAACAATGAAACATTGAGGATGGAAATTGCACAGGATGTAAAGAGATAGATAACCATATCATGCTAATGATTGGCAGTATGAACATTGTTAAAATGTCTACACTACCTAAAGTGATTTACAGATTCAATGCAATCCCCATTAAAATATCAACATCATTTTTCACAGATCTAGAAAAAATAATTATATGCTTCGTACAAAACCAGAAAAGACACTGAATCACCAAAGCAACCATAAGCAAAAGGAACAAATCAGGAGACATGAATCTACCAGACTTCAAACTATACTACAAGGCTATAGTAACCAAAACAGCATGATACTGGCACAAGAATAGAGAAATAGACCAATGGATCAGAACAGAGAACCCAGATATAAAACCATCCTCATATAAACACCTGATTTTTGACAAAGCAGACAAAAACTTACACCAGGGAAAAGCATCCCTATTCAATAAATGGAGCTGGGAAAATTGTATAGCCACATATAGAAGACTGAATCAGGATCAGCCTCTCTCACCACTCAAAAAAATTAATTCATGATGGATAACAGATGTAAACCTAAGGCATGAAAATATAAGAATTCTAGAAGAAAATGTTGAAAAAACTCTTAGAAATATCAGCTTAGGCAAAGAATTTATGAAGAAGACCCAAAGGCAATCACTGAAACAACAAAAATAAATAAATGGGATCTGATTAAATTTAAAGCTTCTGCACAGCCAAGGAAACAATCAATAGAGTGAATAGACAACCTACAAAATGGGAGAAAATATTTGAATGCTATATATCTGATAAAAGGGCTAATAACCAGTATCTACAAAGAACTCAAGAAAATCAGCAAGAAAAGATCAATCAGCCCCATTAAAAACTGTGCAAAAGACATGAACAAGAGCTTCCCAAAAGAAGGTAGACTAATGGCCAATAAACATATAAAAAAAGCTCAATGTCACTAATCATCAGATAAATGCAAATCAACACCACAATGAGATATCACCTAACTCCAGTGAGAATGACTTTTATCAAAAAGTCCCAGAACAACAGATGCTGCTGTGGATGTGGAGAGAAAGGAACACTTACACACTGTTGGTGGGAGTGCAAACTAGTACAACCTCTTTGGAAAGCAGTATGGAGACACCTCAAAGAACTAAAGATCTACCATTCGATCCAGCAATCCCACCACTGGGTATTTACCCAAAGGGAAAAAAGACATTTTATCAAAAAAGACACTTGGCTTTAATGTTTATATAGTAGCACAATTCACAATCGCAAAGATGTGGAAACAGCCCAAGTGCCCATCAATACATGAGTGGATTAATAAAATGTGGTATATGTATACCATGCACTATTACTCAGCCACAAAATAATCGTGAACTAATACCTTTTGTAACAACCTGGATGGAACTGGAGACCATCCTTCTAAGTGAAGTATCACGAGAATGAAAAAACAAACACCACATGTACTCACTTAAATTGGAACTAATTGATCAACACGGATGTGCACATACGGTAGTAAATTTCAATGGAATTCAAGTATGTGGGGAAGAAGAGGGGATGGGCAAATTCACACCTAATGGGTACCATGTACACTATCTGGGTGATGGGCACACTTATAATTTTGACTCAAACTGTACAAAAAGTAATTCATATAACCAAAACATTTGTACCCCCATAATATTCCAAAATAAAAAAAATGATGAAATTAAGGTGGAAATCAAAACATTCTTGGAACTGAATGACAAAGGGGACACAAGCCTTCAAAATCAATGGGACAAAGCAACAGCAGTGCTAAGGGTAAAGTTCATAGCCTTAAATACTAACATCAAAAACTCAGGAACATCACAAATTATCAATCTAACATCACATCTCAAAGAATTAGGAAAAGATGAACAAAACCAATCCCAAAGTGAGGAGAAGAAAAGAAATAATAAATCTCAGGGCAGAACTAAATGAAATGGAAACCAAAACAAAAAAATATATAAAATATCAATGAAGCAAAAAGTTGATTCTTTGAAAAGATAAACAAAATCAATAGACCACTAGACAGATTAACCAGAAGTAGAAATAAAAGATTGAAATAACCTCAAGCAGAAATTAAAAAGGAGACATTACAACTGATACCACAGAAATATAAAATATCATGCTTGAATACTATGAAAACCTCTATGCACAAAAACTATAAAACCTAGAGGAAATGGATAAATTCCTGGAAACACACAACCTCCCAAGCCTACATGAGGAATAGAAATCCTGAACTGACCAGTAATGACCAGCAAGATTGAGGCAGGAACAAAAAATTTCCCAGCAAAAAAATCCCCAGACCAGATGGACTCACAACCAAATTCTAGCTGACCTATAAAAGAAGAACTGGCAAAAAAAGAGAGAAAAGTACAGACTAATATCCCTTATGAATATAGATGCAAAACTCTTCAATAAAAAACTAGCAAACTCAATCTAACAACACATCAAAAAAATAATTCACCAGGACGAAATAGTCTTCATCCCAGGAATGCAATGATGGTTCAACATACCTAAATCAATAAATGTGCTTCACCACATAAACAGAAACAAAAGCATAGACCATATGATCATCTCAATAGATACAGACAAAAAATTCAATAAAATCTAGCACTCTTTCATGATAAAAAACCCTCCAGAAACTAGGCATAGATGGACCACACCTCAACATAATAAAAGCCATATATGACAAACCCACCACCAACACAATATTGAATTGGGAAAAGTTGAAAGCATTCCCCCTAAGAACTGGAACAAGACAGGAGTGTCAACTCTCACCACTTCTATTCAACATTGTCCTAATCAGAGCAATCAGGCAAGAGAAAGAAATAAAGGTCATGCACATTTGGAAAGCAGAGGTCAAACTATCTCTGTTTGCTGGCAATATGATCTTGTATCTAAAAAACCCTAAAGATGCCACCAGAAGACTCCTGGTATTGATAAATACATTCATCAAAGTCTCAGGTTACAAAATCAATGTACATAAATTAGTAGCATTTCTGTATACCAATAACAGTCAATTTGAGAGTCAAATCAAGGACTCAACATTATTTACAATATCTGCAAAGAAAATAAAATACTTAGGAATATACTTAATCAAGGAGGTGAAAGATCTCTATAAGGAGAACTACAAAACATTGAGGAATGAAATTGTAGATGACATAAACAAATGGAAAAACATCCCATGTTCATGGATTGGTAGAATCAAAATCGTTAAAATGTCCATTCTGCCCAAAGTTATTTACAGATTCAACGCTATTCCCATCAAAATCCCAATGACTTATTTCATAGATCTAGAAAAAATAATCCTAAGGTTCATCTGGAACCAAAAAAGCCCAAATAGCCAAAACAATCTTGAGTAAAAAGAACAAATCTAGAGGCATCACATTGCCTTTCTTCATATTATACTACAAGGCTATAGTAACCAAAACAGTACTGGGTATCAATATATAGGCATAGAATAATGGAACAGAATAGAGAACACAGAAATAAAACCATGTAGCTACAACCAACTGATCTTTGACAAAGCAGACAAAAAAGAATACACTGGGGAAAGCATGCCCTATTCAATAAATGGTGCTGGGAAAACTGGATAATCACATACAGAAGAATGAAGCAGGACCCCTATCTCTAGCCATATATAAAAACTAATTGAAGATGGATTAAAGACTTAAATATAAGGCATGAAACCATAATTCTGGAAGAAAACATAGGAAAAACTCTTTTAGACATAGGCCCAAGCAACACATTTATGACTAAGATCCCAAAGGCAAATATGGCTGCAACAAAAATAAATAAATGGGACTTAATTAAATTAAAAGGCTCCTGTACAGCAAAGGAAATAATCAACAGAGCAAACAGACCACCTACAGAATGGGAGAAAAATAGTTGCAAAGTATACATCCAACAAAGGACTAATATCCAGAATCTACAAAGAACTCAAAATCAGCAAGAAAAAAAAACTCAAAAAGTGGGCAAAAGACGTGAACAGAAGTTGTTCAAAAGAAGATAGACAAATGGCCCACAAACAGATGAAAAAATGTTCAACATTACTAATCATCGGGGAAATGCAAATTGAAACCACAAAGAGATACCACCTTACCCTTGTCAGAATGGCCATTATTAAAAAGTCAGAAAACAACAGGTGCTGGCATGGATGCACAGAAAAAGGAATGCTTATACACAATTGGTGGGACTGCAAACTAGTACAACCTCTATGGTAAGCAGTTTGGAGATTCCTCAATGAGCTAAAAGTAGACCCACCATTTGATCCAGCAATCCTAATGCTGGGTATCTACCCAAAGGGAATGAAATCATTTTATCAAAAAGACACCTGTATTCGAATGTTTATCACAGAAAAATTCAAAATCATAATCAACCTAAGTGCCCATCAATTCATGAATGGATAAATAAAATGTGATATATATATAGTACTACTTAGCCATCAACAGGAATGAAATAATGTAATTCACAGCAACTTCAATGGAACTGGAGACCATTATCCTAAGAGAAGTATATCAGGAATGGAAATACAAACACATCATGTTCTCACTAATAAGTGGGAGATGACCGATTGATACACACAGGCACAAAGAGACATAAAGGACATTGGAAACTAAGAAGAAGAGAGGGTGGAAAGGAGGTGAGGGATAAAAACTTACCTATCAATACAATGAACACTGTCCTAGTGGCAGGAACACTGAAGCCCTAATTTCAGCATTATACAGTATAGGCATGTAACAAAAACATTTGTACCCACTTAATACTTTGAAATAAAAAAATTTATATCACAAAAATGAAATTTATATTGAAAAGCAATGGACTCAAAATAACCAACACAGTTTGAATAAGTAGAACAAACTTGGAGAACTCACACTTCCAAATTTCAAAACTACTACAAATTTATAGTAACCAAGACAGCATGGTACTGGTATAAAAATAGATATATAAATCAAGAGAATAGAATTAAAAGTCCAGAAATAAATCCTTAAAAAAAGAAAAATCTCAAATAAACAAACTAATTTTACACTTAAAGAAACAGAAAATTAAGGAAAAGCAAAGCTAGCAGAATAAAGAAATAATTAATATTGGAGCAGCAATAAGTGAAATAGGCACCAGAAAAACACGAGAAAATATCAACACCACTAAGAGTGTTTTTTGAAACAATAAACAAAATTGACAAATCTTTAGCCAGACTAACCAAGAAAAAAAGCAAAAGCTCAAATAAACAAAATTATAAATGAAAGAGGAGAAATACAATTGACACCACAGATATACAAAAATAGAGACTCCTACTTCTCTCTATATAGGTCTTTGACCTCCTTAGTTAGATATGTTCCTAAATATTTAATTTTCTTTGTTGCTATTGCGAAAGGTATAGCATCTTTAATTTGTTTCTCGGCTTGATTGTTATTAGCATATATGAAGGCTATGGATTTGTGTGGATTAATTTTGTATCCTGAGACTTTGCTGAATTCATTTATCAATTCCAGTAATCTCTTGGTTGAATCTTTGGGGTTTTCTACGTATAATATCATATCATCTGCGAATAGTGAAAGTTTGACCTCTTCTGCCCCTATCTGGACGCCCCTGATTCCTCTGTCTTGTCTAATTGCTGTGGCCAGGACTTCCAGCACTATGTTGAAAAGAAGTGGAGATAGTGGGCACCCTTGTCTGGTGCCAGTTTTAAGGGGGAATGCCTTCAATTTTTCCCCATTCAGTATGATATTGGCTGTGGGTTTATCGTATATGGCTTTAATAGTTTCTAGGAATGAGCCATCTATGCCTGAGAAAGGAAACTGCAGAGGATGTAAATAGATGGAAAGCCCTACCATGCTCTTGGATAGGCAGAGTCAACATAGTAAAAATGGCTTTGCTACCTAAAGTAATTTACAGAATCAATGCAATCCCTATCAAAATACCAACATCATTTTTTGCCGATCTAGAAAAAATAATTCTACGCTTCGTGTGGAACCACAGAAGAGCCCGTCTAGCCAAAGCAATCTTAAGCAAAAAGAACAAATTGGGAGGCATCTGTCTACGAGACTTCAAACTATACTACAAGGCTATAGTAACCAAAACTGCATGGTATTGCACAAGAACAGAGACGTAGACCAATGGAACAGGACTGAGAACCCAAATATAAAACCAACCTCATACAGTCACCTGATCTTTGACAAATTCCAGAAAAACGTACACTGGGGAAAAGAATCCCTATTCAACAAATGGTGCTGGGAAAACTAAGGATGGCCATATGTAGAAGACTGAAACGGACCCACACTCTCACCTCTCACAAAAATCAACTCACAATGGATAACAGATCTAAACCTAAGAAATGACACCATAAGAATTCTCGAAGAAAACGTTGGAAAAAACTCTTGATGGACATTGGCCTAGGCAAAGAATTTATGAAGAAGACCCCCAAAGCAATCACAGCAGCAACCAAAATAAATACATGGGACCTGATCAAATTGAAAAGCTTCTGCACAGCCAAGGAAAACTATCACTAGAGTGAACAGACACCCTACAGAATGGGAGAAAATATTTTCATGTTACACTCTTGAAAAGGGCTGATAGCCAGAATCTATACAGAACTTAGGAAATCAACAAGAAAAAATCAAACAACCCTATTAAAAATGGGCAAAGGACATGAACAAAACTTTTCCAAAGAAGACAGAATGAGGCCAGCAAACATATAAAAAAGTGCTCAACTTCTCTAATCACAGGGAAATGCAAATCAAAACCACAATGAGATATCACTTAACTCCCAGTGAGTTGGCTCATATCAAAAATCCCCAAACAACAAATGTGGCAGGGATTGTGGGACAGATAGGAACCCTATACATGCTGGTGGAAACTGCAATAGTACAACATCTATGGAAAAGAATATGGAGTACCTCAAAGAATTAAAAGTTAGAATTACCATTTGACCCAGCAATCCCACTATTGGGTATTTATCCAAAAGAAAAAAAAGACATTTTATAATAAGACATCTGCTCTCGATGTTCATAGCAGCACATTCACATTGCAAAGTGTGGAAACAACCAGGGTGCCCATTCAATACACGAGTGGATCAATAAAATGTCGTATATAGATACAATGGAGTATTTCTCAGCAATAAGGAACAACAGTGAATTTAAAACATCTGGTATTATCCTGGTTGGAGTAGAAACCATTCTTCGAAGCGAGTGTCACAGGATTGGGAAAAAACAAGCACCATGGTATTCACCATCAAACTGGTACTAACTGATGAACACTTACATCACACAGGGCAATAACATTCATCAGAGGGCGGGCAGGCGGGAGGGGGGTGGAAGGGATGGGAAAAAATCTCACTGAATGGATGTGGGGAGCACAGTTTCGGAGATGACCATGATTGTGGCTCTGACACGGGCAGAACAGGGGCAATGTGTATGGCCAAAGTGTTGTACCCCCATGATATTCTGAAATTAAAAAAATAAATTAAAAAAAATAGAGACTCCTATGAACAATTATATGCCAACAAATTGGATAATCTAGAAGAAATGGATAAATTCCTAGAATCATACCAACTACTAAAACTGAATTATGAAGAAACAAAAAAATTTGAACATATCAGTAATGAGTAAGGACATGCTATCAGTAATCAAAAACCTCCCAACAAGAACAATAAAAAAAACCCAGGACCAACTATTTTACTGGTGAATTCTACCTAACATTTAAAGAAGAGTTAATGCCAATATTTCTCAAATATTTCAAATATTTCAAGAGTAGTAAACACTTTCAAACTCACTTTATGAGGCCAGCATTATTACCTTCATACCAAAGGTAGACAAGGACACAAGAACAGAAAACTACAAGCGAATATCCCTGATGAACAAGGATGCAAGTATTCTCAACATATTACTATCAAACAAATTACTACAGCATATTAAATGAATCATACATTATGACCAAGTAGAATTTATCCCTGGTATGCAAAGATGATTTGACATACAAAAATCTATAAATCTCATAATCCACATTTAAAAATTAAATTAAAAACAAATGATCATTTCAATAGATATAGAAAAAGCATTTGAAAGAACTCAACATCCTTTCATAGTAAAATCTAGACGAACAAATTAGGCATAGAAGGAATGTACTTCAACACAATAGAGGCCATATAACAAAAACCTGCAGTTAACATTGTACTCAAGGGTGAAAAGTTGAAGGCTTTTCCTTTAAGATCAGGAACAAGACAAGGATGCCCACTCGTACCACTTCTATTCAACATAGTACTGGAAGTTCTAGTTAGAGCAATTAGGTTAAAAAAGAAATAAAAGGCATCCAAATGAAAAAGGAATAAGTGAAATTTTCTGTTTGCAAATGACATGAACTTATGTATAGAAAACCCTAAAGATTACACCAAAATGCTGTTAGAACTAATAAACAAATGCAGGTAAGTTTCAGGATACAAAATCAAAACAAAAATCAATAGCATTGATTTTTAACTAACTATGACCTACTCAAAGAAGAAATTAAGAAAAGAATACCACTTACAATAGCTACAAAAAATAAAGTATTTAGGAAAAAATTTATCCAAGGAGGTGAAAGATCTACACTCTGAAACTATAAAATATTGATTAAAAATATTAGAAAAGACAGAACTAAAAGTTCTCACATTCATGGATTGGAAAAATCAATATTGTCAAAATGTCCATACAACCCAAAGCAATTTACAGATTCAATGCAATCCTTATCAAAATTCCAATGACAATTTTTGCAGAAATAGAAAAAAATCCTAAAATTTGTATGGAACCCCAAAAATCTCAAATACTCAAAAGCAATCTTAATCAAATAGAACAAAGCTGGAGGCATTACACTACCTGATTTCAAAATATACTACAAAGATATTGCAATTAAAACAGCATGGTACTAGCATATAAAGACACATACACCAATGAATAAGAACAAAGAGCCCAGAAATAAATCCATGCATTTATGGTTAACTGATTTTTAACAAAGGAGTGAGGAACACACCATAGATAAAGGACAGTCTCTTCAATAAACAGTGTGGGAAAAACTGGATATCCACATGCAGAAGAATAAAATTAGACGTTTATCTCAGACTATACACAAAAACCACATCAAATGGATTAAGACTTAAATGTAAGACCTTAATCTGTAAAACTACTAGAAGTTGGGGAAAAGCTCCCTGAAATTTGTCTGGGCAATGATGATTTTGGATATGACGCAAAAAGCACAAACAACAAAAGCAAAAATAGACAGCTGGGATTACATCAAGCTAAAAAGCTTCTACACAGCAAGGAAATGTCAACAGAGTGATGAGACCAACCTACAGAATGGGAGAAAATATCTGCAAACTGTACATCTAATAAGAGGTTAATATCCAAAATATATAAAGAAGGAACTCCTACAACTCAGTAGCAAGAAAACAAATAACTCGATCAAAAAATGACCAAAGAACCAGGAAAGACATTTCTCCAAAGAAGACATATAAAAGGCCAGTATCTGAAAAAAAAATCAATGCCACAGTGAGATAGCACTTCATACCTGTTAGGATGGCTATTACCAAGAAGTAAATTAGCACAGCCATTATGGAAAACAGTATGGAGGTTACTTAAAAAATTAAAAATAGAACTACTGCATGATCCAATAATCCTACTACTGGGTATATATACAAAGGAAATAAAAAAGATACGCACTCCCTGTTCTTGCACTGTTAAAAATAGCCAAAGATTAAGAAACAAGTAAGCGTCCATAAAAAGATGAATGGATTTAAAAAAAAATTGGTTATTATTAAAATTGGAATCTATACAGCCTTTAAAAGGTAGGAAATTTTATTTGCAAAAAGGGAGAACCCGGAGTACATTATATAATTTATGTGAAAAATTTCCCGGAAAAGGAAAACAAAAATGCCCGATCTAAACCCAAGATGGAATCTAAAATAAAGTCAAACTCATAAAAGTTAAAAGTAGAATTGTGGTTACCATTGTGTATCATGGTGAATATAGTTAATATCAATATAGGTACACTTGTAAATTGCTACAAGAGTAGCTTTTAAGCATTCTCACCACAAGAATAAGATAAGTATGTGAGGTAAGATTGTAATTGTTTTTTAGCCATTACAAAAATACATATATCAAAACATCATGTTGCATACCATAAATATATATTTTTATTTGTCAATTGAAATAAATAAATATATTAAATTAAATTTTAAAATTTAAAAATAAAAAATTAATACCACATATCTAGAAAAAAAAATAAAAATCCCAAAACACTGAAAACACCAAATGCTGGTAAAGATGTGTAGCAAGAGGAGCTTTCACTCACTGTTGGTGGAAATTCAAAATTCTACAGCCACCTTGGAAGACATTTTGGCAGTTTCATACAATGTCAAAGATAGGCTTACCATATAACCCAGCAATTTGGTCCCTTGGGTATTTTCCAAAAGGATTTAAAAACTTATGTTCACATAAAAATCTACAGGCAAATGTTTCTAACAGCTTTATTCATAATTGCCAAAACTTGGAAGGAACTAAAATATCCATCAATAGGTGAATGGATAAATAAATGTGGTACATCCATACTGTGGAACATTATTTGGCAATAAAAAGAAATGAGCTATCGAGTCACAAAAAGACATGAATGAACCCTTAAATGCATATTGGTAAGTTAAGAACCCAAAACTGAAAGGCTATATACTGTATGCTTCCAAATATATGACATTCTGGAAAAGGTAAAACTATGGAAAGAGTAAAAAGATCAACATTTGCCAGGGTCTCTATGGGCGAGAGGGAGAGAGGGATGAATTGGTGGATCACAGGAGATTTTAATGGTAGTGAAACTATTTTGTATGCTGTAATTGGGTTTTAAAAATTAAATACACCGTCAAAACCCAAAGAAGTACAACACAGAGAACCTGAAATCTAGGTTCAGTTAATAATAACATATTGGTTCATCAGTTCTAACAAATGTATCACACTACTGCAAGATGTTAATAATAGGGGAAACTGTGTGTGGGCAGGCAGAAGGGGGAATATGGATAGTCATTGTATCAAAAAAAAAATTAAAAGGTAAGAAAAACAGAGTGGGTATTCAAGATGAGAAGCATGGCCTGAGCAAGGGCACAATGTTTATTCTGGGCAGTGGAGAGTTCATGTAGACCAAAATAATAATGAAAGAGAAGATTAGAGAGGAAGTTTGGGGCCAGATTGTGGAAGACCTTTAATACTGGAAAAGGGGAATTTGAGTTTTATTTAGTAGGTGTTAGGGACTTATAAACAATAATTTATCATTATAACTTTCTTGTGTGAGGATCTCTTTCCTTTGAAGTTCCATACTCTGTAATTTAGGCCATTTTCTACAAACAGTATCAAATAGATTGGTAATAGACATAAACACAACTTTAAATTTTTTTCAACATGTAAAATAAGGTTACTAGGAAACTATCTGATGTTTTCCCAAGCCTAAAAATAAAGCTCCACTTGGATCATCTGTGAGCTCAAAATTTCCCAGTGAAATGGCTGTGAACAATTTCTATTTATAAAAGTAACAAATATCATCGTGCATTTTTGCTGCTGTTTGTAAAAATCTTATTTAACTCTTCCTTAGGCTGTGGAATGGTAAAAGTTAATCTAATGAAGATTTTTATTTTACAATACACTCTACTTGGTCCTCAAAATAACATTGGGTGGTCCTAAGCCATTTTTAGTTTATTTAAAATATTGCCCAAACAATTCATGGCATTTTGGGTTAAGCAGTAGTTTTTTAAACAGGGGTTTTTTTTAAAGCCCAGGCTATTTTTTTTTCTTTAATATCCTTTCCCAAAAAAGGGGCTTCTATTGGCCAGCTGGTTGTGCCATTACTAAACCAATTACTGTGGCTAAGGGAATGGAGCATTCTGATAGGACATTTGGATCAAATATCCACTCTTTTTGCAGAGGGGAAAGTGAGGTGAGCTCTACCAAAGCCACAGGAAAAATATCAGTTTCTGGGAGTGATGGGTTGGGAACCAAAATCCAGGCTCCATGAAAAAAGATTAAAATGTTGTTATGATGGATAAGATTAATTTAATTTAGATATTTAGAGCATAATGTTTACTGAGAAGTCAAGATTATGTGGTCAATCATAAGCACAGTGCAAGTCGTCAACATAAAGTATTTGCACTACAGTATTCCCCCCTTATCCAGGAGGGATATGTTCCAAGATTGCCAGTGGATACTTGAAACTGTGGATAGCACAAAACCCTATATGTACTTGTTTTTTTTTTATATATACATGCCTATGATAAGGTTTAATTTATGAATTGGACAAATAAGGATTAACAAAATAATAATAAAAATATTTAAAAGTTATAACAATGGCACTAATGAAAATTATGTGAATGGGGTCTTTTGTCTCTCCTTCTCCCAAAAATCTTTTCTATTTCCTGTTTTCACCTATCTCCGCCATGGTGATCAGGGGTTTAAAAGAAACCAGGGAAAGAAAAACCAGGAAAAAGGGAACTGTGTTCAATTTGATTCAAAAAGGATATTTTGAACCCTACTGCATGCACAGAAATTTTATAATGTCTATGGAGAAGTCTAAAAATAAATAAGATGAAACTTTGTTTTCACAGTTTATAATTTAGTTGAAGGAGAAGAATATATATTTTCCATAACAAAAATAATTACAAAGATATGTGGAATTAAGTACATGATAATATAATATAAACTATATATATCGCTTCACCATACTTTGATCATTAGCTACGTTCTTGGGAAAACGGAATAAAAAATTTTTTGATTTTTGAGGGCATATTATCAATTAATTTCTATTAGAAAATTTTAGAGATATGATTCACAAAAAATTTGGTCCACAACACAAGCATTTTGGGGGATTTAGGATCAGAAATGCGTGGTACCCACCCTTTTGGGTGGTTAGAAGTACACCGGAAAATTTAGGAAAAATTAAGAAAATACCAGATGTATTTTCCAATCTCTGGGTGTAAAAAACCACCCCAAAAATTTCTAATTAATTGGTATGGGTGGGAAAAGGGATTTTTTTTTAAAAAAATTTTTCTCCCAAATGATTCAATAGCAGCCAGGGTTGAGACTGTGATCTAGCCTTTGCCACTTCATGTTGCAGTTGAGGAAAAATGAGGTCAGTAAGGATCTGTAATTTTCTCAAGTCTTATCAAATAGGGTTCCCTTCCTACTTCCCAGGGCCAGATTTTTTTAGGTTTTAATGTTGTCCTTAACTAGGGGGATTAAATTCTCTGAAACCTATTAGAATGGAATATAAGTCATTTAGACAGGAAATTATAGGATTTTTGCCAAAATTATGTAAAAAAAAATATAGAGCCAGACACAAATGGCTTTTTTGTAAATCCCAGCATTTGGGAGGCCAAAGGGGGAGGGTTGTTTGAGGCCAGGGTTCAAGTCCAGCCGAAAACATAGTGTGACCCAAAACTTAAAAAAATTTAAAATTATCTGGCATGGCGGCCAAACCTTGTCCCAGCCCTCAGGAGGTGAGGCAGGGAGGGTGGCAAGCCAAGGAATTTGAGGTTACAAGTGAGCTAGGCCCTGCACTTGGCCGGTGACAGAGTGAGACCTTGTCATTAAAAAAAATAAAAATAAAATAACTGTACAATTAATTTTTTTTTCATTGGAAGTAAACCCAGTGATCACGGCCTTTAAAGAGTTTATTTAATGTGCTACTTCTAGCATTTAATAGGACTTTTAATAGCTAAGAAAATTACTTTTTAAAGAAGAGCCAGACTATTTCAAATATTATAATAAAAAGTTCCAGGACTCTCTAACATTTGATAGTGTTGACCAAATTTGGCGGAAAAAATTTAGAGGGCGGGATTTGAAGGACCTTAAAGGGGCAATGCAGAGATGAGAATGCAAACCCCATTTCCCCACTGAAATTTTTAAGGTCTAGTACTAACCAATTGTACAAGCAATGTGGAACAATTACAATCAACAAAAAGATTGAAGAGGGGGAATGAAGGAGGGTGAGGTTTGTTTTTTTTGAGTGAGTTTCAAGGAAAATCTCCTGGGAAGGATAAGGCGGTTTCCCGGTTAAAGAATAGGTTCCTGAAAATCTTTAGGTCAGATTTGGGATGGACTTGGATCCCTGATTTAATAGAGCTATACGGCAATAATAATAATAATAACAATTCTATAATGAATTTATATGGGTAAAATAATACATCTAAATGCGTAAATAATGAATAAAATAAAGTACAAAAAAACTTTGTGCTTTTCTTTTTTTTTTTTTTTATACTCCTTTTATTTTTTTTTTTTATTTTTTTTTTTTTTAATTTTTTTTAATTCAGAATTCATGGGGGTCCAACCTTTGGGCCATACCCTTGCCCGGTTTTGCCTGGTCGAGCCACAAACCGTGGTACCCCCAAACTGTCCTCCCCAAATCCCGAAATGAAAGTTTTTTTCCCCTCCCTTCCAACCCCCCCCCGCCCCGCCCCCTCAGTGAATTTTTATTGCCTGGTGATGTAAGGTTCATCACTTAAGTACCAGTTTGATGGTGAAAACGTGGTGGGCTTTTCCAATCTGTGCCACTTGTTGAAGAATGGGTTCTAGCCCAAAAAGGATAATTCAAAATGTGGAATACTGTTTTTTTCCTTATTGCTGGTAATTTTTAACTCCTTAAATATACGACATTTTATTGATACCGGTATTTTATGGGCCCCTGGTTGTTTCCACAACTTTTCAATTTTTGAATTTGCTGCTTTTGAACTTCGAGGCGCGTCTTTTATAAAAAAACTTTTTCTTTTTGGATAAATACCCTAGTGGGATTTTCTGGGTTTAAATGGTAAATTTCTTTTAATTCCGAGGTATTCCATTTTTCTTTCCATAGAGGGTTTTACTAATTTGGGTTTCCACCAATTTTATGAGGTTCCTTTTTTTGTCCAATCCCCGCCAAAAATTTGGGATTTGGGGACTTTTGATATGACCAATCTCCTGGAGTTAAGTGATATCTCATTTTGGTTGATTTTCATTTTCCCCGATGATTAGAGAAATTGAGCACCCTTTTTTTTGTTGCTGGCCATCATTCGTCTTCTTTGGAAAAAATTTTTGTTTTTTTTCCTTTGGCCCTTTTTTTTAAAGGGTTTTTGTTTTTTTTCTTTTTTAATTTTTCCCAAGTTCTGTTTAGATTTGGGTATTTTCCCTTTTTTGAGGTGGGGGAAGCAAAATTTTCCCCATTCTTTTTTGGTTTTTTGTTCATTAGGGAAATTTTTTCCTTGGTGGGCGGGGAACTTTTGTTTGATCAGGGGCCCCTTTTTATTTTTTTTGCGTGGAGGGGTTTTAGGGGGGGTTTTCATGAATTTTTGCCCCGGGCAATCCATAAGGTTTTTTTCCCAAGTTTTCTTTTAGAATTTTTGGTTTTTTGTTTTTTGGTTTTTAACGTTATCCATTGGGGGAAATTTTTTTTGTGGAAAAGGGGGGGAGGTGTGGGTCCTTTTTGGGGTTTTAATATGGCAAAACCCGTTTTCCCCCCACCATTGTTTTTAAAAGGGAAAAATTTTTCCCCCCCTGTTTTTTTTTTGGGGGAATTTTTCCAAAAAAAAAAGGGCCCCTTATGAGAAGGTTTTAATTTGGGTTTTTAAACTGTTTCCTTGGGGGTAAATCTCTGTTTTGTGCCAATACCAAATTTCCAAGGGGGTTTTTTTTTTGGGACTTTTGGGATTTGTAGTATTTTTTTGAAGTTGGTTTTATAGCCTTCCCCCAATTTTCCCCTTTTTCTTAAAATTTTTTTTGGAGAAAGGGGGCTTTTCTTTTGGTTTTCCCGAATCAAGAATTATTTTTTTGATTTTGCAAAAAAGATGTTGGGGGTTTTGATAGGCATTGCATTTTTCGGAAATTAATTTAGGTGCAAAACCAAAATTTTAAGGGGGACTATGCTATTTTCCCAAAGAATTTTGGAGGGCTTCCATCTATTTTTTTCCTCTGCATTTTTTTTTTCAGGTTTCTTTTAATTCCAAATATATAGGGGGTTTGACCCCTTAGGTTAAGATATGTTCCCCAAAAAATTAATTTTTGTTTTTATTTTTGAAAGGGGTTGCATCTTTTTAATTTTTTTTTCGGTTTTTTTGTTTTTAGCATATATGAAAAGGTATGGAAAATTTGGGGGTTTGGTTAAAATTTTTTTTCCTGAGGGGTTTGCTGAATTTTTTACAATTTGTAAAACTCTGGTTGAATCTTTGGGGGGTTTTTATGTATTTTTAATATCATTGGGAAGTGAAAGTTTGACCTCTTCAGCCCCCTGGGGGGCCCCTAATTTTCGGCTTGTTAATTGGTGGCCAGGGCTTCCCCCAACTTGGGGGAAAAAAAGTGGGATAGTGGGCACCCTTTTTGGTTTCCCCTTTTAAGGGGGGGAAAAAAACCCTTTAATTTTTTTCCCATCAGTTTTTATGGCTGGGGGGGGTTTTTTTATTTGGCTTTAAAAAATTTTTTGGAATGGCCATCTAGCCATATTTTTAAGAGTTCTTATCATAAAAAAGTGGATTTTTCAAAAGCCCCTTTTTGCAAAATTTTGAAAGGTTTTATAATCTTTTCTGGTTTTATTTATGGGGGAATTCATTTAAGATTTGTGGGGTTTGGAAAAACCTGCTCTGGGAATAAAGCCCAAAACCGATCTGGGGATTATTTTTTTTTTACATTTTTAAATTTGGTTTTTAAGGATTTATTGAGATTTTTGAAAATATTTCATAAAGGGTTTGGGGTGTAGTTTTTTTTTTGTTTGTTTTCCGGGGGGGTTTTTTGGGATAAAAAGGGATTGGCTTTGTAGAAGAGTTTGGGGGGGTTCCAAACCTTTTTGGGTATTTTAAAAAAAATTTTGCAGTATTTGGCACCAGTTTTCTTTTTTGGCTTGGTAGAAAATTTTTTTGGGGAACCCCTTGGTCCTGGGAATGTTTTTTTTTGGGGGATTTTTATTACTGTTCAATTTTTGGGGGTTTTTATTGGTCTGTTTAGAAATTTTTTTTCTTCCTGGTTGGGGCCCCGGGGGGTAGGGGTTCTAAGAATTTGGTTTAATTTTTTCCACGTTTTTTTTTTTGTGGGCATAGGGTTTTGTGTATTCAAAGATGAGTTTTGTATTCCAGGTATCAGTTGTGGAATTTTTCCTTTTTTTTCTAATTGAGTTATTAGATCCTTTTTATGTCTAGTAACCCCGGGAAGGGGCCCCCTATCCCCTTTTTATCTTTTGAAGAAAAACCAAAAATTTTATTTTTTTAATCTTTGATTGGTTTTTGTTCGTTTCATTTAATTTCCCCCGATTTTTTGGTTTTTTTTTTTTGCTGGCTTTTTGGGTTGCTTTGCTTTTTTCCCTTTTTCCCTTTTAAGATGGTTAGTAGTTATGATTTGTGACCTTTTTTTCTTTTTTGGGGGGGGGGAATTTTGGCGGGTTAAAATTTTTCCCCTCCGGAAGGGGTTTTTCTGTATCCCCAGATTTTTTTAAATGGGGCCCCCTTATCCTTTTTTTCAAAGAATCTTTTGTTTTCCCCTTTTTAAACTCCCCCCTTTAAAACCCCAAAATCTTTCAGCAATGATTTTTAGTTTCCACTTTTTTTGGGGAAGGGGGTTTTGGGGTTTTTGGGGGAATTTTTTTTTAATTTTGTTGGTGTTTTTAAAAGAACATGGGGTTTGATTTCTATTTTTTTGAATTTGTTTGATCTGTTGGGGGGGGATGTGGTCAATTTTAGAGAAAAAAAACCCTTTTGGATGAGAAGAAGTTATTTTGTGTTTTTGGGTGGAGTGTTTTTTAGATATCGGGCCCAAAGTTTAAGTCCTATTTTTGGGCTTTTATTTTTTATTGTTTTTGTTTGGAGGATCTGTCCCCTTCTGTCAGTGGGGTGTTTAAGTCCCCGCTATTTGCGTTGTGCTTTTTTGGGGTTTCTAGACTGAAAATTTTTTTTTAGGCCGGGGGGCCTGTGTTGGGTGAATTAAAAATTTAAAAGGTTGTTAAAAACCTTTTGGAGATTTTTTCCCTTCACCCCCATATAAAAGCCCCTTTTTTTCCTTTTCCTTTTTTGCTTTAAAAATTTTTTTCATTTTTAAAAAAGGATGGTAATCCCCGGTTTTTGGGTTTCCATTGCCCCGGGAAAAAAAATTTCCATCCTTTCACCATTTTGTCTGGGGAAGGGGTTTTTTTTGGGGAGGTGTGTTTCCCCCAAAACAACAGATAATTGGTTTGGATTTTTTTTTAAAAAATTTAGAAACCCCCGTCTTCAATGGGGGGTTAAGCCCTTTTTTTTTTTTTGAAAGAAAATTTTTTTTTTGGGGGGAAATTTGGGGGGTTTTTTTGGGTGGGGTCTTTTTTTTACCCTTTTTTGGGCCTTGGGGAATTGGTTTTGGGGGGTTTTGCTTTTTTGAGGGTTTTTTTTTGGGGGGTCTGTTGCTCTGTTTAGGGATAATGAAGGGCTAAGCATTTCTGCAAGGCCGGGGTTTTGGGAAATTTTTTAAAATTTTTACAGTGAGGGTTTCTGGAAAAGTCTTTTTTCCCTCATATAAGAAGTTTTTTTGACAGGATCCGAATTTGGGTTGGCCTTTGTTTTTTTTTTTGGGATTTGGGGGGATTCTCCCCATTCCCCCTTTTTGGGGTGAAGGTTTCAGCTGGGGAAATCGCAGTTTTTCGGGGGGGTTTCCCTTGTAGGTTAATTGTTTTTTTTTTACAGCTCTGAGGAGTGCCTCTTTTGTGTTTTTTTTGGGCAGCTTAATTTTTTTGGGTGGGGGGAAACCTTTTTTTCCCCACCTCCCAGGAGTCCGTGTGTTTTTTTCTTGGATATTTTTGATTTTTGGCAAGCCAAAAAAAAATTTTCCCCCCTTTTTTCCCTTTAAATAAAAAATTTTTCCCCCCCCTGCAAAAAATTTTCCTCCCCCCAAGGGTAATAGATCCTTTGTTGGCTTTTTACCTTTTCAAACATTTTTGTGCTTTTTTCCCCCCCCCTTGTTTTTTTTTTTTTCTTCGGGGTGATTATTTAGCCTAGGAGCTGCTTCTAGCCCCTTTTTGTTTTTTTCCTGCATGGTCCAGCCGTTATTTTACCCATTTTATTTGGGTTTTGGGACCCTTGTGAGGAAAGATATTTCTTTGGGGGTGACTTTTTACTTGATTTTCATTTTTCCCTTTAGTTTTTCACTGGGTTTTTTTTCCTTGGTCGGGCGGAGGGGGGTGTTAGAGCTAGTTTATGGCCCTGGGCACCAGGCTCACCCCTTATTGTTCCCCCGGGAAAGCCAGGGGGAGAAGTAGTTTCCTGATTTCCTTTGGGGTATTTTTGAAAATTTTGGGGGATTTGGGGGAAATCGGGGCCCGTGGGCTTCTCCTTTCCCCGGGGGGTGGTGAGAAGGGCCTCCCAGCTTGGGGGCCGGGGCTAATGAATTTTACGAGGATTGGTTTCCCCGTCCCTATTTGCAGGTTTTGGTATGTCCGTGGCAGGGCTCTGATTCCCCCGTTGGGGTATGCGAAACCCCCCCTGTTTGGGGGGGAACTTTTGACCTACAGGTTACTTTCCCCCGCCCTCCTGGCGGGAGGTAGAAAAAAATTTTCCTTTTTGGGGGGGGAAGTGAGAGGGGTTTAGAAAATTCACACAGCTCAGAAGTGAACTACCCCGTGGTCTGCCCCTTTTGAGTTCGTCTCCCCGTGATACGGGGGGATAGGGGGATTCCCCAAATTTTGGGCCCCCTTTTTCCCCCACTAGACCCCCCAAAGGGGAGGGGGGTGGCGGGTCTCCCATCCCAGCCGGGCCCAAAAGGGGGGGTGTTCCATGGGGGGGGGGGGAGTAGTGGGGCCCCTGGGAAATGCTCTTTGGGGGGGTGGAAATTCCCCATGAAAAGGGGGAGGATAGGGGAGCTGTTGGTTTTGCCCGGGGCTATGAGGTATTTGGTTGTCATGGGAAACCCGCAGTTTTTACCAAATGAGTCACTAAAAGCCAGCAAACCCTTAAAAAGGGGCGATCTTGGGGTCCCGGAGGGTGGGACCTCAAGGGGGGGGCACTGGACCAGCAAGGGGGCAGAATTGGGGAGGCCCAAAAGCCGGGGTAGCAGAACCGAGGGGTGAGCTGAAAAAAAATTTTCCCAAAACCCAAAGGTCCCAAACCCCCTACAGTTAGGGGTTTGGTCCCAAAACCCGGAAAACCCACGGATGGTGACCCTGGCCACCCCAAAAGGCCCAAAGGGCCCGTCTTGCCCCCGCAGAAGAGCCCCCGGGCCCGGGGGGGGGGCGGAGCTAGAGAACCCGGTCCAGCCTTTTGGGAAAGGGGCTTTAAAGATGGCGGGCCCCCGCCAAACCCGGCAACCCGCCCGGGGTCCCAAACGCACAGGGAGCGGGTTTTTCTCCCCGGGCCCCAGCCCGGAGGTTTTCTAGAAACCTCTGGGGTTTCCCCCTTCCCGTTAAAACCCCGGCCATCCGTTTATTCCAGTGAAGCAAAATGCCGGGCTGCGGGTTCCCGCGGCAATTCCCGGGAAAACTGAAAACTCCCCCCCAGGTGGGTTTCCCCCCCCGCGCGTATTGGATTCCCCGCAGGGGAGTTTTTTTTTGGTTTTGTGATTTCTCCAACTCCCCAGGGGTCTGTTGTCTTGTGCCCAACCGCCCGCCCCAAAACCCGGGACTTTCCCTGACTGAGTGGTATGGGGGGGGGCGTTTAAACCCCTTGGGGGCAGGTGCGCTGCGCCGAAATGGCGAGGGGGCCCCGGGCCCTTTCCCGCGCTTGAGCTTATTGGGGCTCCGGGCCCAATCGATTTTGTGAAAATTTTTTATGGTTTTTGTGGGGGGGGCGTTCGGCGTTGTTTCTTGTAAATTTCAAAAGCCGTTTTTAGGTGCGGTTTCCTTTGCCGAAAGGGGCCGCCCGGAATTTTTCCCGGTCTTTATTTTTAAATTTAAAACAGGGAAAATAAAAAAAAAACTTTATACAAAAAAGTTTTGAAGGGGTAAGAGAAACTTTAAAAAATTTAAAATTAAAGGTAACACTTTTTTTCTAATGTTAAATGCTAGGCAAAGGGGAAAGTTTTTCTTTGTGTTTCTAAACCCAAAATTTAAAAATAACCTTTTTTGTTCAATAAGTAATTTAACCCATTTTTGCCTTTTAAAAATAATCAAGCTTAAATTTGAAACCGCCTTTTAAAATTTTTCCCCCTTTTTTCATTTTTCCCATAAATTTTCTGTAGTCAAGCGAAGGGAAAAATAAGCTTTCCCCAAGGAAAGGGTGTTTGGGCCTTTTTTCCTTAAGGGTTAATATTTCATTTTTTTTTTCCATTTCAATCCCCCTTCCTTTGCTGCTGTTACCTGGATGGGAAATGGATTGCACTTTGGGGGCATGGGGCAGGATAAAACCCCAGAATCAAAAAAAACAAAAAAAAAAGTTAAGACAAAAAATGAGGGTATGGATTTAAACGGGCCCTATAAATAATGAGACCCACCCTTTTAGGGATAAAAAAGCTTTTGGGCCCAAAGAACCCCATTACACAATTTCAGGCTTGGGTTAAAGTGGGGGAAAGGAAAACAAGGGTCGAATTTTAATTTTAAATTAATTTTAATTTTAAATTTCCTATGGGGGAAATTTGGGAAAACCCTTTGTTTAAATTTTGGAAAAGTTTTTTAAATGGGGTTCCGAAACCCCGGGGGTTGCCTGTTGTATTTTCGAAAATGATAGAATAGGTTTGGGGGGAAAAAAAAGGAAAGCAAAGTAAAAGTTGGGCAGGGGGAAAAACAAAAGGGAAAAAAACAACATCAAATGGTTCCCTTTTCCAAAACCCCTAGAGTAGAGGGAAAATCACCCGAAAAAATTTCTAAAGGGGTTTGAGTTGTCAGAGTGAGAAGGCCCAAAATTTGGGGCTTCCAGAGGGTTCTGCCCCGCTTTTTATTTAAAGGCCCCACTCAAATGGGTTATCTTTGCCAACCTTCAAAACTAAAAATATAGGCCAATGGGAAATCAAAATCTTGTTTTTCCTTTTAAAATCCTCGGATATTAAATTGGTAAAATTTAAACCCTTTTAAAACCGGGGATATATACTAGGGTTTTTCTTCGGGGCAATTCTCCCCAACTGGGGCCCAAAGTACACTGAAAAATTTTTAAAAAATTTTTGGGGGGTTTTAATTTTGGGGGGGGTTTTTTTTTCTGGAAATTTGTGAAATAGAGGCCAAGGGGGTGTTTTAGAAACTGCTGATCTAGCCTAGCCACTTCATGTTGCAGTTGAGGAAACTGAGGCTCAGTAAGGATCTGTAATTTACTCAAGATCTTATCAATAGATTCCATTCTCCTACTTCCCAGTCCAGATTTTTTTTAGGATAATTCTAATTTTGTCCTTTTAATCTATGGGCATTAAATTCTCTGATACCTATTAGAATGGAATATAAGTCATGTAGACAGGAAATTCATAGGATTTTTGCACATATAGTAAAATAAACTATAGAGCCAGACACAGTGGCTCATTCTTGTAATCCCAGCACTTTGGGAGGCCAAGGTGGGAGGGTTGTTTGAGGCCAGGAGTTCAAGTCCAGCCTGAACAACATAGTGTGACCCCATCTCTACAAAAAATTTAATAATTATCTAGGCATGGCGGCACACACCTGTAGTCCCAGCTACTCAGGAGGTTGAGGCAGGAGGATGGCTTAAGCCCAGGAATTTGAGGTTACAAGTGAGCTATGGCCACTGCACTCTGGCCTGGTGACAGAGTGAGACCTTGTCTCTAAAAAAAATAAAATAAAATAAACTGTACAATTAATTTTTATTTCATTGGAAGTAACCCAGTGACTCCACTGGACTCAAAGAGCTATAATGTGCTACTTCTAGCATTTAATAGGACTCAATAGCTAAGAAAATTACTTTTTAAAGATAGAGCTCAGACTATTCAAATATTATAATAAGAAAGTTCCAGGACTCTCATAACATTTGATAGTGTTGACCAAATTGGCAGGAATATTTAGAGGGCGGGATAGAAGGACTTCAAATGTGCAATGCAGAGCATGAGATATGCAAACCATTACCTACTGAAATTTTTTAAGAGTCTAGGTACACTACACCAATTCGTACAATGCAATGTGGAACACCTTACAATCAACAAAAGACTTGAAGAGGAGGAATGAATGGAGTGGATGAGGTTAGTCTAGAGATGAGTTTCAAGGAAAATCTCCTTGGAAAGGATACAGGCAGTTCCTGGGTTATAATGAGATATGTTCCTGAGAACATCTTTAGGTCAGATTTGTATGTGACTTGGATCCCTGATGAATAGAGCATATACGGCAATAATAATAATAATAACAATACTATAATGACTCATATGTGGTAATAATAATACAGTCTAATGCTGTAATAATAATGAGATTAATAATAAGTTACAGAAACTATTGTGCTCTTTCTTTTTTTTTGATATATACTCCTTTTTATTTTTTTTTCTTTATTTTTTTTTTCTTTTAATTTATTTTTTTAATTTCAGAATATCATGGGGGTACAACACTTTGGCCATACACATTGCCCCTGTTCTGCCTGTGTCAGAGCCACAACCGTGGTCATCCCCCAAACTGTGCTCCCCACATCCATTCAGTGACAGTTTTTCCCATCCCTTCCACCCCCCTCCCGCCCGCCCACCTTCAGATGAATGTTATTGCCCTGTGTGATGTAAGTGTTCATCACTTAGTACCAGTTTGATGGTGAATACCAGTGGTGCTTGCTTTTCCAATCCTGTGACACTTCGCTTCGAAGAATGGGTTCTAGCTCCAACCAGGATAATACCAGATGTGTTAATTCACTGTTGTTCCTTATTGCTGAGTAATACTCCATGGTATACATATACGACATTTTATTGATCCACTCGTGTATTGATGGGCACCCTGGTTGTTTCCACAACTTTGCAATTGTGAATTGTGCTGCTATGAACATTCGAGAGCAGACGTCTTTATTATAAAATGTCCTTTTTTCTTTTGGATAAATACCCAGTAGTGGGATTGCTGGGTCAAATGGTAATTCTACTTTTAATTCTCTGAGGTATCTCCATATTCTTTTCCATAGAGGTTGTACTAATTTGCAGTCCCACCAGCAGTGTATGAGTGTTCCTATCTGTCCACATCCCCGCCAACATTTGTTATTTGGGGACTTTTTGATATGAGCCAATCTCACTGGAGTTAAGTGATATCTCATTGTGGTTCTGATTTGCATTTCCCTGATGATTAGAGAAATTGAGCACTTTTTTATATGTTTGCTGGCCATCATTCTGTCTTCTTTGGAAAAGTTTCTGTTCATGTCCTTTGCGCATTTTTTAATAGGGTTGTTTGATTTTTTCTTGTTGATTTTCCTAAGTTCTGTATAGATTCTGGCTATCAGCCCTTTATCAGAGGTGTAGCATGCAAATATTTTCTCCCATTCTGTAGGTTGTCTGTTCACTCTAGTGATAGTTTCCTTGGCTGTGCAGAAGCTTTTCAGTTTGATCAGGTCCCATGTATTTATTTTTGTTGCTGCTGTGATTGCTTTGAGGGTCTTCTTCATGAATTCTTTGCCTAGGGCAATCTCTATAAGAGTTTTTCCAATGTTTTCTTCGAGAATTCTTATGGTTTCATGTCTTAGGTTTAGATCTGTTATCCATTGTGAATTGATTTTTGTGAGAGGTGAGAGGTGTGGGTCCACTTTTAGTCTTCTACATATGGCCATCCAGTTTTCCCAGCACCATTTGTTGAATAGGGAATCTTTTCCCCAGTGTATGTTTTTCTGGAATTTGTCAAAGATCAGGTGACTGTATGAGATTGGTTTTATATTTGGGTTCTCAGTCCTGTTCCATTGGTCTACATCTCTGTTCTTGTGCCAATACCATGCAGTTTTGGTTACTATAGCCTTGTAGTATAGTTTGAAGTCTGGTAGATAGATGCCTCCCAATTTGTCCTTTTTGCTTAAGATTGCTTTGGCTAGACGGGGTCTTCTCTGGTTCCACACGAATCATAGAATTATTTTTTCTAGATCAGCAAAAAATGATGTTGGTATTTTGATAGGCATTGCATTGATTCTGTAAATTAATTTAGGTAGCAAAGCCATTTTTACTATGTTGACTCTGCCTATCCAAGAGCATGGTAGGGCTTTCCATCTATTTACGTCCTCTGCAATTTCTTTTCTCAGTGTTTCATAATTCTCTATATATAGGTCTTTGACCTCCTTAGTTAGATATGTTCCTAAATACTTAATTTTCTTTGTTGCTATTGCGAAAGGTATTGCATCTTTAATTTGTTTGTCGGCTTGATTGTTATTAGCATATATGAAGGCTATGGATTTGTGTGGATTAATTTTGTATCCTGAGACTTTGCTGAATTCATTTATCAATTCCAGTAATCTCTTGGTTGAATCTTTGGGGTTTTCTATGTATAATATCATATCATCTGCGAATAGTGAAAGTTTGACCTCTTCAGCCCCCATCTGGACGCCCCTAATTCCTCTGTCTTGTCTAATTGCTGTGGCCAGGACTTCCAGCACTATGTTGAAAAGAAGTGGAGATAGTGGGCACCCTTGTCTGGTGCCAGTTTTAAGGGGGAATTCCTTCAATTTTTCCCCATTCAGTATGATATTGGCTGTGGGTTTATCATATATGGCTTTAATAGTTTCTAGGAATGAGCCATCTATGCCTATATTGTTAAGAGTTCTTATCATAAAAGGATGCTGGATTTTGTCAAAAGCCTTTTCTGCATCTATTGAAAGGATCATATAATCTTTGTTCTTGCTTTTATTTATATGGTGAATTACATTTATAGATTTGTGTATGTTGAAAAATCCCTGCATCTCGGGAATAAAGCCCACCTGATCATGATGGATTATTTTTTTGATGTACATTTGAATTCGGTTTGCAAGGATTTTATTGAGAATTTTTGCATCTATATTCATAAGGGATATTGGTCTGTAGTTTTCTTTTTTTGTGTGTGTCCTTTCCTGGCTTTGGTATCAAGGTGATATTGGCTTTGTAGAATGAGTTTGGGAGGATTCCATCCTTCTGGATATTTTCAAATAATTTCTGCAGTATAGGCACCAGTTCTTCTTTGTAGGCTTGGTAGAATTCAGGTGTGAACCCATCTGGTCCGGGACTGTTTTTTGTGGGTAGATTTTTTATTACTGCTTCAATTTCGGTGCTTGATATTGGTCTGTTTAGAAATTCTGTTTCTTCCTGGTTGAGCCTAGGGAGGTAGTGTGTTTCTAAGAATTTGTCCATTTCCTCCACGTTTTCGTGTTTGTGGGCATAGAGATTTTTGTAGTATTCAAAGATGATGTTTTGTATTTCCACGGTATCAGTTGTGACTTCTCCTTTTTCATTTCTAATTGAGCTTATTAGAGTCCTTTCCTTTATGCTTCTAGTCAACCTGGCAAGTGGCCTGTCTATCTTGTTTATCTTTTCGAAGAACCAACTTTTCATTTCATTAATCTTCTGTATTGTTCTTTTGTTCTCGATTTCATTTAATTCTCCTCTGATTTTGGCTATTTCTTTTCTTCTGCTGGCTTTAGGATTGCTTTGCTCTTCCTTTTCCATTTCCTTAAGATGATTCGTTAGTTTACTGATTTGTGACCTTTCTGTCTTTTGGATGTGGGAATTTATGGCGATAAGTTTTCCTCTCAGGACTGCTTTTGCTGTATCCCACAGATTTTGATAACTTGTGTCCCCATTATCCTTTAGTTCAAAGAATCTTTTGATTTCAATTTGAATCTCCTCCTTGACCCAATAATCTTTCAGCAATAGATTGTTTAGTTTCCACATTTTTGGAGGACGATGTGAGTTTCTGTTGGAATTGATTTCTAATTTTATTCTGCTATCGTCTGAAAAGATACATGGTATGATTTCTATTTTTTTGAATTTGTTTAGATCTGTTTTGTGGCCTAGGATGTGGTCAATTTTAGAGAAAGTTCCATGAGCTGATGAGAAGAATGTATATTCAGTGTTATTTGGGTGGAGTGTTCTGTAGATATCTGTTAGGCCCAAATGTTCTATAGTCCTATTTAGGTCTTTTATTTCTCTATTTGTTTTTTGTTTGGAGGATCTGTCCAGTTCTGTCAGTGGGGTGTTGAAGTCCCCTGCTATTATGGCGTTGCTGCTTATTATGTTGTCTAGATCTAGCAGTATTTGCTTTATGTACCTGGGTGCTCCTGTGTTGGGTGCATAAATGTTTAGGATTGTTAAATCCTCTTGTGAGATTTTTCCCTTCACCACTATATAGTGTCCATTTTTGTCCTTCTTTACTTTTATTGCTTTAAAGTTTATGTCATCTGAAATGAGGATGGCTACTCCGGATTTCTTTTGGTTTCCATTAGCCTGGAAAATTGTATTCCATCCTTTCACCTTGAGTCTGAATGCGTCTTTGTGTGTGAGGTGTGTTTCCTGAAGACAACAGATACTTGGTTTGTATTTTTTAATCCATTCAGCCAGCCTATGTCTCTTCAATGGGCAGTTCAAGCCATTTACATTTATTGAAAGAATTGATATTTGGGGTAAATTTCTGATTATTCTGTTGGGTGGTATCTTTTGTTTTACCTCTTGCGTCATTGTGGAATCTGGTTTCTGGGGTTTTAGCTTTTACGTAGTTTTACATAGGTGGGTGTCTGTTGCTCTGTTTAGTGTATAATGCAGGTCTAAGCATTTCTTGCAAGGCCGGTCTGGATTTAGCAAATTCTATCAGTGATTGCTTATCTGGAAACGTCTTTATTTCTCCCTCATATAAGAAGCTTATTTTGACAGGATACAGAATTCTGCATTGGCCTTTGTTTTGTTTTAGGAGATTGATGATGTCTCCCCATTCCCTTCTGGCTTGTAAGGTTTCAGCTGAGAAATCTGCAGTTAATCTGATCGGTTTCCCTTTGTAGGTTACATGTTCTTTTCGTCTTACAGCTCTGAGGAGTGCCTCTTTTGTGTTTACTTTGGTCAGTCTAATAATTATGTGGCGTGGTGAATGCCTTTTCACGTTGACTCTCCCAGGAGTCCTGTGTGCTTCTTGTACTTGGATATCGAGATTTCTGGCTAAGCCATGGAAATTTTCCTCTATTATTCCTTCAAATAAATTTTCCAGCCCATGCAAATTTTCCTCCTCTCCCTCAGGGATACCTATGATCCTTATGTTTGGCTTCTTTACATAATCCAACATTTCTTGTATGCTTTTTTCCTGCCTCTTGTTTTTGTGTTCTTTCTCTTCGGCTGATTTATTTAGCACATAGGAGCTGTCTTCTAGCTCTGAAGTTCTTTCCTCTGCATGGTCCAGCCTATTCTTAAGGCTTTCCACTGTGTTTTGTAGATCCTTGAATGCTTCTTTCATTTCTAGGATGTCTATTTGATTTTTCCGTAATATTTCTATTTCTTTGGAGAATTTTTCGTTCATTTCTTGCATTTTTCTTGTGGTTTCGTTGTGCTGGGTTTCCATTTTCTCTTGAATTTCATTGAGCTTTCTTATAATCCATAAACGAAATTCCTCTTCTGTCATTCTACCCATTTCATTTGGGTTGGTATCCATTGCTGAGGAACTGATAATTTCTTTTGGGGGTGACTTTTCACTCTGATTTTTCATGTTCCCTGAGTTCTTTCACTGGTTTTTTCTCATCTGGCCTCTTGGTCGAGAGCTGGGGGTGTTAGAGCTAGTTTATGGCCCTGTCACCAGGCTCACAATTATTGTTCCTTGGCAAAGCCAGGGAGAGAAGTAGTTGCCTGTATTGCCTTAGGTGTATTTTAGCAAGTTTGGTGGATCTTGAGTTAACTCTGACCTGTGGTCTTCTCCTCTTCCCAGTGGAGTGTGGTGAGAATGACCTCCCAGCTTGGGCTCTGAGCTAATGAATTGTACTTGAGGATATGAGTCCTCCGCTCCCTATTAGCTAGGTATTCTGTTATGTCCGTGGCAGACTCTGATTCCCCAGTTGGGGTATGCGAAAGCCCCGTGCTTTGGGAGGAGCCTTGTAGCTCCTACAGGTTACTTTGACCCTGCTCCTCCTGAGCTGCAGGTAGAAACAAAATTTCTTTTGGCTGCAATGTGAGAGCTGGGTTGAGAAAATTCTACACAGCTCAGAAGTTGCTCATCTAGCCACGTGTGTCTGCCCTTCTGATGTGCGTCTCCGCGTGATACTGGTTGATAGGGGGATCTCCAATTGTGCACCCCTTTTCCACCACTAGACCCCCAAGGCGAGGTGGGTGGCGGTCTCTATCCCCAGCCGTCTCCACCGGGGGGATGTTCCCATGGGGAGGGGGGAGTAGTGGCCGCTGGAAGTGCTCTTGGGTGGTGCGAAATTCCCTATTGAAGAGGGCAGGATTATGGGGAGCTGCTCTGGTTCAGCCTGTGGCTCTTGAGGTATTTGGTTGTCATGGGAACCAGCAGTTATACCAAATGAGTCACTATAGCCAGCAACCTTCAAAATGAGCGATCTCTGGGGTACAGGAGGGCTGGGACCTCAAGGGGCGGGCACTAGGACCAGCACGGAGCAGACTTGTGGGAGGCCAGAGCCGGGGTAGCAGAACCAGATGGATGAGCTGCAAACTGTTTCCAATACCCAAAGGTCCCACCGCTACAGTTCCGGGATCTGGTCCCACCTGGAACCCACGGATGCAGCTGACCCTGGCCACCAAAGGCAAAGCCTGTCTTGCCCCAGCAGAAGAGCCCCGGGCCGGGGCGGGGCGGAGCTAGAGACCCGGCTCACAGCTCTGGGCAGGCGGCTTTAAAGATGGCGGCCACCGCCAGCCTGGCACACAGCCGGGCTCCAATCGCACCGGGAGCGCTGTTTTTCTCCGCTGGCCGCAGCGGCAGGTGCTAGCAGCCTCTAAGGGCGTGTCCCGCTTCCCGTTAAACTCCTTGGCCCAGTCCCGCTGACTTCCAGTGACGCAGTGCCGGTCTGCGGGTTCCCGCGCACTGTCCCGGGAAGCTGAATCTCCACCCAGCGTGATCCCCAGCCCTGCGCTGTCTCTGTATACTGCAGCTGAGAGTTGTGTTTGGCTTTCGTGATTACTCCAACTCCACAGCGTCTGTTGTCTTGTGCAACCGCCCTGCCCCAACTCTGGGACTGTCCCTGACTGAGTGGATGGGGAGGCGCATAACCGCTTCGGGGGCAGGTCGCGCTGCGCCGACCTGGCGAGCGCGGCCTTCCCGCGCTCTGAGCTCTATTGTGCTCCGTGCGCCCTCCGATCTTTGTGAAAATTTTGTACCTGTTTTCTTGGGCTGGGCGTTCGGCGTTGTTTCTCTGTAAATTGCAATGCTGTTTTCAGAGTGAGCGGTCCGTGCTCGCAGGCAGCCGCTGGCATTCTTCCTGCTCTTTATTTTAATTCAAACAGAACATAAAAACAAACTCATACAAAAAGTTTAGATAGGCAATAAGAGAAACTTTAAAAAATAATATTAAAGGCTAACACTCAACTAATGTATAAATGCTAGGCTAATAGGAATGTTACTCTTATTTTGATCTTCTAACCAAATTAATAATAACCTTTCTGTTTCAATAATTAATCCACTATGCTGCTTAATAATAATCAATGCTTTCATTAGAGCACTGCCTTTAACATGTTCCATTTTTCTCATTTTATCCTTTATAATTGTTCTGATAGTCAAGCGACTGAAGCCTAATGCTTTCCCAATGAATGATGGTGTCTGGCCTTTCTCCTAATGCTTAATTATTTCTATTTTCCTTTCCATTGCAATCACCTTTCTCTTCGCTGCATGTTCACCTGGACTTGCAGTGGACTTTCACTTTGGAGGCATGGTCATAAGGATAAACACAGACTCACAAAAATCAAATAAAAAAGTTAAGACAAAAGTGATGCTATGCATAAGCGGCCATATAAATAATGAGACTAGCCTCTAGCATAAAAATGCTGTGCCAACGAACCGCTTACACAATGCAGGCTTGTTTACATGTGCGGAAGAAGCTAGCTCCTGAATTATTAATTTAATTATTTAATTATAAATTATCCTTATGGGGAACCTTGGGAGCCCATTCGTAATTATGGAATGCTGTTAAATGGGGTCATCCGTAACCCAGGGACTGCCTGTGTATGCGAACTGATAGAATAGAGTTTGTGGAAAAAGGAAAGCATAAGTAAAAGTTGGTCAGGGAACAACAAAGGGAACTAACATACATCACTGTGTCTCCTATACCAACCATTCTAGAGTAGAGGGAACTCACTGAAATGTACTAACTGAGAATAGAGTTGTCAGAGTGAGAAGCAAGTATCTGTCTTCCAGAGGGTTCTGCCCTCTGCTTTCTTATCTCAATGCACACTCTAAATGATCCTATCTTTGCCCATACCTTCAGCTACCAAATATAGGCCAATGAAACTCAAATCTCTGATTCTAATACTCCTCGGATATATACTCTGGTATATCCAACCATTTACCGTATATATACTAGTGGTTCTCATTCAGGGGCAATTCTCCCCAACTTGACCCAAAGTACACTGAAAATATTTGAAGATATTTTTGGCGGTTCTACAATTATGGTGAAGGGTGTTACTGGAATCTATAGCTAGAGGCAGGATGCTTGAAACTCTGTACATGACACATGCACAGTCCCAACAACAACAATCTATCCCCAGCCAAAACAATTAATTCTGAATTGATGAGCCTTTAGGTTTACAACCTGAAATGTCCCACAAAACATGCAAATGACAAATGTTCCCAAGTTCCATCTCTCTCTCCAAACTCTGTTAATTCTCCAGATGTGTTACTTAATTCAATTTTAGAATTGCATTGTTGTTGTCATTTATTCCAACCTAACTCTTAACTCTTTCCTCTATCTAATATCTCTCCTTTGGCCAAACTTTCTTTTCTGACCTATTGTCAATGCATTCGTTATATGGCTATACAGGAACTTTATAAATCTGGACCCAATGCTTCTGGATAGCATTCATCTCTGGTGACTTAACTCCCACTCTGTCGTTCAGCACGTTCTAAACTACATACAACTATTCCAAAGTGTTGTTAAATCCTTATCTTTGCATAATCTCCTTTCTGCCAGAAATGTCCATTTCCTTCTCACTCTCATCCTCCCACTTCATCTACTCATCCTTTAAAAACTAACCTCAAATGTTACCTCTTCTGGGAAAATGGTACTTCCCTACATCTGGGTAGATTTAAATGCTTTCTCCTCTGGTTCCCTTATATCTCTACGTATCATATTATACTCTGCTATATTGTTAAGATTCAATCTGTCTTCTCTCATTATATTTGATTCCTTGATGGAAGGGTACCTTTATATATAAACTATTTATATATACTTTATATTTGACTACTCTAGATACCTCATATACTAGAATCATGCATTTGTCCTATGAGTGGCAGTATTACTTAGCATAATGTCCTCAAGTTTCAACCATGTTATAGCATATGACAAGATTTACTTTTTTATGAATGAATAATATTCCATTTATCTATTGATAGACATTAGTGTTGTGTTCACCTTTTGGCTATTGTGAACAATGCTGCAATGAACATGGGAGTGCAGATATATCTTTGTGATTCTAATTTCTATTCTTTGCATAAATACACAGGAGTGGGACTGCTGGATCATATGGTATTTCCATTTTTAATTTTTTGAGGAACCTTCATACAGTTTTCCATAGCAGCTTCACCATTTTACATTTCCAGCAACAATGCACAAGGGTTCCCTTTTCTCCACATCCTCACCAACACTTGTTATTTTCTGTTTTTTTTTTATAATGGCCATCCTAATAGGTGTGATGTAATATATCACTATAGCTTTGATTTGCATCCTCCTGATGATTAGTGATGTTGAGCATATTTTCATATACCTGTTGGCCATATGTATGTCTTCTTTGGAGAAATGTCTATTCAAGTCCTTTGCCCATTTTTAATCAGATTATTTGCTTCGTTTCTATTGACCTGTAGAAGCTCCTTATACATTTTGGATATTAACTCCTTATCAGATACATAGGTTTGCAAAGATTTCTCCCATTCCATAAGTTGCCTTTCACCTGCTGATTGCTTATTTTGCTGTGCAGAATCTTTTTAGTTTGATGTAATCTCATTTGTCTATTTTTGCTTTTGTTGCTTGTGCTTTTGGTATCATACTCAAAAAATCATTGCCCAGATCAAAGTTCCCTCTCTGTTTCCCAGAGTTTTACAGTTCCAGGTATTCTGTTTAAGTTTTTAATGTACTTTGAATTGATTTTTGGGTGTGGTATAAGGTAAGAGTCCAATTTCATTCTTTTGCATATGGATATCCAGTTTTCTCAACATTATTTGTTGAAGAGACTGTCCTTTCCCCATTGTGTGATCTTGGCATCTTTGTCAAAAGTCAAATGATCATAAATGCATGTATTTATATCTGTGCTCTCTATTCTGTTCCAATGGTTTATGTGTCTTTTTATGCCAGTACCATGCTGTTTTGATTAGTATAGTTTTGTAGTAGATTTTGAAATCAGATAGCGTGATGCCTCTGGCTTTTTTTTTTTTTTTTTTTTTGCACAAGATTACTTGGCTATTCAGGGTCTTTTGTGATTCTACATGAATTTTTAGGATTTTTTTTTCTATTTCTGTGAAAACTGTCACTGGAATTTAGATCTTAATAGATGCAGAAAGAAGCATTTGGCAAAATTCAATATCCTTTCAGGATAAAAAACTCCCAACAAATTAGGTATAGAAGAAAGGTATCTCAACACAATAGAAGCCAGATATCAAAAGCCCACAGCTAACATTATATTCAATGGTGAAAAGTTGAACGTTTTTCCTCTAAGATTGGGAATAAGACAAGATTGGGGAGATGCTGGCCAAAAGACACAAAATTTTAATTATGCAAGAGAAATAAGTTCAAGAGATCTATTGTAGAGCACGGTGACTATAGTTAATAACAACGTATTGTATACTTGAAAACTGCTAAAAGAGATTTTAAGTGTTCTCACTATAAAAAATGATAAATATGTGAGGAGATGAATATGCTAATTAACTTGATTTAGCCATTCCACAATGGATATATACATGAAAACATCATGTTGTACAGCATAAACATACACAATTTGTATTTTTAATTTAAAAAAGAAAAAAACAAAAAAATAACAACACCTTTCTATTATTGAGATAAAATTCACACGACATAAAATTAACCATTTGAATATATGCAGTTCAATGGCATTTAGTACATTCCCAATGTTATCTAAGCATCATTTACACCTAGTGCCAAACATTTTCATCACTCCAAAAACAAAGTCTGAACACACTAAGCAGACAATTTCAATTTCCTTCTCCCCTCAAATGCCTGTCAACCACTAATCAACTTTCTCTTTGTATGTATTTCCCTACTGTGGATATTATGTATTAATGGAATAATATAATATGTGACATTTTGTGTCTGGCTTCTTTCATTTAGCATGACATTTTCACTATTCCTTAACATTATAGCATGTATTAATATTTCATCCTTTTTATTGTTGAATAAGATTCTATTGCATGGATATAACACATTTATCCATTTATCAGTTGATGGATGAGTATTTCTATCTGATGAGTATTGTAAGTGGTGATGCTGTGAACATCCGTTTACAAATTTTTGAATACCTGTTTTCAATTCTTTTTGAAGATTCCACACCAAGAGTTGAATTGCTGGGTCATACGGTAACTTTATATTTAACTTTCTTAGGAACAGCCAAACTTTTTCACAAGAGCTGCACTGTTTTACATTTCCACCAGCAAATGTATGAAGGTTCCAATTTCTCCACATCCTCACCAACATATTATTTTATGGTTTTTAAAATTATCATTATAGCCATGCTAGTGGGTGTGAAGTGATATCTCATTGTGGGTTTAATTTGCATTTCCCTACTGATTAGTAATGCTGAACACTTTTTCAAGTGCTTCTTGGTCACTCATATATCTTTTTGGACAAATATCTATTCAAGTCCTTTATTCAATTTTTTAACTGAGTTTTTTGTGTTTTTCTTTTAGAGTAAGAGTTCTTATATTCTGGTGTATTACATTGATTGGTTTTTGTATTTTGAGCCACCCTGGTGTTCCTGAGATATAGTAAATCCCACTGTTTGGTGGACTTTTACAATGAAGCCATATCCTCCTGGTCGTTAATTTGTAGGGAAGTTTTTTTTTTATTACTTATTCAATCTTTTTAGTTGTTATAGATCTATTTCTGTTTCTCCTTAAGTCAGTTTTGGCAGTTTATGTTTCTAGGAATTTGTGCATGTCATCTGAATTATCAAATCCATTGATATATAGAATTCTATTATAACCCTTTTTATATCTGTAAAGTTTGTAATAATATCTACACTTTTGGTAAAGAGAAAAAATGGTGGACTAGAGGTAGCCTGCCAGCTCGCTGCTCCCAGGGAAAGAGGTGAAGGGTGCAGGCAGCTCCCTACATGCAGATCGCTTGCTCCAGAAGCAACATTGTGAATTGACAGAGAAGCAACATGGGACACTCAGTGTGGAAAAAAAGGTGAAGGGGAGATACATATACAAAGGTTAGAGACCAGGAGGAGAACAATAGAGAATAGAACACGGAAGGGCCATGCTCGCCTTGCCAGCATCCACCACCCTCACAGACCTCCTACCTGCTCAGATAGGGACATGCTTGGAGTCAGTGCAGAGACATTGCACCAGACAACAGGTGCTGTGGAGAGGAGGCAACAGCTAGGGCCATCCTGAACTCTGGGGTGCACCATACTGGGTCTACACTGGGCTGGGGAAGGACTAGACTGATTTGTGGCTTCCCTGAGCCATACCCTGAAATTTAGAGCTAGGCACTTCACCTATAGAGCACAGCGGGACCCAGGCACGGGAATTGACTGGAGAGCAGCAGGCGCCGATCTGAGAGGCTCTGGGTGAGCGATTCAGCGGGTTTTGGGTGTGACATGGAGAGCTGCGACCTCTGCACACCAGACCTGGCATCCGTGGGATGCTTGTGCCTAGGAAGCAGCCTGCAGCCTGCAGCCTGCTTGGTCCCGAACCTGCCCTCCAGGCCCCAGCCGCCTCCTGCCTGCCTTGCCGTGACCTGGCCCTCCAGTTAGGGTTGGCCTGCCATTTACACGGCCCCTGCCTCAGAGGTCCTGGTCAGAGCCTTTGCTTCTGGCTCCACACCAGTCCCAGCTCAGAGGACAGATGCAACCGGCTTTGCCCTGAGAGCCCTCAGGCAACCACTTTGGCGGGGCCTGGGTGGGACAAGGAGAGCTGCTACCTCTGCATGTCTGACCTGGCACCCACGGGACCCTTGTGCCTAAGAAGCAGACTGCAATCTGCTTGGCCCCGAACCCATCCTCCAGGCTCCCGCCACCTCCTGCCTGCCTGGCCCTGACCCCGCCCAAGTTGGGTCAGCCCACCATCTGCATGCTCCTGAGCAGCTGGAGAGAACTTCTGCCCACGCAAGCCCAGAGACTGCTGCTCCAGTGAGCAGGGAGCTTCTTGCCAACAGGGCACCAGGCTCCCAGCTCACATGGTGAGCCTCCTGCACCACAGACCTGAGCCAGATAGCAGAGACCATATTGCTTCTCTACCCACCATGTGCCTTTGTCCCCCCAACAGGGCTTCAAATCTTCAGGTTCCACCTTGCTCATCCCCACACAGACATTTCTCAACTCCGACCCAGACTGCAGGAGCCACAGGGGTCCAAGTGGGCCCCAGAGTGTTCTGCGTGACTCCAGAGCCCAGTCATTCTGGGTGGACTGGCTCCCAGAGAGCGGGCCACAGACAACCAGAATGAGGACCTTCCTCCACCCAGACTCTTTTTCTCCAATTCCCCTACCCCACCCATGGCCAGAAAGACAATTGAGCCACCAAACGGAAGCTCCCACAGGGAGTGGGGCTCAGACCATTCCTTTTGGGGTACTGCAGTGACATAGGGGTGCTTGGACTGTGAGCTACCTGCCTTCCAGCCCTCCCTGATGCTGCTTGCCTGGCAGCCCCAATAGAGCAAGACAAACCCCAAGGCAGAGGAACATCAAACCACCTTGGGCACCCCGTGGGTGACTGAGAGCCAGCATCCTTCTCCCAGGTATAGCCAGGGATTGGTCTCCAGGGAAAGGCCCACAGGCCAGACCCTGTACACCCAGGTTTCTATCACAGTGCCTGGGGGCACAGAGGGGATATATGTGAATTAATCTCCTGAGGTATGGGTGCCTACAGGAGCAGATCGGGGGGAGAGCACAGTGTGGGTCCTAGCTGCGGCATGCTCATGGGGCACCCCTCCTCCCATGGGAGAGCCACACTCCCAGCTCAGGCCAGGATCCTGGGCAGGGAACCTCCTCCCCTGCATGATATTGGTGGGGGAGCTCAGCTGGCTTGAGGTCCTGCCTGATTGCAGAGGCCTGAGAGAAACTGAGGAATAGGGGAGGGTGGAAAGGAGTGAGGCCTGATCTAGACTAATGGACTGTGGGTCTCAGGCAGCCCGGCCTCCACACACAGACTTTCTGGTTGAATGGGACCACTTCAGCCCCTCCCTGGCAGCTTTGCCTAGAGGCGGGAAATGGACCTTTGCCCCTGCACATCCCTAAGCAGCATTTGTGGAGATTGAGGGGAGGCTCACCCAACCCAACCCAACCCGACCCAGCCTCACTCCCCTCCTGGCCTCTGCTGTGGAGTAGAATAAGGACCCACTTGGAAATTCCAAGGCCCCACCCACCACCTGGGGCACTCGAGGGCTTCTTCTGAGGAACTAGAGCTGGTCACAGGACCCATAAACAAGAGTGCAGCTTGTTCCTTCCAGCAAGCACCACCGACCGACAGGGAGGTCAATTTTCACAGCCCTTTACAGCACTTACTGACTCAATCATACAATGTGAGGTTGATTCTCACCCACAAGCAACACCTACTGAATCAGAGATTAAACTGGGTGTGTAATTATCTAAACAAAAGAAATTCAAAAAGTAAGGAACAACAGCTGCTCCAGATAAGAGGAATCAGCGAAATAAGTCCAGAAGAATAAAGAATCAGAGCAAAAGGTCACCCCAAAAAGGGAACACTGCTCCCTAGCAATGAATACCAATCAAGAGCAGAATATTAAAATGAAAGATGAAGAATTTCAAACATGGATTGTAAGGAAGATCAATGTAATACAAGATAAAATAGAAACCCACCACAAAGAAATCACAAAAACAATGCAGGAAATGAATGAAAAATTCACTAAAGAAATTGAATTATTAAAGAAAAATCTAACAGAACTCCAGGGATTATAAAACACACTGGAAACCCTTAAGAATAGGTTAGATCAGGCAGAAGGGAGAACCTCAGAGCTTGAGGACAAGACCTTTCAATTTAAAAAGTCAGTCACAGAGATAGAGCACAGAAATAAGAGGAACAAGCAAAGCCTACAAGAAACATGGGATTGTGTAAAGAATCATAGGCATCCCTGAGGGCAAAGAAGAAAATACAGAAGTTGGGATAATTTATTTGAGGGAATAATTGAGGAAAATTTCCCTGGTCTTGCTAGAAATCTAGATATCCAGGTACAAGAAGCTCAAAGGAATCCTGGGAGATTCATTGCAAAGAGGCAAACACCATAAAACATAGTCATCGGACTGGCCAAAATAAACACAAAAGAGGCACTCCTATGAGCCATAAGGCAAAAACCACAGATAACTTACAAAGGAAAGCCCATCAGACTAACCGGACATTTCTCAACAGAGACCTTACAAGCCAGAAGGGATTGGGGCCCCATTCTCAGTCTTCTCAAAAAGAATAATGCCCAGCAGAATTCTATATCCTGCAAAACTAAGTTTTGTACATGAGGGGAAAATACAGTCTTTCTCAGGCAAGCAAACACTGAGGAAATTTGTCAAGACAAGACCTGCCCTGTAGGAAGTCCTCAGAACTGTGTTATTCATAGAGCAGCATGATAAACACTTACCAATATAAAATTACCCAAAAGCCAAAGACCAAAGGCCAGATACCATAATGGCTCAAGAGGTAAAACAGAACAACAAAGTTCAACTTAACAGGATGAACAGAAATCCACCCAACTTATCAATTATCTCAATAAACATGAATGGCTTGAACTGCCCACTGAAGAGACACAGACTGGCCAAATGGATAAATATACAAAAACCACATACCTACGGTCTTCAGGAAATGCATCTAACCCACAAGGATGCATAAAGACTCAAGGTGAAGGGATGGAAAACAATTTTCCATGCTAATGGAAACAAAATGAAAGCAGGAGTACCAGTTCTTATATCAGATAACTTAATCTTCAAATTAACAAAAGTAATGAAATGCAAAGATGGTCACTATATAATGGTAAAGGGAACAATTTGACAAGAAGATATAACAATCTTAAATATTTACACACCTAACACAGGAGTGCCCAGATTCATTAAACAAATCTTACTTGATCTAAACAAAATCATAGACAGCAGCACTGTAATCCTGGGGACTTCAACACCCTGCTGATGGAACTAGACAGATCCTCCAAACAGAAAATAAATACAGAAACAAGGGACTTAAATAGGACTTTAGACCAGATGGACCTAAGAGACATTTACAGAGCATTCTACCCCCAAACCACCAAAATACTTTCTTCTCATCAGCACACGGGACATTCTCTAAGACTGACTACATCCTAGGGCACAGAACATGTCTCAACAGATTTAACAAAACAGAAATTATACCATGCATCCTTTCAGACCACAGAGAAATAAAAATTAGAAATCAATTTCAACAGAAACACTTATCTCTACAAAAAGTCATAGAAACTAAACAACCTACTGCTGAATGGTTTTCGGGTCGAGGAGGAAATCAAGATGGAAATCAAAAGATTCTTTGAACTAAATGATAATGGGGACACAAGTAACCAAAATCTGTGGGATACAGCTAAAGCAGTCCCAAGAGGAAAATTCATAGCCATAAATACCTACATCCAAAGATGGAAAAATCACAAATCAACAATCTAATGAATCATCTCAAAGACCTGGAAAAAGGATGAACAAACCAATCCCAAACCCAGCAGAAGAAAAGAAATAACAAAGATCAGAGCAAAACTGAATGAAATCAGTAACAAAGGATCTATACAGAAGTTTAATAAAACAAAAGCTGGTTCTTTGAAAAGATAAAAAAAATTGACGCTCCTCTCACTAGATTAACCAGAAGCAGAAAAGAAAGGACTCTAATAAGCTCAATGAGGAATGATAAAGGAGAAATCACAACTGATACCACAGAAATACAAAATATCATCTCTGAATACCATAAAAATCTCTATGCACACAAAATTGAAAACATGCAGGAAATGGACAAATTCTTAGAAACACACAGACTCCCTAGGCTCAATCCGGAAGATGTAGAATTTCTGAACAGACCAATATCAACTACGGAAATTGAAGCAGTAATAAAAAACCTTCCTAAAAGAAAAAAGTCCCAGACCAGATGGTTTCACACTGGAATTCTATCAGACCTACAAAGAAGATCTGGTGCCTATTCCACAACACCAAGAAGGAAAGAATCCTCCCCAATACGTTTTACAAAGCCAACATCATCCTGATACCAATGCCAGGAAAAGACCCAACAAAAAATAAAACTACAGACCAATATCCCTTATGAATATAGATTCAAGAACTCTCAATAAAATAATAGCAAATTGAATTCAGCTCCTCAACAAAAAAATAATCCATCTCGACCAAGTGGGCTTCATCCCAGTGATGCAGAGATGGTTCATCATATGCAAATCTATAAATGTAATTGATCACACAAATAGAAGCAAAAACAAAGACCATAGCATCCTCTCAACAGACACAGAAAAACACGTTCAACAAAATTCAGCACCCTTTTATGATAAGAATACTTAACAAAATCGGCATAATCGTGACTTACCTCAAAATAATAAAAGCCATATATGACAAAAATGCAGCCAGCATCATACTGAACAGGGAAAAATTGAAAGCATTCCAGCTTTGAACTGGCACCAGACAAGGATGCCCTCTATCACCACTTCTAGTCAACAGAGTGCTGGAAGTCCTAGCCAGAGCAATCAGACAATAGAAGGAAATCAAGGGCATCCAAATGGGAAGAGAAGAGGTCAAATTATCACTCTTTGCAGACGATATGCTCTTATATCTAGATCACCCTAAGGAATCTGCCAGAAGACTACTGGAATTGACAAATAAGTTCGGCTAACTCTCAGGTTACAAAATTAATATACACAAATCACTAACATTCATATACAGCAACAACATTCAAAACTGAGAACCAAATCAAAGACTCAATCCCTTTAATAGTAGCTACGAAGAAAATAAAATACCTAGGAATATATTCAACTAAGGAGGTGAAGGATCTCTACAGGGAAAACTATGAAACACTGAAGAAAGAAATAGCAGAGGATGAAAACAGATGGAAAACTAAACCATGCTCATGGATCAGCAGAATCAACATTGTTAAAATGTCTATATTACAGAAAGTGATCTACAAATTCAGTGTAATCCCTATCAAAATATCAATAGCCTTTTTTACAGATGCAGAAAAACTAATTTGATGATTTGTGTGGAACCTTAGAAGACCTCATATAGCCAAAGCAATGTTAAGCAAAAGGACAAATTGGGAGGCATCAATTTACCAGGCTTCAAGCTATACTACAAGGCTATAGTAACCAAGACAGCATGGTATTGGACAAGAATAGAGACATAGACCGATGGGACAGGACTGTGAACACAGACATAAAACCATCCTCATATAGCCATCTGAGTTTTGAGAAAGCAGACAAAAACATACACAGAGGAAAAGAATCCCTATTCTATAAATGGTGCTGGGAAAAATAGATAGCCACATGTAGAAGACTGAAACAGGATTCTCAACTCTCACCTCTCACAAAAATCAACTCATAAAAGATAACAGACTTAAACCTAAGAAATGAAACCATAAGAATTATAGAAAAAAAATGTTGGAAAAATTCTTATACACATCTGCCTAGGCAAAGAATTTATGAAGAAGACCCCAAAAGCAATCACAGGAACAATAAAAATAAACAAATGGGACCTGATAAAACTAAAAACCTTCTGCACAGCCAAAGAAATTACTAGATTGAACAGACAACCTACAGAATGTGAGAAAAATTTTCCATGCTATATATCTGACAAAAGGCTAATAAATAGAATCTATATAGAACTCAAGAAAATCAGCAGGAAAAAATTAAACAACCCCATTAAAAATGGGCAAAGGACATGAACAGAAACTTTACAAAAGAACATAGACTAATGGCTAAGAAACATATGATAAAATGCTCAACATCTCTTATCATCAGGGAAATGAAAATCAAAACCACCACTTAACTCCAGTGAAAATGGCTTATATCAAAAAGTCCCAAAACAACAAATGTTCACGTGGATGCAGAGAGATATGAACACTTATACTGATGGTGGGACTGCAAACTAGTACAACCTTTATGGAAAGTAGTATGGAGAGAAAAATGGCGGTCTAATAGAGTCCTCCCACCACACCGCTCCCAGGGAAGGAGGTGAAAAACGCCATCAGCTACTTGCGAACACGAACTGCTCACTCCGAAAACAGCGTTGGGAACTACAGAGAAACAATGCGGATTGCCCAGCCCAAGAAAACAGGTACAAAATTTTCACAAATATCAGAGAGCACACGGAGTACAATAGAGCCCAGAGTGGGGGAAGGATGTGCTCACCAGTCCGGCACAACGTGACCTGACCCCCAAGCGGTTAAACACCTCCCCATCAACTCAGTCAGGGACAAGCCCAGAGTTGGGGCAAAGTGGTTGCACGAGGCAGCAGACTCTGTGGAGAGGAAGCAATTGCAAGAGCCAAACACAACTCTCAGCTGCAATACACAGAGAACGCTCAGGGCTTGGGAGGAACCAGGCAGGGACCGGGCGGAGATACAGCTTCCCGGGACAGTGCGCGGGAACCTGCAGGACTGCACTGTGCCACTAGAAGTCAGCGGGACTGGGCCCAGGAGTTTAACGGAGAGCGGGACATGCCCTTAGAGGTTGCTAGCAACTGCCTCCGTGGCCTGTGGAGAAAAGCTGCACTCCTCGGCGCAATCAGAGCCCTGCTGTGCACCAGGCTGGCAGCAGCAGCCATCTTTAAAGCCACCCACCAAGAGCTGTGAGCCGGGTCTCTAGCTCCACCCTGCACCAGCCCGGGGACTTCTCCACGGGGCAAGACAGGCTTTGCCCTTGGCAGCCAGGGACACCTGCATCCGTGGGATCCAGGTGGGACCAGATCCCGGAACTGTAGCAGCAGGACCTTTGTGTACTGGAAACAGTTTGCAGCTTGTCCATCTGGTCCTGCTACCCCGGCTCTGGCCTCTCACAAGTCCGCTACGTGCTGGTCCTAGTGCCCGCTCTTCAGGTCCCAGCCCTCCTGTACTCCAGAGATCGATCATTTTGAAGGTTACTGGCTATAGTGACTCATTTGGTATAACTGCCGGTTCTCATGACAACCAAATACCTCAAGAGCCACAGGCTGAACCAGAGCAGCGCCCATAACCCTGCCCACTTCATTAGGGAATTTCGTGCCATCCAAGAGCACTTCCAGTGGCCACTATTCCCCCCTCCCCATGGGAACATCCCCCCAGTGGAGACTGCTGGGGATAGAAACGGCCACATGCCTCGCCTTGGGGCCTAGTGGTGAAAAAGGGGTGCACCACTGGAGATCCCCCATCAGCCAATATCACGCGGAGACGCACATCAGAAGGACAGACACATGTGGCTAGATAAGCAACCTCCGAGCTGTGTAGAATTTTCCCAATTCAACTCTCACACTGCAGCCAAAAGAAATTGTGTTTCTACCTGCACCTCAGGAGGAGCAGGGTCAAAGTAACCCCTAAGCTACAAGGCTCCTCCCAAAGCATGGGGCTTTCGCATACCCCAACTGGGGAATCAGAGTCTGCCACGGACATAACAGAATACCTATCCAATAGGGAGCTGTGGATTCCTATCCTCAAGTACAATTCACTAGCCTAGAGTTCAAGCTGGGAGGTCAATCTCACCACACCCCACTAGGAAGAGAAGAAGACAACAGGCCAGAGATAGCTCAAGATCCACCAAACTCACTAAAATACACCTAAGGCAATACAGGCCACTACTTCTCTCCCTGGCTCTGCCAAGGAACAAAAACCGTGGGCCTGGAGGCAGGGCCATAAAGTAGCCCTAACACCCCCAGCTCTCGACCAAGAGGCTAGATGAGAAAAAAACCAGTGAAAGAACTCAGGGAACATGAACAATCAGAGTGAAAAGTCACCCCCAAAAGAAACCATCAGTGCCTCAGCAATGAATACCAATTCAAATGAAATGGGTAGAATGACAGAAGAGGAATTTTGTTTATGGATTATAAGAAAGCTCAATGAAATTCAAGAGAAAACTGAATCCCAGCACAAAGAAACCACAAGAAAAATGCAAGAAATGAATGAAAAATTCTCCAAAGAAATAGAAATATTATGGAAAAATCAAATAGACATCCTAGAAATGAAAGAAGCATTCAAGGATCTACAAAACACAGTGGAAAGCCTTAAGAATAGGCTGGACCATGCAGGGGAAAGTGCACAGCTAGAAGACAACTCTTATGCGCTAAATAAATCAGTCGAAAAGAAAGAACACAAAAACAAGAAGCATGAACAAAGCATAAAAGAAATGTGGGATTATGTAAAGAGGCCAAACATAAGGATAATAGGCATCCCTGAGGGAGAGGAAGAAAACTCGCATGGGCTGTAAAATCTATTTGAAGGAATAATAGAGGAAAATTTCCATGGCTTAGCCAGAAATCTTGATATCCAAGTACAAGAAGCACACAGGACTCCTGGTAGACTCAACGGGAAAAGGCATTCACCACATCACATAATTATTAGACTGACCAAAGTAAACACAAAAGAGGCACTCCTCAGAGCTATAATATGAAAAGAAAAGGTAATGTATAAAGGGAAACCAATCAGATTAAATGGAGATTTCTCAGCTGAAACCTTACAAGCCAGCAGGGAATGGGGAGCCATCATCAGTCTCCTAAAACAAAACAAAGGCCAACGCAGAATTCTGTATCCTGCCAAACTAAGCTTCTTATATGAGGGAGAAATAAAGACCTTTCCAGACAAGCAATCACTGATAGAATTTGAGAAATCCAGACCGGCCTTGCAAGAAGTGCTTAGACCTGCATTGTACACTAATCAGCACAACAGACACCCACCTATGTAAAACTACACAAAAGCTAAAACCCCAGAAACCAGATTCCACAATGACACAAGAGGTAAAACAAAAGACACCACCCAATAGAATAATCAGAAATATACCCCAAATATCAATTCTCTCAATAAATGTAAATGGCTTGAATTGCCCATTAAAGAGACATAGGCTGGCTGAATGGATTAAAAAATACAAGCCAAGTATCAGTTGTCTTCAGGAAACACACCTTACACACAAAGACACATTCAGACTCAAGGTAAGAGGACAAAATACAATTTTCCAGGCTAATGGAAACAAAAAGAAATCTGGAGTAGCCATCCTTATTTCAGATGATATAAACTTTAAAGCAACAAAAGTAAAGAAGGACAAAAATGGACACTGCATAGTGGTGAAGGAAAAATCTTACAAGAGGATTTAACAATCCTAAACATTTATGCACCCAACACAGGAGCGCCCAGGTATATAAAGCAAATACTGCTTGATCTAGACAACATAATAAATAGCAATGTATAATAGCAGGGGACTTCAACACCCAATTGACGGAACTGGACAGATCCTCCAAACAAAAAATAAACAAAGAAACAAAGGACCTAAACAGGACTCTAGAACATTTGGGCCTAATAGATATCTCCGGAACACTCCACCCAAGTAACACGGAATATACATTCTTCTCATCAGCTCAATGAACGTTCTCTAAAATTGACGACACCCTAGGCCACAAAACAGACCGAAACAAATTCAAAAAAACAGAAGTCATACCATGTATCTTTTCAGGCCACAGCGGAATAAAATTAAAAATCAATTCCACCAGAAACTTACATCTTCATCCAAAAACATCGAAACTAAACAATCTGTTGCTGAATGACTATTGGATCAAGGATGAGATTCAAATGGAAATCAAAAGATTCTGCAAACTAAACGATATTGGGGACACAAGTTATCAAAATCTGTGGGATACAGCAAAAGCAGTCCTGACAGGAAAACTTATCACCTTAAATGCCCACATCCAAAAGACAGAAAGGTCACAAATCAGTAACCTAATATATCATCTTAAGGAAATGGAAAAGGAAGAGCAAAGCAATCCTAAAGCCAGCAGAAAAAAAGAAATAACCAAGATCAGAGCAGAATTAAATGAAATTGAGAACAAAAGAACAATACAGAAGATTAATAAAAAGAAAAATTGGTTCTTTGAAAAGATAAACAAAATAGACAGTCCACTTGCCAGGTTGACTAGAAGTAGAAAGGAAAGGACTCTAATAAGCTCAATTAGAAATGAAAAAGGAGAGGTCACAACTGATACCATGGAAATACAAAACATCATCTTCGAATACTACAAAAATCTCTACTCCCACAAACACGAAAACGTGGAGGAAATAGACAAATTCTTAGAAACTTACTACCTCCCTAGGCTCAACCAGGAAGAAACAGAATCTAAACAGATCAATATCAAGCACCGAAATCGAACCAGTAATAAAAAATCTTCCCACTAAAAAAAGTCCTGGACCAGCTGGGTTCACACCTGAATTCTACCAAACCTACAAAGAAGAAATGGTGACTATACTGCAAAAAATTATTTCAAAATATCCAGAAGGATGGAATCCTCCCAAACTCATTCTACGAGGCCAATATCACCTTGATACCAAAGCCAGGAAAAGGCACAAGAAAAGAAAATTACAGACCAATATCCCTTATGAATATAGATTCAAAAATTCTCAATAAAATCCTTGCAAACCGAATTCAAATGTACATCAAAAAAATAATACATCACAATCAGATAGGCTTCATTCCCGAGATGCAGGGATGGTTCAACATACGCAAATCTATAAATGTAATTCACCATATAAATAAAAGCAAGAACAAAGATTATATGATCCTTTCAATAGATGCAGAAAAGGCTTTTGAAATGATCCAGCATCGTTTTATGATAAGAACTCTTAACAATATAGGCATAGATGGCTCAGACCTCAAAACTATTAAAGCCATATACGATAAGCCCACAGCCAATATCATACTGAATGGGGAAAAATTGAAAGCATTCCCCCTTAAAACAGGAGCTAGACAAGGGTGCCCACTATCTCCACTTCTTTTCAACATAGTGCTGGAAGTCCTGGCCAGAGCAATCAGACAAGACAGAGGAATTAGGGGCGTCCAGATAGGGGCAGAAGAGGTCAGACTTTCACTATTCACAGACGATATGATATTATACATAGAAAACCCCAAAGATTCAACCAAGAGATTACTGGAATTGATAAATGAACACAGCAAAGTCTCAGGATACAAAATTAATCCACACAAATCCATAGCCTTCATATATGCTAATAACAATCAAGCCGAGAAGCAAATTAAAGATGCAATACCATTTACAACAGCACCAAAGAAAATTAATATTTAGGAACATATCTAACTAAGGAGGTCAAAGACCTATATAGAGAGAATTATGAAACACTGAGAAAAGAAATTGCAGAGGATGTAAGTAGGTGCAAAACCCTACCATGCTCTTGGATAGGCAGAATCAACATAGTAAAAATGGCTTTGCTACCTAAAGTGATTTACAGAATCAATGCGGTCCCTATCAAAATACCAACATCATTTTTTGCCGATCTAGAAAAAATAATTCTATGCTTCATGTGGAACCAGAGAAGACCCCGTCTAGCCAAAGCGATCTTAAGCAAAAAGAACAAATTGGGAGGCATCTATCTACCAGACTGCATACTATACTACAAGGCTATAGTAACCAAAACTGCATGGTATTGGCACAAGAACAGAGACGTAGACCAATGGAACAGGATTGAGAACCCAAATATGAAACCAACCTCATACAGTCACCTGATCTTTGACAAATCCCAGAAAAACATACACTGGGGAAAAGATTCCCTATTCAGCAAATGGTGCTGGGAAAACTGGATGGCCATATGTAGAAGACTGAAACTGGACCCACACCTCTCACCTCTCACAAAAATCAACTCACAATTGATAAGAGATCTAAACCTAAGGCATGGAACCATAAGAATTCTCAAAGAAAACATTGGAAAAACTCTTATGGACATTGGCCTAGGCAAAGAATTTATGAAGAAGACCCCCAAAGCATTCACAGCAGCAACCAAAATAAATACATGGGACCTGATCAAATTAAAAAGCTTCTGCACAGCCAAGGAAACTATCACTAGAGTGAACCAACAACCTACAGAATGGGAGAAAACATTTGCATGCTACACCTCTGATAAAGGGCTGATAACCAGAATCTATACAGAACTTAGGAAAATCAACAAGAAAAAATCAAACAACCCTATTAAAAAATGGGCAAAGGACATGAACAGAAACTTTTCCAAAGAAAACAGAAAAATGGCCAGGAAACTTATAAAAAATTGCTCAACTTCTCTAATCATCAGGGAAATGCAAATCAAAACCACAATGAGATACCACTTAACTCCAGTGAGATTAGCTCATATCAAAAAATCCCCAAACTACAAATGTTGGCGGGGATGTGGACAGATAGGAACACTCATACACTGCTGGTGGGACTGCAAAGTAGTACAACCTCTATGGAAAGTAATATGGAGATACCTCAAAGAATTAAAAGCAGAATTACTATTTGACCCAGCAATCCCACTACTGGGTATTTACCTAGAGGAAAAAAAGACATTCTATATTAAAGACATCTGCTTGCGAATGTTTATAGCAGCACAATTCACAACTGCCACGATGTGGAAACAACCCACATGCCCATCAATACACGAGTGGATTAATAAAATGTGGTATATGTATACCATGAAGTATTACTCAGCAATAAAAAGCAATATTGAATTAACACATCTGGTATTATCCCATTCTTTGAAGCAAAGTGTCACAGGAATGGAAAAACAAGCACGACTGGTACTCACCATCAAATTGGTACTAACTGATCAACACTTACATCACAAAGGGCAATAATATTCATCAGGGGGCGGGCAGGCGGGAGGGGGGTGGACCAACGGGAAAAACTGTCAAGTGAACGGATGCGGGGTGCACAGTTTGGGGGATGACTACGATTGTAGCTCTGACACGGGCAGTGCATGGGCAATATATATAGCCAAAGTGTTGTACCCCCATAATATTCTGAAATAAAAAAAAAAATAGTATGGAGATACCTCAAAGAGCTAATAGTGGGACTACCATTTGATCCAGTAATCCCACTACTGGGTATTTACCCAAAGGAAAAAAAGACATTCTATAATAAAGACATCTGCACTCGAATGTTAGTAGCAGCACAATTCACAATTGCAAAGATGTGGAAACCACCCAATTGCTCATCAGTACATGAGTGGATTAATAACATGTGTTATATGTATGCCATGGAATACTACTCAGCCATAAACATGGTGAATTACCTCTTGTATCATTCTGGATGGAGCTGAAGCCCATTCTTCTATGTGAACTATCACAAGAATGGAAAAACAAATACCACACCTACTCACCATTAATTTGGTAGTAATCGTTCACCACATATGCACATATGGAAGTAACATTCATCAGGTGCCAAGCAGGTGGCAGGGGGGAAGAGGGGATTGGTAAATTCACACCTAATTGGTGCAGTGCACACTGTCTTGAGCTGGGCACACTTGCAGCTGTGAGTCGGGCAGTGCATAGGCAATTTATGTAACCAAAGCATTTGTACCCACATAATATTCTGAAATTTAAAAAAATCTACTTTCATTTTGGATTTCAGTTACATGCATTTTCTCTCCTTTTCCTTTGTCAGTCAGCTAAATGCTTGTTAATTTTGCTGATCTTTTCATAGAACCGAATTTTAGTTTCCTTGATTCTCTTTTGGTTTTCATTTTTCAATTTCATTTATTTCTGTTCTAATCTTTATTGCTTCCTTTTCCAAGTTTTGCGTATAGTCTGCATTTCCATTTCTAGTTCTGCAATGTTTAATGTTAGGCTATTGATTTTAGATTGTTCTTTGAGTTTAAACATTTACAGCTATAAATTTCCTTCTGAGCACTATTTTCGCTTATAATCCATAAGTTTTATGTTGTGTTTTCATTATTATTCATCTCAAAGTATATTATTATTTCCCTGTATTTTCTTCTTTCATCCATTTGTTACTTATGAGTGTGTGGTTTAATTTCTACATATTTGTGAATTTTCTTATTTTCTGTCTGGTATTGATTTTAATTAGAAATTCCTCAATTACTGCCTTTTTATAATTAATTGATTTATTCCTAGTTTATCATTTTGAATCCCTGCTTGATTTTTTCTGTATTTTTAAGTGTTTTTCTTTTTTGGTTACCCTGAAGATTACAATTAACATCTTACTTTTATAACAATCAAGTTTGAATTAACATGAATTAACTTCATGTATGGAAATATTCTTTTTCTTTACAGCTCTGATCTCCTTTATGTTGATTTTGTCACAAATCACATCCTTATACATTGCGTACCCATAAACACAGATTTATAATTATTGTTTTATGTATTTGTCTTTTTAATCATATAGGGGTTAAAATGGAGTTACAAACCCAAAATGCAATAATATTGGCTTTTATATTCACCTATGTAGCTATGTTTATTGTTGCTCTTCAATTCTTCATATGGCTTCAAATTACTGTCTAATCCTTTTGTTTCAGCCTAAAGAAATCCCTTTACCATTTTCTTGTAGGGCAGGCCTATGAGCAACTATCACCTGCATTGTTTGTTTATCTGGGAATGTCTTAATTACTCCTTCATTTGTGAAAATTAGTTTTGCCTGATATAAAATTCTTGGCTGATGATTTTTTTCTTTCAGCACTTTAAATGTCAGCCCACTGCCTCCTGGCCTCCATCGTTTTTGGGGAGAGATGAACTGTCAATCATATGAAGGATCCCTTGTATTTGACAAATCACTTTTCTCTTTCTACTTTCAAATTTCTCCGAAAATTTGACTATTGTACTCTGTTGTTTCTTACAGTGAATCTCTTTGAGTTTATCCTGCTTGGAATTCCTTGAGCATCTTGGATATATAGATTCAAGTCTTTAATTAAATTTTAGATATTTGGGGCCATTATTTATTCATTATTTTTTGTTCCTTTCTCTCTAGTCTCTCCATCTGAGACTATAATTATTGTACATTGGCACACTTGCTGTCCTACAGGTCTCTTAGGCCTGTTCATTTTATTTCCTCCTTTTCCCTTTCTTCTCCACAGGCTGGATTACGTCAATTGACCTAACTTCAAATTAACTTGATTCTTTTTTAGTCCTGCTCAATTCTTCTGTTGAACTACTCTATGATTTTTTTCCTTTCAGTTATTGCTCTTCTCCGTTTCATAATTTATATTTGGTTCATTTTTATAATTTCTATCTCATCATTAATACTCTCATTTTGCTCACATACCATTTACCTGACTTCCTTTCATTCTTTGTCCATGGCTTCCTTTACCTGTTTGAGTATATTTAAAACAGTTGATTTAAAGTCTTTGTCTGAATAGGAAAAGAAGCTGGCTGACCAGTGACATTAGCTGCCAAACTGACTCAGAGAAAACAAAATGTTTTAGATGAAAAAAAAAAAAAGAGATAGAGTGTAATTCTGAGGGAAAAGTGTCAGAACCTACCAGAGATTCCATGGGACAAAGTTGCAGAGCAGAGCAAAAAGGAGCAAGACATCAGCAGAGATCAATCCCTGAGATGTTTAGAGCAGAGCAAGAGGGGTAGGTGGGGGTTTTGTTTCTCCATCCCTCACATCTCTGGAAGTCAGTGGGCTTCCAAACTGTGGGAGAGCCCTTCTGCCCTCATGAGCCAAGAGGCTGCTGCCGCCAGTGAACTGGGAGCTTCTTGAGGACAAAGCACCAGGCTGCCAGCCCCCTGAGGATTGCTTCCCACCACCCCAGAACCAAGCTGAAATGGCAGGTGCCATATTGCTTTTCCACCCGCTGTGTGCTTTAGACCCTCCCAGGGAGCTTCAGCCCCTCATTTTTTGTCTCACTCATTCCAACACAAACATTTCCCACCTCTGGCCCAGACTGTGGGAACAACAGGGGCCAGTGGGGTCCTGGGGGATGTGCAAGACCCCAGAGCATGGACATTCTGGGTGGGCTGCCTTTCAAAGAGAGGGACAGAGATGACCAGAGTGCTAGCTGTCCTCAATTCAGACTCCTTTCCTCCCCTGCCTCTCCTCCACCCAGTACTGCCTAGAGGTATGATTCAGCCAAGACTCTCAGAAGTGGCTATTTACCCTCTGTTGGTGAGCCTACCACACCAAGGCTTCCACAGAGAGTGAGGCTCACACTTTTCTTCTTAAAAACCTGCAGCAGGAGGGCTGAAAAGTGGCGTTCTGATAGAGCCCTCCCACCTGTCCACTCCCAGGGAAGGAGGTGAAAAACGCCACCGGCTGACTGTGCACGGATCGCTCACTCAGAAAACAGCATTATGAATTTACAGAGAAACACCATGGGGCACTCAGCCCAAGAAAACAAGTGACTGGGAGATTCACTCACAAAGATTGGAGAGCGCAGGGAGTACAACAGACCCCAGAGCACGGGAAGGACACACTCACCAGGTTAGCACAGTGCGACCTGACCTACAAGCGGTTACGCACCTTCCCCACAGACATCCCAACCATTCAGTCAGGGACAAGCACAGAGTTGGGGCAAAGCTGTAGCTCAAGACACCAGGCTTTGTGGAGAGCAAGCAATTGACAGAGCCATACAGAACTCTCACCTGCACTATACAGGGACTGCTCAGGGCTGGGTAGGGACTGGGCAGAGATATAGCTTCCTGGGACAGTGCATGGAAATCTGCAGACCAGCACCTCACTACTGGAAGTCAGCGGGACCTGGGCACAGGAGCTGAATTGAGAGCAGGACATGCACTTACGGGCTGCGGGCAATTGCCTACCTGCGACCCACACCAGTTGAGAAGAGCTGCACTCACGGGCGCGATCTGAGCCCTGCTGTATGGCAGGCTGGTGGCTGCCAGCCATCTTTAAAGTCTCCCACCTGGAGCTGTGAGCTAGGTCTCTACCTTCACCCCATCTCTGGCCTGGGGCTCTTTGGCCTGGGCATGATAGGCTTTGCCTTTGGTGACCAGGGACAGCTTCATCCGTGGGTTCCAGGTGGGACAAGATCCAGGACCTGTAGTGACAGAACCTTTATGTATTGGAAATACTTTGAAGCCTGTCGATCCGGTCCTGCTACCCTGCCTCTGGCCTCCTACGATTCTGCTATGTGCTGGTCCTAGTGCCCGCTCTTCAAGTCTCAGCCCTCCTGTACCCAAGAGATTGGTCATTTTGAAGGCTGCTGGTTATAATGACTCATTTTGTATAACTACCAGTTCTCATGGCAACCAAAGGCCTCAAGAGCCACAGGCTGAACCAGATCAGCTCCCCCTAAACCTGCCCAATTCATTAGGAAATTTTGCCCTATCCAAGAGTGCCTCCAGTGGCCACGATTGCCCCCCACCATGGAAACATCCTCCTGGAGGAGTCTTCTGGGGATAGAAATGCCCACCCACCTCGCCTTGGGGTCTAGTGGTGGAAAAGCGGTGCACAATTGCAGTTTCCCCTATCAGCAAGTGTCACATGGAGACGAACGTCACAGGGCCTAAACAATGCAGCAGGATAAGCAACCTCTGAGCTGTGTAGAATTTTCTCAATTCAGCTCTTGCACTGCAGCTAAAGGCAATTGTGTTTCTACCCGCACCTCAGGAGGAGCAGGGTCAAAGTAACCCCTAGGAGATACAAGTCCCCTCCAAAAGCCTGGGACTTTTGTATACCCCACCTGGGGGATCAGAATCTACTACCAGCACAAAAGAATACCTAGCTACTAGGGATCTCTCGATTCATACCCTTAAGTACAATCCACCAGCCTGGAGCTCAAGCTGGGAGGACAATCTCACTACACTCCACCAGGAAGAGGAGAAGACAACAGGTCAGAGGTAACCCAAAAGAGCCACCAAACGTGCTAAAATACACGTAAGGCAATACAGACCAGTACTCCTCTCCCTGGCTCTGCTATGGAACGAACCTCGGGGGCTTGGACACAGGGATTTAAACTAGCCCTAACACTCCCAGCTCTTGAACCAAGGGGACAGATGAGAAAAAATGAGTGAAAGAACTTAGGAAACATGAAAAATCAGAGTGAAAAGACATCCCCAAAAGAAATCATTAGCTCCTCAGCAACGGATATCAACTCAAATGAAATGGGTGGAATGACAGAAGAGGAATTTTGTTCATGGATTATGAGAAAGCTTAATGAAATTCAAGAGAAAATTGAATCCCAAAACAAAGAAACCACAAGAAAAATGAAAGGAATGAATGAAAAACTTTCTAAAGAAAAAGAACTATTAAGGAAAAATAAAATAGAAATTGTAGAAATTTGAGGGGAATTCAAGGATCTACAAAGCACAGAGGAAATGCTTAAGAATAGGCTGTATCATGCACAGGAAAGAATTCGGAGCTGGAAGATAACTCCTATGTGTTGAATAAATCAGTCTAAGAGAAAAAAACAAAAACAAGAGGCATGAACAAAGCATACAAGAAATGTGGGATCATATAAAAAGGCAAAACATAAGGATCATAGGCATCCCTGAGAGAGAGGAAGAAAATTTGCATGGGCTGGAAAATCTATTTGAAGGAATAATAGAGGAAAATTTCCATGGCTTAGCCAGAAATCTCGATATCCAAGTACCAGAAACACACACGACTCCTGGGAGATTCAATGTGAAAAGGCAGTCACCACGCCACATAATTATTAGACTGACCAAAGTAAGCACAAAAGAGGAAATCCTCAGAGCTGTGAGGTGGAAAGAGCAGGTAACCTACAAAGGGAAACCTATCAGATTAACTGCAGATTTCTCAGCCGAAACCTTGTAAGCCAGAAGGGAATGGCAACCCACCCTCAGTCTTCTAAAACAAAATAATGGCCAACCCAGAATTCTTCATCCTGCCAAACTAAGCTTCTTATATGAGAGAGAAATAAAGACTTGTCCAGACAAGCAATCACTGATAGAATTTGCGAAGTCCAGACTGGCCCTACAAGAAGTGCTTAGACCTGCATTGTACACTAACCAGCACAACAGACACCCATCAGAGTAAAGCTACCCAAAAGCTAAAACTCCAGAACCCAGATTTCACAGTGACTCAAGAGTTAAAACAGAACAAGAAACTACCAAACAGAATAAAGAGAAATCTACTGCAAATATCAATGCTCTCAATAAATGTGAATGGCTTGAATTGCCCACTGAAGAGAAATAGGCTGGCTGAATGGATTAAAATATAAAAGCCAAATATCTTCTGTCTCCAAGAAACACACGTTACACACAAGGACTCATTCAGACTAAAGGTGAAGGATGGAATGCAATTTTCTGGGCTAATGGAAATCAAAAGAAATTTGGAGTGGCCATCCTTATTTCAGATATATAAACTTTAAAGCAACAAAAGTAAAGAAAGACAAAGATAGACACTATATAATGGTGAAGGGAAAAATCTTACAAGAAGATTTAACAATCCTAAATATTTATGCACCCAGCACAGGAGTGCCCAGATACATAAAGCAAATACTGCTAGATCTAGACAACATAATAGATAGCAATGCCATAATAGCACGGGACCTCAACACCCCACTGACAGAACTGGACAGATCCTCCAAACAGAAAATAAGCAAAGAAACAATGGACCTAAACAGGACTCTACAACATTTGGGCCTAATAGACATCTACAGGACACTTCAGCCAAATAACACAGAATATACGTTCTTCTCATATGCTCATGGAACACTCTCTAAAATTGATCACATCCTAGGCCACAAAGCAGATGTCAACAAATTCAAAAAAACAGAAATTATGCCGTGTATCTTTTCAGGCCAGAGCAGAATAAAATTAGAAATCAATTCCAACAAAAACACACATCTTCATCCAAAATCATGGAAATTAAACAATCTATTGCTGAATGATTATTGGGTCAAGGAGGAGATTTAAATGGAAATCAAAAGATTCTTTGAACTAAATGATAATGGGGACACAAGTTTTCAAAACCTGTGGGATACAGCAAAAGCAGTCCTGAGAGGAGAACTTATCACCTTAAATGCTCACAACCAAAAGACAGAAAGTTAACAAATCAGTAAAGTAATGAATCATCTTAAGGAAATGGAAAAGGAAGAGTAAACCAATCCTAAAGCCAGCAGAAGAAAAGAAATAAACAAGATCCAAGCAAAGTTAAATGAAACTCAGAATAAAAGAACAATACAGAGGATTAATAAAATGAAAAGTTGGTTCTTTGAAAAGATAAACAAAATAGACAGGCCACTTGCCAGGTTGACCAGAAGCAGAAAGGGAAGGACTCTAATAAGCTCAATTAGAAATGAGAAAGGAGAGGTCACAACTGATATCATGGAAATACAAAACATCATCTTCCAATACTACAAAAATCTCTATGCTGAAAAACATGAAAACGTGGAGGAAATGGACAAATTCTTAGAAACACACTACCTCCCTAGGCTCAATCAGGAAGAAATAAAATTCTTAAACAGACCAATATCAAGCACCGAAATTGAAGCAGTAATAAAAAATCTTCCAACAAAAGAAATTCCTGGACCAGAGGGGTTCACACCTGAATTCTACCAAACCTACAAAGAAGAACTGGTGCCTACACTGCAGAAATTATTTGAAAACATTGAGAAGGATGGAACCCTTCCAAACGTATTCTATGAAGCAAATATCACCTTGATACCATAGCTAGGAAAGGCCACAACAAGAAAAGAAAACTAAAGACCAATATCCTTATGAATATAAGATGCAAAAATTCTCATTAAAATCCTAGCAAACCGAATTCAAATGTACATCAAAAAAATAATACATCACGATCAGGTGGGCTTCATCCCTGAGATGCAGGGATAATTCAACATACACAAATCTATAAATGTAAACCACCACATAAATAAAAGCAAGAACAAAGATTATATGATCCTGTCTATGGATGCACAAAAGGCTTTTGACAAACTCCAGCAACCTTTTATGATAAGAAATCTTAACAATATAGGCATAGATGGCTCATACCACAAAATTATTAAAGCCATATGTGATAAACCCACAGCCAATATCACTGAATGGGGAAAAATTGAAAGTATTTCCCCTTAAAATTGGAACCAGACATGGTTGTTCACTATCTCCACTTCTATTCAACATAGTGCTGGAAGTCCTTGCCAGAGCAATCACACAAGAGAGAGGAATCAGGGGTGTCCAAATGGGGGCTGAAGAGATCAAACTTTCCCTCTTCTTGGATGACATGATACTGTAAAACCCCAAAGATTCAACCAACACATTACTAGAATTGATAAATGAATTCAGCAAAGTCTCAGGATACAAAATCAATGCAACGAAATCAATAGACTTCATATATGCCAATACAGTTGAGCCAAGAAACAAACTAAAGATGCAATAACTTTCACAATAGCACCAAAGAAAATTAAATATTTAGGAACATATTTAACTAAGGAGGTGAAAGACCTATATAGAGAGAATTACAAAACACTGAGCAAAGAAATTGCAGAGGATGGAAAAAGATGGAAAACCCTACCATGCCCTTGGATAGGTAGAATCAACATTGTTAAAATGTCTTTGCTACCTAAAGTGATTTACAGAACCAGTGAAGTCCCTATCAAAATACCAACAGCAATTTTTGCTTATCTAGAAAAAATAATTGTACACTTCTTGTGGAACCACTGAAGACCTCATCTAGAGAAAGCAATCTTAAGCAACAAGAACAAATTGGGAAGAATCAATCTACCAGACTTCAAACTATACTACAAGTCTATAGTAACCAAAACAGCATGGTACTGGCACAAGAACAGAGACATAGACCAATGGAACAGGACTGAGAACCCAAATATAAAACCACCCTCATACTGTCATCTGATCTTTGACAAATATCACAAAAACATACACTGGGGAAAAGATTCCCTATTCAGTAAATGATGCTGGGACAACTGGATGGCCACATGTAGAAGAATGATACTAGATCCACACCTCTCATTCTGTCAAACATCAACTCACGATGGGTAACACTCTTAAACCTAAGACGTGAAACCATAAGAATTCTAGAAGAAAACGCTGGAGAAAATCTTTGGGACATTGGTATAAACAAAGAATTTATGAAGAAGACCCCCAAAGCAATCACAGCAGCAACAAAAATAAATAAATGGGACCTGATCAACTTAAGAATCTTCTGCACAGCCAAGCAAACTATCGCTAGAGTGAACAGACAACCTATAGAATGGGAGAAAATATTTTCATGCTACTCATCTGATAAAAGGCTGATAACCAGAATCTATACAGAACTTAGGAAAATCAACAAGAAAAAATCAAACAACTCCATTAAAAAATGGGCAAAGGACATGAATAGAAACTTTTCAGAAGAAGACACAATAATGGCCAGCAAACATATAAAAAATTGCTCAACTTTTCTAATCATCAGGGAAATGCAAATCAAAACCACAATGTGGTATCACTTAACTCCAGTGAGATTGGCTCATATCAAAAAGTCCCAGAACAACAGATGGTGGCGGGGATGTGGACAGATAGGAACACTCATACACTGCTGGTGGGACTGAAAATTAATACAATCTCAATGGATAGTAATATGGAGATACCTCAAAGAATTAAAAGTGGAACTACCATTTGATCCAGCAATTCCACTACTGGGTATTTACCCAGAGGAAAAAAAGACATTCTGTAATAAAGACATCTGCACAAGAATGTTTATAGCAGCACAATTCACAATTGCAAAGATGTGGAAACAACCCAGGGGCCCATCAATACACCAGTGGATTAATAAAATGTGTTATATGTATACCATGGAGTATTACTCAGCAATAAAAAACAACAGTGAATTAACTCATCTGGTATTATCCTGGATGGAGCTAGAGCCCATTCTTCAAAGCGAAGTATCAAAAGAATGGAAAAATAAGCACCACTGGTACTCACCATCAAATTGGTATTAACTGATCAATTCTTATGTCACACATGACAATAATATTCATCAGGGGGCGGCAGGTGGGAGTGGGGTGGAGGGGATGGGAAAACTCTCATTGAATAGGTGTAGGGTGCACAGTTTGTGGGATGTCCATTATTGTAGCACTGACACAGGCAGTGCATGGGCAATATATATAACCAAAATATTGTACCCCCATAATATTCTGAAATAAAAAGAGAAAAAAACCCTGCAGAAGACCAGGGGTGTTCGGTCTGTGAGCTCCCAGCCCACTGGACTTCCTAGGTGCTGCTCATCCAGCTGCTCCATCAGAGGAGCGCAAACCCCAAAGTGGAGGGACATCAAACCCACTATAGCACTCCACGGGCATCTCCAGACCAGCACACTTCTCCCTGGCACAGTCAAGGATTGAATTTGAGGGTCCCAGGGACAGGCCCACAGGCGAGATCACAAACCCCCAGGACTGAATCCTATTGCTGGCAGGCACAAAAGGGAGATTCGTGAACTAATCTTGGGAGGGGAGGGAGACCATGTGGGCAGAATTGAGAGGAGAGTGCAGTGTGGTTTCCAGCCACAGAACACTCATGGAGCACACCTCCCCCCATAGGAAAGCCATGCTATCAGTCTGGGGCAAGATCCTGGACAGGGAAGCTCCCAGCCCACAGCGCCATTGCTGGTGAGCTCAGCTACTTAGAGCTCCTGCCTGCGGTCAGATGCCAGAAGGAGACCACAGCGCAGAGGAGGGGTGAGAAAAGCAAACCCCAGTCCTGACAGCCAGGTTGTGAATTACAGATGGCCCCACCCCCACAGGCAGACTTTCTGGCCTGGTGGGGCCGCTTCAGCCCCTCTCTGGTGGCTTTCCTCAGTGGTCTGGGAGTGGACCCTCAACCCCTGCCAAGATGACTCCCTTACTGGCCTTTGTGGAGCCTGAAGGCAAGCTCTCCTGTCCCAGATCTGCCCAGCCTAACTCCTGCATGGATCTCTGCTGTGGTGGAGAATAAGGACTAACCTGGAATCTCCAGGGCCAACCCACCACCTGGGGCAATCTAGTGCTTCTCCTGAGGGGCTAGAGCTGGTCATAGGGTCCCCCTAATAAAAATAACAAAAAAACACTACATCTGGTTCTTTCTGGCAAGGGCCACCTACTGATAGGGAGGACATCTTCTACAGCCCTTTACAACACTTACTGACTCAATCATAAAGGCCATGTCTGACTCTTAGCCACAAGCATCACCTACTATCTCTGAGATTAAACTGGGCATTCCAATATAATTCATGCTGTTAAGAAGTCCACAGGGCTGGGGAAAGAGAAAGGATTTCAAAGATGACCATCTTCCCGTATCAACAATAGACAGGGAATCTGCCCACACATAGCTCACCACTACTACAGCCTACAAAAAAATGCTTACAACTGAGAAAACCAAAACACTAAGGATATCTCTAAGCAAGGAATTCATCCAGAACCTATACACCAGAAAAGCACCTATAAACAAAGACAAAGGTTCTCACCTAACATATGCTACAGACACACTCTTAAGAGTGAGGGGAAAAATAAAGCCCCATCTAAAAAAAAAAGAAAATCCAAAAACAAGATGCAACAGCTGCTCCAGATGAGAAGAAATCAATGCAAGAACTCTAGAAGCTTGAAAAACCAGAGCAAAAGAACACCCCCAAAGGGCCACAGTAGCTCCTTTGCAATGGATCCCATCTAAAATGAAAATATTGAAATGACAAGTAAAGAATTCAAAATATGGATTGTAGGGAAGCTCAATGAAATCCAAGACAAAAATGGAAAACCAACTCAAAGAAACCAGAACAACTATTGAAGAAATTAATGAAAAATTTTCTGAAGAGATAGACACACTAAGAAAAAAACAAACAGAACTTCTGGAAATGAAAAATTCATTTAAGGGAATACAAAACACAGTGGAAAGCTTTAAGAATAGACTAGACCAGGCAGAAAACAGAATTTCAGAGCTTGAAGACAACTCTTTCAACTTAACCCAGTTGGTCAAAAATAAAGAACAAAGAATCAAGAGAAATGAACAAAGCCTACAAGAAATATGGGATTATGTAAAGCGGACAAATATAAGAATCAAAGTCATCCCTGAGGGTGAAGAAGAAAAAGCACAAGGGCTCGAAAACCTATTTGAGGGAATAATTGAGGAAAATTTCCCTAGTCTGGCTATAGATTTAGACATCCAGATACAAGAAACTCAAAGAACACCTGGGAGATTCATTGCAAAGAGGCAATCATCAGGACAGATAGTCATCAGACTGGCCAAAGTCAACAGAACTCCTGTGAGCCATGATGCAAAAACATCAAGGAACTTACAAACGAAAACCCATCAGACTAACCACAGGCTTCTTTGCAGAGACCTTACAAGCCAGAAGGGATTGTGGACCCATCTTCAATGTTCATAAACAGAACAGCTACCAGCCTTGAATTTTGTATACTGCAAAATTAATTTTCATATATGAACATGAAATATTTCCAGAGAAGCAAACACTGAGGGAATTTGTCAAAACAAGACCTGCCCTGCAGGAAATACTCAGAACTGCATTATACATGGATCAGCACATTAGACACCCACCAGTGTAAATCATCCAAAAGCTAATGCTCTCAGCTCATATAAAACAATAGCACAAGAGGGAAAACAAGGATATGTTACTACACAACACAATGAACAGAACAGGATCCCACATATCAAATCTATCACTCTATGTCAACAGTATTAATGTCGCACCCAAGAGACATAAGCTAGCTGAATGGATGAAAGAAATACAACCTCAGTATCTGCTGTCTCCAGGAAACACATCTTACCTGCAAGGACACATACAGACTCAAGGTGAAGCACTGGAAAAAATATTCCACACAAAAAGAAACCAGAAGAAAGCAGGTATAGGAATTCTCATAGCAAATAAAATTGACTTTAAATCAACAATGGTAAAGAAAGACAAAGATGGTCATTGTATAATGGTAAGGGGAGTAATTCATCAAGAAAACATAACAATCCTAAATATATATGCACCTAAACACAGGAGGTCTCAGATTCATAAAGCAAATTCTGCCAGATCTAAGCAAAAAGATAAACAGCAGCATCATAATTGATGAGGACTTCAACACCCCATTGACAGAGCTGGACAGATCATCAAAACAGAAAATAAATAAAGAAACACTAAATTTAAAAAGGACTCTGGAACAAATGGATGTAATAGACATTTACAGAACATTCTACCCCAAAACTACTGAAAATACATTCTTCTTATCAGCACATGGAACATTCTCCAAGACTGATCATATATTAGGCCACAAAAAATGTCTCAACAAATTTTAAAAAATTGAAATCATACCATGTATCTTCTCAGACCACAGTGGAATAAAACTAGAAATCAATTCCAAGTGAAACACTCAAATCGACACAACATCATGGAAATTAAACAACCTGCTGCTGAACAATTATTGGGTCAATAACAAAATGAAGATGGAAAATCAAAAAAATTCTTGAATTGAATGAGAAAGAGGACACCAGCTTTCAAAATCTATGGGATTCAGGAAAAAAAAAATAACAGACTAAATGCTTCCTGCCAAAATGCCTTTCCCAAGGAAAGAAGTGAAAAACACAGGCAGCTGCCTACATATGGATCACTCTTCTCTGAATCAACATTGTGAGATCACAGAGAACCAAAGCACAACACACAGTGTGGCGGGGGGAAAAGGTGATGGAGCAATGTATATAACAAGATCAGAGAATGCGTAGGGAAGAATAGGAGAGTTGAGCAATGGGGCACTGAGCTCCCCCTGCTGGTGCTGTGCAAGTTGTGAGAAGGCTCCCTTCACCGCCACAGACCTCTACCTGGTCAGACCCAGGACCTGCCTGGAGTCTATGCAGAGTCATTGCACCAGAACATAGTCATGGTGGGGATCGGGCAGCAGATAAAGCCACCCTGAGTTCTTGGGTGCACAGTGCCAGGTAGACACTGGGCTGAGGAAGGAGTGGACTAACAGAATGCTGCCCAGAGCCACACCATGTGACTGGAAAGAAAGCACATCTCCCTTACAATGCAATGGGATCTGAGAACAGGAATTGTCTGGACTGCAGCAGGCTCGGACCTAAGAGGCATTGGGTGACTACTTCAGCAGGTCCTGCAGGGGCAGGGAGAACTCTATGGTCCCTGGTCCTCTGGAACTGACCTCTGCCCATCTGATTGGCATCCGTGCAGTCCCCAAGGCTGTGGAAGAGCAACCCATTTGCTCGGCTTGACTCCACCCTCCAGGCCCCAACTGCCTGCTGCTTACTTGCCCCTGACCCCACCCTCCAGGTTGGATAAGCCCCACCACCTGCATGGCCCTGCTTCTGGCTCAGAGGCCCTGCTCAGAAGCCCTGCTCAGGCTCCTCCCAAGTCCCAGCTCTGAGGATCTCACACCAGAGCCTCTGTGCCTCCAGAGCTTCCACCAGGCCTGAGACACAATCCCCAAGACTCTAGCGCTGCACCTAGACCCAAAGACACCACCCCAGAGCCTCCACCACTGCCACAGGGCCAGAGAAACTGTGCCAAAGTTCAACACCCCCTCAGAGACTCCCCAGCCTCGAGCCATCAGTACACTGGGACCTGGTTTGAGCAAATGACCACAGCCCAGGAAACCATGACAACTGCCTAGATAGCCTCACCCAGCTGCTGCTGTCACCTCTGTGGAGAGACCCTGGGTAGGGCAATCTCTACAATACCAGTCTCATTTAAAAGGATCTCACCAAGCTCCTAACTCAAACATCCTACAACTATTTGGTGAATAACCCAACACCCAACACAAACAGCATTGAGCACAGGCTTGAGCAGAGGCAATCACAAGGAAACAGAAAACATCAGAACAGCTGATTGCAGGCTTCTAGTGCACACACCCCTCCTCTGCCACATCAACATTCCAGAGTAGGGGGGGAAATGTGCCATCTTGGGACCTCTCCTTACTCTCATAAAGCAGGAGAGTTCTCAGCAAGGAAAAGGGGCCCTGCAAACCTATTAGCCCTGAGTTGAGAAAAGAGGTCTCAGATGAAAAGAAACCAGCAACTAAAACCCTGGCAACATGAAAAATCAAAACAGATTGACACCCCCAAGGGATCACAATGGAGCTACAGCAGTGAACTCCAACTACAAGGAAATTGTTGAAATGACAGAAATGGAATTCAGAATATGGATGGCAAATAAGATGAATGGAATTGAAGAGAAAGTTGAAAACCAACAAAAACAAGCCCAAAAATTCAGATAATTAATGGAAAAGTCACCAAAGAACTAGATAATATAAGGAAAGATATAATTGAACTTAAAGAAATGAAAGAGTCATTTAGGGAATTTCAAAACACAGCAGCAAGTTTCAGCAACAGATTCAACGATGGAGAAGAAGGAATCTTACAGCTTGAAGACAAGGCTCTTGAGCTAACCCAATTATTTAAAGAGGCAGGGAAGAGAACAGAAAAGGCAGAGCAATCACATAGAGAGATATAGGACTACGTGAAGTGAACTAACATACAAATTATAGTTATGCCTGTGGGAGAAGAAGAAAGCGCTAAAAGCATGGAAAATCTATTAGAGGGAATTATTGAGGAAAATTTTCCTGGTATTGCCAGAGATCCGGACATCCAGATACAAGATGGTCATTGAACACTGGGAAGATTCATAGCAAATAAGATATCTCCAAGACACATAGTAATCAACCTGGCCAAAGTCAAAATAAAATAGAAAATTCTATAAGCAGCTAGACATAAGCAACAACTGACCAACAAGTGAAAACCCATCAGGCTAACAGCAGACTTCTCAGTAGAAACCTTACAAGCCAGAAGGAAATGGGCCCCCATCTTCAATCTTCTTAAACAGAATGGCTGCCAGCCTAGAATTTTGTACCCTGCAAAACTAAGTTTCACAATTGATGGAGAAATTAAGTGTTTTCCAGACAAGCAAACATTGAGGGAATTTGTCATGACAAGACCAGCCCTTCAAGAAATAATCAGAACAGCATTATACACAAATCAGCACAATACATACCCACCAGTATAAAATCACCCAAAATAGTCAAAGTTCACAACTCCTATAAAAGAATAGCACAAGAAGAAAAACAAAGCAACAAGGTACTACCCACTATGATGAACAGAACAGCATCACACACATCCATTCTATCTATTAATGTGAATGGTTTGAATGAGCCACTCAAAAGACATAGGCTGCCTGCATGTATGAAAAAACAAAACCCAAGTATCTCCTGCCTCCAGAAGACACATTTAAACCACAAGGATACAAACAGGCTAAAAGTGAAAGGATGGAAAAAATATTCCATGCAAATGGAAACCAAAAGAGAGCAGGTGTAGCCATTCTCATATCAGACAAAATTGACTTTAAATCAACAATGGTAAAGAAAGACAAAGATGGTCATTATATAATGATAAAGGCAGAAATTGAACAAGAAGACAAAACAATCCTAAATATATATGCCTATCACAGGAGCTCCCAGATACATAAAGCAAATTCTACAAGAACAAAGCAAGGAAATAAATAATAGCATCGTAATTGTTAGGGAATTCAATACCCCACTATCAGAACTGGACAGATCATCAAAGCAAAAAAGAAGTGAAGAAACAATGGACTTAAATGGGACCCTAGAACAAACGGATCTAACAGATATTTACAGAACATTCTACCCCAAAACTACTGAATATACATTCTTCTCATCAACACAGGGGACACTCTCCAAGATTGATCACATATTAAGCCACCAAATATGTCTCAACAAACTTTAAAAAATGGAAATCATACCATGTGTCTTCTCAGACCATAATGGATTAAAATTAGAAATCAATTCCAACAATAACACTCAATCCTACACAAAGTCATGTAAATTAAACAACCTGCTACTGAACAATTATGGAGTCAATAATGAAATTAAGATGGAAATAAAAAGATTCCTTGAATTGAATGCCAAATGGGAAACAAGCTGTCAAAATCTATGGGATTCAGCAAAGGCATTCCTAAAAGGAAAATTTATAGCCTTAAATGCCCACATTGAAAAATCAGAAAGATCACAAATTGACAATATAATATCACATCTCAATGAACTAGAAAAGGTTCAGCAAATGAAACCCAAAGCCAGTAGAAGAAAACAAATAACAAAGGTCAGAGCAGAACTACATGAAAAGGAAAATAAAAAATAATACACAAGGTCAGTGAAAGAAAAAGTTGGTTCTTTGAAAAGATAAATAAAATTAATATAGCTCTTGCTAGATTAACTAGGAATAAAAAGGACCCAAATAAACTCAATCAGAATTGAAAAAAGATACATCACAATTGATAAAACAGAAATAAAAAACATCCTCCATGAATACTATGAAAATCTCTATAGACATAAATTAGAAAATGCACAGGAAATGGACAAATTCCTGCAAACCCACAACCTCCCAAGACTCAATCAGGAAAAAATAGAACTCCTGAACAGACCAGTAATAAGCAGTGAGATTGAAGCAGTAAGAAAAAGTCTTCCAACAAAAAAAGCCCCAGAAAGATGGAACCCCAGCCAAATTCTACCAGAACTACAAAGAATACCTGGTACCCATACTGCACAAATTATTCCATAACATTGAGAAGGAGGGAATCCTCCCCAACTCATTCTCTGAAGCCAGTAACACCTTGACACCAAAGCCAGGTAAGGACACAACAAAAAAAAAGAAAACTAAAGACTGATATCCCTTATGAATGTAGATGCAAAAATCCTCAATAAAATACTAGCAAACCAAATTCAACAGCACATCAAAAAAATAATACACCCAGACCAAGTGGGCTTCATCCCAGGGCTACAAGGGTGGTTCAACACACGTAAATCAATAAGTGTGATTCACCACATAAATGAAAACAAAAACAAAGACCACATGATCATCTCAACAGATGCAGAAAAAGCATTAGACAAAATCTAGCTCTCTTTCATTATAAAAACCCTCAACAAACTAGGCATAGAAGGAACATATTTCAGAATTATAAAAGCCATGTATGACAAACCCACAGCCAACATCATACTGAATGGGGAAAAGTTGAAATCATTCCCCCTAAGAACTGGAACAAGACAAGGATGCCCACTGTCACCGCTCCTATTAAACCTAGTGCTGGGAGTCCTAGCCAGGACAGTCAGGCAAGAGAAGAATATCAAGAGTAGCCATATCAGGAAAGAGTAGGTCAAACCATCACTCTTTGCTGATGATACGGTCTTATATCTAGAAAACCCCAAAGATTCCAACAAGAGTCTCCTGGAATTCATAAATAAATTTAGCAAAGTCTCAAGATACAAAAATCAATGTACATAAATCAGTAGCATTTCTATATACTAATAACATTCAAGCCAAGAGTCAAACAAAAGACTCAATACGATTCACAATAGCTACAAATTAAATAAAATGCCTAGTAATATACCTAACCAAGGAGGTGAAAGATCTCTACAAGAAGCAGCACAAAACTCTGAGGAAAGAAATCACTGAGGATACAAACAAGTGGAAAAACATACCATGCTCATGGATAGGCACAATCAACATTGTTAAAGTGTCCACACTACCCAAAGTGATTTACGAATTCAATGCAATCTCCATCAAAATACCAACATCATATTTCACAGATCAAGAAAAAAAGTAATTCTACACATCATTTGGAACCAGAAAAGACCCCAAATAGCCAAAGCAATCTTAAGCAAAAAGAACAAATCTGGAGGCCTCAATTTACCAGACTTCAAACTATACTACAAGACCATAGTAACAGCATAGTATTGGTACAAAAATAGAGACATAGACCAATGGAACAGATAAGAGAACCCACATATAAAACCATCTAACTACAACCAACTGATCTTTGACAAAGCAGACAACAGCATACACTGGAGAAAAGAAGCCCTATTCAATAAATGGTGCTGGGAAAATTGGATAGCCACATGCAGAAGAATGAAACAAGACCCCTACCTCTCACCACTCAGAAAAATTAGGTTAAGATGGATAAAAGACTTAAATCTAAGGCATGAATTCAGAAGAATTCTTGAGGAAAATGTAGGGAAAACTCTACTAGACATTGGTCTAGGCAAAGAATTTATGAACAAGACCCCAATGGTAGTCATAACAAAAACAAAAATTAATAAATGGGATTTGATCAAACTAAAAAGCTTCTGCACAGCTAAGGAAACAACAAACAGAGCAAACAGACAACCTACAGAATGGGAGAAAATATTTGCAAGCTACACATCTGATAAACGGCTCATAACCAGATCGTAGAAAGAACTCAAGGAAATCTGTAAGAAAAAAACAAACAGCCCTATTAAAAAGTGGGCAAAAGACATGAACAGAAGCTTCTCAAAAGAAAAAAGACAAATGACCAATAAACATATGAAAAAATGCTCAACATCACTAATCATCAGGGAAATGCAAATTAAAACCACAATGAGATACCACCTCACACCAGTTAGAATGGCATTTATTTAAAAGTCCAAAAACAATAGATGCTGACATGGATGCAGAGAGAAAGGAATGCTTATACCCCATTGGTGGGACTGCAAGTTAGTACAACCTTATGGAAAACAGTATGGAGATTCTTCAAAAACTAAATGTAGACCTATCATTTGATCCAGCAATCCCACTACTGGGTATCTACCCAAAGAGAAAGAAGTCATTTTATCAAAAAGACACCTGCACTTGAATGTTTATTGCAGCATAATTCACAATTGCAAAGATCTGGAATAAACCAAAGTGCCCATCAATTCTTGATTGGATTAACAAAATGTGGCATATGTGTACCATGGAGTACTACTCTGCTGTAAAAAGGATGAATTAATGCCTTTTGCAGCAATTTGGAATGAATTGGCGACCATTATCCTAAGCAAATTACCTCAGGAATGGATAAACAAACACCATATGTACTCTCTAATAAATTGGAACTAACCAATACACACATTCATGCACAAAGGGAAGTAAAAGTCCTTGGAAATCAAGCAAGGGGGAGGAGAGAGGACGTTATGGGCAAAAACCTACTTAACAGGTACAGTGAACAACATTCAGGTCATGGGCACACTTACAGCCCCAACACAAACATTACAAAAGCACTCCATGTAACAAAAACATTTGTACCCCCTTAATATTTTGAAATAAAATAATTAATTAATATAAAAAAGAAACTATAAAAAAGATGTACAATCAACCTAAGTGCCCCTCAGTTCATGAGTGGATAAAGAAAATGTGGTGTATATACAGAGATACATATATGTGTGTGTGTGTGTGTACACACACATACATACATACCACGGAGTATTACTCAGCCATACAAAGGAAGGAAATAATGTCATTTGCAGTAACATGGAAGGAACTAGAGACCTTTATCCTAAGTGAAGTATCTCACAAATGGAAAACCAAACAATATGTGTTCTCACTAATAAGTAGGAGATAATAGATGGGTACAAATGGGCACAAAGAAATACAAAGGATGTGAGAAACCAAGGAGAGGAGAGGGTGGGAGGGTGGGTGAGGGGTAAAAACTTACCTATTGGGTACAACGAACACTATCCTGGTGATGGGCACACCAAAAGCCCTGACTTAGGCATTATACAAGATAGTCTTATAACAAAAACACTTGTACCCCCTTTATTAATATGTTAAATAAGAAAATAAAAGAAAGAAATACTTTTATTAATTAGGGATTATAACCTTTTTGTTGTTTTCATGTAATTTTAGCATTGCAAGAGCCTTTCAGAATTCTCTTGTTCTTCTCAATTTCTTTAATCCAGAAAAGGCATCTCTGTTTCCCAAATTCTCACAGTGTAAGTGGCAGATGTAAGGCTGAAACCTCCAGATTACTAGTGCTTTTTACATCATATTCATTTTGACATTTCAATTTAATTCTGAGCTAAATTTTATTATTGTTAAATTGATATAAAGTATTTTGAAATTTTTGGAAATATTTTTATTTTATTATTTTTCATTCTTTGAGGGGATAGAAATAACACTGTTAAATAACAAGCAAAGCCAATTAGGTATATTGACCTGGGGGAGAAAATGAACTAAAATTCACATACTTGCATTTTTTTCTTGAATGAATAAACATGTACAAGAAAACAAAACAAAACAAAAAATCCACAGATGAATGGATAAAGAAAATGTGGTACATATATACAATAGAATATTATTCACCCATAAAAAAGAATGAAATCCTGCCATTTGCAACAACATGGATGGAACTGGAGGACATTATGTTAAGTGAAATAAACCAGGCATGGAAGGACAAATTTATCCTGTTCTCACTCATATGTGGGAGCTAAAACTTTTCAAATTGAACTTATGGAGATACAGACTAGATTGATGGTTACCAGAGAGAGGCAGGGAAAGGGGTTAAAGTGGGAATGGTCAATTGGTGCAAAAATACAGTTAAAATGACTAAGATACAGGTTTTTGTATCACAATATGGTGATTATAGTTAACAATAACTTATCATATATTTTCATACAATATAACTAAAAGAGTGGAATTAGAATGTTCCTAAAACAAAGAGATGATAAATACATGGGGTGATGTATAGCCCAATTACCCTGAGTTGATCATTATGCATTGTACACCTGTATCAAAATATCACATGTACCCCATAATTATATACAACTATTAAATTTTTTTAACACCAAAATTTTTAAAAAGTGGAACAAGACAAGGATGCCCACTGTCACCACTTCTATTCAAACTAGCACTGAAAGTTCTAGCCAGAGCAATCAGGCAAGAGAAAGAAATAAAGGGCATCCAATTCAGGAAAGAGGAACTCAAACTATCCCAGTTTGCTGATGGTATGAGCTTACATCTGGAAAACCCTAAAGACTCTGCTAAAAGACTCCTAGAATTGATAAATAAATTCAGTAAAGTCTCGGGTTACAAAATTAATGTACACAAGTCATTCACATTTCTATACACTAATAATGGACAATCTGAGAGTCAAATAAAGAACTCAATACCATTTACAACAACTGCAAAGAAAATAAAATAACTAGGAATATACTTTACCAAGGAGGTGGAAGATTTCTACAAGGAGAACTACAAAACATTGATGAAAGAAATCATAGATGACACAAACAAATGGAAAAGCATCCCATGCTCATGGATTGGAAGAATTAACATTGCTTAAATGTCCATACTTCCCAAAGTGATTTACAGATTCAACACAATCCCCTTCAAAATACCAATGTCATTTTTCACAGATGTAGAAAAAATAATCCTAAACTTCATATGGAACCAAAAAGGATCCTGAATAGTCAAAGCAGTCCTAATCAACAAGAACAAATCTGGGGACATCACATTACCTGACTTCAAATTATACTACAAGGCTATAGAAACCAAAACAGCATGGTACTCATATAAAACTAGACATATAGATCAATGGAACAGAATAGAGAATGCAGAAATAAAACCATACACCTATAAACAACTAACTTTCAACAAAGCATAAAACAATATACACTGCAGAAAGGATGCCTTATTCAATAAACGGTGCTGGGAAAATTGGAGAGCCACATGCAGAAGAATGAAACTGGATCCCTATCTCTCACTGTATACGAAAATTAACTCATGATAAATTAAAAGCTTAAATATAAGATGTGAAACCATAAAAATTCAAGAAGAATATTTTGGAAAAACTCTTCTAGAAACTTTCACCTAGGCAAATAATTTATGACTAAGACCCCAAAAGTAAATACAGCAACAACAAAAATAAATGGGACTTAATTAAACTAAAACATTTCTGCACAGCAAAGGAAATAATCAACAGAGTAAATAGACAACCTACAGAATGGGAGACAATATTCACACACTGTGCATCCAATAAATGGCTAATATCCAGAATCTACAAGGAATTCAAACAAATCAGCAAGGAAAAAACAAATAACTCCATCAAAATGTGGGTGAAAGACATGAACAGATTTTTTTCAAAGGAAGATATACAAATGGCCAAGAAACATGAAAATATGGTCAACATCACTAATCTCCATGGAAATGCAAATTAAAACCACAATGAGATACCACCTTATCCCTACTAGAATGGCCATTACTAAAAAGTCAAAAAACTATAGATGTTGGCACAGATGTGGTAAAAAGGGAATGCTTATACACTGTTGGTGGGAATGTAAGCTAGTACAACCTCTACAGAAAACAGCATGGAGATTCCTCAAAGAACTAAAAGTAGACCTACCATTCAATCCAGAAATCCTCACTACTGGATATCTGCCCAAAACAAATGAAGTTATTATATCAAAGACACCTATACCCCAATGTTTATCACAGCACAATTCACAATTGCAAAGATATGGAATCAACCTACGTGCCCTTCAACTGATGAGTAGATTTTAAAAATGTTATATATTTATATACACACACACACATATATATATACATACATACACACACACACACACCATGGAGTACTACTCAGCCACAAAAAGGAATGAGATAATGTCTTTTGTATCAACTTGGATGGAACTGGAGACCATTATCCTAAGTGACTTATCTAAGGAATGGAAAAACAAATACCACATATTCTCACTTACATGTTGGAGCTACATGAGGAGTATATATGGTCAAAAAGTGGAGTAATGGACATTGAAAACTTAGAAGAGGGGATGGTGCGGGGGTGAGGGATAAAACTCTACCTATTGGGTACAATGTTTAGTGTATTCTGTTGACGAGTACACTAAAAGCCCTGACTTCTGCATTATACAATTCATCCATGTAACAAAAAACACTTGCACCCCCTAAATCTATTATTTTTTTTTATTTCAGAATATTATGGGGATACAACACTTTGGCTATATATATTGCCCATGCACTGCCCGTGTCAGAGCTACAATCGTGGTCATCCCCCAAACTGTGCTCCCCGCATCCATTTAGTGAGAGTTTTTCCCATCCCTCCACCCCCTCCCGCCTGCCCGCCCCCTGATGAATATTATTGCCCTGTGTGATGTAAGTGTTGATCAGTTAGTACCAATTTGATGGTGAGTACCAGTGGTGCTTGTTTTTCCATTCCTGTGACACTTCGCTTCGAAGAATGGGATAATACCAGATGTGTTAATTCAATATTGTTTTTTATTGCTGAGTAATACTCCATGGTAATACACATATAATCCACCATTGATGGATGTTGTTTCCACATCTTTGCAACTGTGTTGTACATCTTGCAATTGGTCGAGCTGCTTTAATTTATGTCATATTTTCCTTTAGGTAAAATCCTTTTGTTTCTTTTGGGGATCCAATGTGGATTTGTTAAATTGTAATTACTCTTATACTTTCCTGAGGTTCTACATATTCACTTCCACAGAGTTGTATATATTTCAGTCCCATCCCAGTCAATTTGTTGTTGGGCTTTATTTTCACATCACAGCAACATTCAAGTTTGGGATGGGTTTTAAAAAAACATGTATCCTAAGTTGTTGGCAGGTGTGGATGAAAGGCAACCCATTATGGTAACATGTTGGGAGTTACTGAGCAACAATAAATACAAACATTTGGCCCAAATCCTTTAGTGAGACAACAGAAATAAACAATACCTTGTAAACCTTTCTGTAGACTACCAGAGAACATAAAATACACCAATAGAAACATCTACGTGTGTTGACTGATGATACAGCTGGGAGATTAGTCAATAACCAAACTATGAACACACACAACGTGGTAATGATGTTGAGCTGTGGAATACAGTATTCATTCACAACATAGATCACACGAAGACTAGCTAAGAAACATAGCGTCAAAAAAATACTCAGACATTTGCAATCTAAAAACCCTAGTTTAGAAGTAATGAAATAGAGGAAGAGAGCAAAATACATGGTTCTAGGGTGGATCTAAGAAAACTTTGTTATAAAGTCAAGATATAAAGAGCAGATATTAGGATAGATACAGTAGAGTTTGAAGGAAATAGAGGGATGTGTAAAATATGTACTAGATATTAGGAAAATTTAGATTCTAGTACATCAGTGAGGGTGATATTTAATGTTGTATCTGGACTTTGCTAAGTGATAGATTAGGGCTGCTTGCCACAAAAAGGGGGGGTAACTATGTGAGATGATGAATATGTTAATTTGCTTCACTATAGTAACCATTTTACTAACTATACGTATCTCATAACATCATGTTGTATACCTTAAATATATATAATAAAATTTATTTTTAAAAGTGAAGGTTTTACATTTTTTCCACTGAGTAGTTATTAATTAATTGAACTAATACAATTTATTGAAAATACTGTCCTTTTCTTCCAATGATTTGTGAAACAACTTCCTCAAAATATTTATTACAAATTAAATACATACTTATTTATCTAGGTCACATAGTAAATATATGTTTCACATATCAAAGAGAAATATGTATTTCTGTATAGCATACATGCCACTACAATGTAAGTTCCATGAAAGCAGGGGTTTTGTTTTACTCACTGTTGTGTCCCTAGTCCCTTAAATAGTGCCTATATGTAGTAAGCATTGAATAAATATTTGGTAAATTAATATATTTAAGTTCTTTCTGGGTTCAATATCATAACCATATCAGTCTTTATTCCAGGACTACATTCTTCTGAGTATTCTAACATGAAAATTCATTTTAATACCTGATAAATGATGCTCCCCTCATTACTCTTCTTTTTAAAATGTTCTTGGCTAATACTGTCTATTTATTCTTTCAAATAGAATTTCAGAACTATTTTGTCAAGTTACAAAAATATTTTCAAACATGTCTTTCATTGTAAGTTGTTATGGCATGTTAGAAATTTCAAAACAAAATTTCAAAACAAAATTTAGGGGGCACAAGTGTTTTTTGTTACATGGATGAATTGTATAATGCAGAAGTCACGGCTTTTAGTGTACTCATCAACAGAATACAATAAACATTGTACCCGATAGGTAGATTTTTATCCCTCATCCCCTCACCATCCCCTCTTCTAAGTTTTCAATGTCCATTACATCACTTTATGACCTAACAAGAGGTCAGATTTCAGGTAACTGTAATCAAAACTAAAGAGAGAAAGCTAACTAGCTAAGACTCTGAGATAGCAATCCTAAAGACCCAGCTCTGTACAAAATTCAGGTAGTATGGTACAACATTGAAAAGCTTGGACTTTGTTGTCATTCAGTAATCAAACATTTGCAATAACTACTAGAAAATATAATCTAGAATGCAGGAATACCTGGTTTTATTATGCTCCACTTTATTGTGCTTTGCTGATACTGCATTTTTTGTTGCAGGATTTGTGACAACCCTGCCATGAGCAAGTCTATGGACTAAGTTTTCCTAAAGCATGTACTTAATTTGTGTCCCTGGGTCATGTTTAGGTAATATCATTCTCACAATATTTCAAAATTTTCATTATTATTATATCTGTTATGGTGATCTGTGATCAGTGTTCCTTGATGTTTTATTGTAATTGTTTTGGGGCATCATGAACTAGGCCCATATAAGACAGCAAACTTAATCAATAAATATGTGTTCTGGCTGTTCCATTGACCAGCCCTTCTCCCATTTCTCTCCCTCTCCTTGGGCCTCCTTATTCTCTGAGACACAACAATATTGAAATTAGGCCACTTAATAACCCTAAAATGATTTCTAAGTGTTCAAGTGAAAGGAAGAGTAGCGTGACTCTCACTTTAAATCAATGGCTAGAAATAATTAAGCTTAGTGAGGAAGGCATGTTGAAAGCTAAGATCTGCAGAAAGGTAGGCCTCTTGCACCAAACAGTTAGCCAAGTTGTGAATACAAAGGAAAAGTTCTTGAAGGAAATTAAAGGTGTTACTCCAGTGAACACGTGAAGGACAAGAAAGTAAAAAAGGCTTATTGCTGTTAGGGAGAAAGTTTTAGTTGTCTGGATAGAAGATCAAACCAGTCACAACACTCCTGTAAGCCAAAGCCTAATCCAGAGCAAGACTCTAACTCTCTTCAATTCTAAGAATGTTGAGAGAGAAACCTTTTCTTCTGTGAGGAAGCCACAGAAGAAAAGCTGGAAGCTAGCAGAGGTTGTTGGTTCATGAGGTTTAAGGAAAGAAGTTGTCTATATAACATAAAAGTGCAAGGTGAAGCAGCAAATGCTGATGGAGAAGCTGCAGCAAGTTATCCAAAAGATCTATCTGAAACAATTGATGAAGATAGCTACAGCAATAACAGACATTCAATGTATACAAAACAGTCTTCTATTAGAAGCAGCTGCCATCTAGGACTTCCATAGCTAGAGAGGAGAAGTTTATGCCTAGCTTTAAAGCATCAAAGGATAGGCTGACCCTCTCATTAGGAGGTAATGCAGCTAATGACTTAGAGTTGAAGCCAATGCTTATTTACCATTCTGAAAATCCTAGGGCCCTTAAAAATTATGCTAAATCTACTCTTCCTGTGTTCTATAAATGGAACAACAAAGCCTGGATGTCAGCACATCTGTTTACAGCATGGTTTACTTAATATTTTAAGCCCATTATTGAGACCTACTGCTCAGAAAAAAAAAATCCTTCTAGAATATCACTGCTCATTGACAATGTACCTAGTCACCCAGGAGCTCTGATGGAGATGTACGAGGAGATTAATACTGTTTTCATGCCTGCTAATACAACATCCCTTCTGCAGCTCATGGATCAAGGAGCAATTTCAACTCTCAAGTCCTATTATTTCTGAAATACATTTTGTAAGGTTATATAGCTGCCATAGATAGTAAATCCTCTGATGGATCTAGGCAAAGTAAATTGAAAACATCTGGAAAGGATTCACCATTCTAGATGCCATTAAGAACATCCATGTTCACAAGAGGATATTAAAATATCAACTTTAACAGGAATTTGGAAGAAGTTGATTCCAACTCTCATGGATGACTTTGAGGAGTTCAAGACTTCAGTGCAGGAAGTAACTGCTGATGTGGTGTAAATAACAAGAGAACTAAAATTATAAGTGAAGCCTGAGGACGTGCCTGAATTAATGAATCTCATGATAAAATTTTAACAGATGAGGAGTTGCTTCTTATGGGTAAGCAAAGAGAGATTTCTTAAGACGGAATCTACTCCTGGTGAAAATGCTATGAACATTGTGGAAATGACAAAAGATTTAGACTATTACGTGACCTTATACAACATAAACTTAGTTTATAAAGTAGTGGCACGGTTTGAGAGGATTGACTACAATTTTAAAAGATGTTCTACTGTGGATAAAATGCTATCAAACAGCATCACACGCTACAGAAAAATCTTTCATGAAAGGAAGAGTCAGCAGATGGCACAGACTTTGTTGTTGCCACCCTAATCTTCAGCAACCACCACCCTGATCAGTCACCCTGATTAGTTAGCAGCCTTCAACATCAAGGCTCAGATGATTGTTAGCATTTTTAGCAATAAAGTATTTTTAATTAATGTGTGTACATTGTTTTCTTAGACATAATGCTATTGCACACTTAATAGACTACAGTATAGTGTAAACATAACTTTTATATTCACTGGGAAACCAAAAAATTTGTGTGACTTGCTTAATTATATTTGTTTTATTGCAGTGGTCTGGAACCAAACCTGCAATATCTCCAAGGTATGCCTATATATCTAAGGAACTCCTAAAAATCAGGAAAAAAAGATGAGGAAATCCAGTAGAATTTGCTGGAAAATATGAACAGGTACTTCACAAAAGAAGTAATCCCCAGAACTAAAAACATGAAAACATGCTCAAATTCATTAGCAATTTGAGAAATATACACCAAGACAATGAAATACCACTTTACAGTTGTCTGAGTGGCAAAAGTTAGAAAGGTGGATAGTGACAAGTATTGGAAGAGACTTAGGAATATAGGAGTCCTCCTTCACTGCTGATTAAGCCATCTGTAAGAGCAATAGGGCATCATTTACTCAAATTAAATTAATACATAGTCTGAGTATCCCTAATCTGGAAATCTGAAATGCTCCAAAATATGAAACTTTTTGAGCACCAACATGAGAGCAAAGAAATGCTCATTGGAGCATTTCAGATTTTGGATTTGGGATACTTAAATAGGTATAATGCAAATATTCCAAAATCTGTAAAAAATCCACAATCTGAAACACTTCTGGTCCCACACATTTTAGATAAGGGATACTAGATTTGTATACTCTATGGACCCAGTGATACCACCTTGAAATGTGTATATATATATATATATATATATATATATATATATATATATATCTCACAGAAGTTCTTACACAGTAGTGGGACACATATGAGAATTTTAACTGAAATAGTGTTTGCGGTGTTAGGGTGTTATAAGCAAACTACGTGCCCATCACTAAGGGAGTGAATAAATAAAATGTGGTAGACACAGAGTATGGAATGTTAGGCAGCAGGAAAAACAATGGGCTAGGTATACCCATGGAAACACGGATAGATATTTTTTTAAATGCTGAATAAGATAAAACAAGAAACAGAATGAAGTATACAGTATAATATCATTTAAATAAATTTAAAAATATGTCCACAGAAAATATAAATAATTTTTAAGAATTCATACATTAAAAAGAACACATCATACATTAGAATGGTATACTATGCGGGGTGGAAAAGAAAGTAGAGAATGGATAAAAAGATAATAGGTAAAAATAAATTTCAAAAAATAAAGCGATAGCCCTTACACAGACCAATGATGATAATGTGCCATGAACTAATTATAATTTATTCAACCCACTGGTTGGACCTTGTTGTTATTCATTAATTCATAATATATTTATAGACCATCTAGTATATTCCAGGCACTGTGCCAGATGCTGGAGATTCAATATTGAGCAAAACAGATGTGGTCAATGTTCTCAAAGAACTTACAGTCTACCTGAGGAAGACAAACATTAAGCAAACAATCATATATATGATTACATATATGTAATTAAAAATAGTAATAATAATGATTTTAAATTGTTAGACCAACCTGTGTTTGAAATCTAGCTCTATCATTTACTAGCTATGTGACTCTGAGCACGTTACATAACCTTTCTGGACTTTAATTTCTCTAAGATGGGAATAGTACCACCTTTATGATAGGGCTGTTGTGAAGATTAAATAATATATATAAACCTTTTAGCATGGTGCCTAGAACATAGTAAGTGCTCAGTAAATGACAACTATTATTATCATCATTATTAGTAATACCAAGGAATCCTTTAACTCTCATTCAAGTCTATTAACTTTTAACAACACACAACTCTTAAAAACTGAGGTTATCAGATACAGAGTCAAGATGGCCGACTACATACACAGCTTGTCAGACCATCCCAGCAGAAAAGTAGACGGTTGCACTGAGGAGAGTGGGGAACAATTACTGCTCGGATGTGGACCACAAGGACAGACAGCAGAGGAGTCCGGGGACCCCACCAAGAGGAGCTGTGAAGCTGAGAGAGGAGGATAGAAAAGAGAAATCAGTGTTGCAAACCAAATCCAGGGAGGCCCTGAGCCCAGTGAAAGGGTAAGGGGTCTCCCGTCTCCCACTGGGGTGCCTCAGGCCAGCAACAGGACACAGGGCTCTCATCCCAGGGGGGAGTGCCACCAGGGACCAGAGAGCCAGCGTCCCGGCATCTGGACACCTCCTTCTCTGCATCTTCACCATTCCTGGCATCCCAGAAAGTAACTTTGGCTCAAGCTGGCTTGTAGCTGTGGTCCCACCCTCCCTATAGCAACCAGGAAAGCACTTCGCGCTGAGATTTGGCTCCCCAGAATGGGGGCTGTGTTCCCAGCAGAACCTGCATCAAAGGGCGCACTCACGGTGGTGGAAACTCTAACAGGCGGAGGGACCCAAGCCCCCCCCCGACACCGCGCGCGCGCGCCCCCACACACACACACACACACACACACACACACACACGAGAGCAGTGCAGGGAGACCAGACCGCAGCCCCTCCCCCCACCTAGCAGTCGCTAGAGTACTCTGTGCTGAGAGACCTGCTTTTCATCCCAGGAGGCATGTTCCCATCCCAGCCAGCTGGACAGCAGCAGTTTGCAATATTCCTGCCAACAGGTGTTTGGCACATTCACCTACCCACAGCTCAGAAAGCAGGGTGGGGAGACGTAGGGGAGAGGTCGTGGTTCCAGGCTCAGGTGGCAAAAGAGAGCCGTAGTAACCATATCCATCAGGAGGGTGTGGAGGAGCACAGAGGAGCAGGGAGCTGTGAGCACTCCCCATCCCTCACACTCTTGCTAGAGAATAGCCCATACTGGAGAAGCCTGCAGCACTGGCACTGAATTTGCACGGGCCCTGGTTCCCATGAAAACCAAATGGCTTGGGTGTGCAGGCTGAACCGGAGCACCACCCCCTTCCACCACCCCCCCACCGCCCCACACTCACTTCAATAGGGAGTGCAGCTTGATCCAAGAGTCTCTTGAGCCACCACTACCCCCCAGTGGGAGTGTCCACCCAGCAGAGACCTCTGCAGATAGAGAGGCCTACCCACCTTGCCTTGGGGTCTAGTAGTGGAAAAGGGGTGCACAATTGGAGATCCCCGTATCAGCCAGCCTCAGGCGGAGACGCATGCCAGCAGGTCAGACACACGAACTGTGGGGTAGCTTGAGAGCGGGTCTTAGGCAGAGAGAGAATGCATGTGGACCTATCAGAGGGAAAAGTGCTGTGGAGTTCCAGGGAACAAGTAGGGAGGGTGCACACCCCACCCGCAGAGAAACCAGGCAAGTGGACAGGGAGGAGAAAAGCCTGGCTAGGGGCCTTAGCAATCACAGGGATCAGGCCCCTCCCATCAGGAGCAGCTCTCTAGGCTTGGAGAGAGAGTCCTGAACTCCATACCAGCGGGTCCCCCTAGCGGCAAACAAGCAACCTCTGAGCCCAGTAAAGGTTCAGCAAAACCCCTCACTCAGGCTCTCGCATCCCAGCCATGATCTATCTTGCTCTTCCCCACACCTCAGGGACAGCAGGGTCCAAGCAACCCTTGGGAGCTACAAGGCCACTCCCAAAGCTTGGGCATTCGTGTACCCCACCTGGGGGAGCAAAGCCTGCCACGGGCACAGCAGATTACCTCGGCAACCGGCTCCTCCATGCAAATTACAATCAACAACAGTGGGAACAACCCCATAGCTAAACATAGTGCCTTCCATCTCAAGCTACTAGGGAGAGGTGGATTCGTACCCACAAGTACAATGCACCAGCTCAGAGATTAAACTGGGGGACCAAACTCACTACACTCCATTGGGAAGAGGTGAAGACAACAGGTCAGAGGTAACCCAAGAGGTTCATCAAACCTGCTAAAACACACAAAAGGCAACTCAGGACCAGGACTCCTCTCCCCGACATGGTCAGGGATCGATCTTTGGGGACCTGGAGACAGCACCCCCAGCTCTTGAACAAGAGGTCAGATGAGAAGAAATCAGTGAAAGAATTCTGGAAACATGAAAGATCAGAGCGAAAAGACTCCCCCCAAATAAATCAATAACTCCTCACCAATAGATACCAACCTAAATGAAATGGTTAAATTGACAGATGAAGAATTTTGAATATGAATTGTAAGAAAACACAAAGAAATACAAGAGAAAATAAAAATCCAACACAAAGAAGCCACAAAAACAATGCAGAAAATGAATGAATGAAAAATTCTCTAAAGAAATCAAAGCATTAAAACAGAAATTCTGGAAATGAAAAATTAATTCAAGGAATTACAAAACACAGTGGGAAGTATTAAGAATAGGCTAGATCATGCAGAAGAAAGAAGCTCAGAGCTTGACAATAACACCTATGAGCTAAACAAATCAGTCTAAGTGAAAGAACAGAGAAACAAAGGGAATGAAAAAAGCCTACAAAAAATGTGGGATTCTGTAAAGAGGCTAAACATAAGAATCATTTTATCAAAAAAAGACACTTGCCTTTTATGTTTATAGTAGCACAATTCACAATTGCAAAGATGTGGAAACAACCCAAGTGCCCATCAATATATGAGTGGATTAACAAAATGTGGTATATGTATACCATGGAGTACTACTCAGCCACAAAAAACAATGGTGAACTAACACCTCGTGTATTATCCTGAATGGAACTGGAGCCCATTCTTCTAAGCAAAGTATCCCAAGAATGGAAAAACAAGCACCACATATACTCACCATCAAATTGGTACTAATTCATCAACACTTATGTGCACATATGGAAGTAACATTCATCGGGTGTCAGGCAGGTGGGAGGGGGGTGGAGGGGATGGGTAAATTCACACCTAAGGGGTGCAGTGCACACTATCTGGGGCATGCTTGTAGCTCTGACTCGGGCAGTGGAAAGGCAATACATGTAACCTAAACATCCGTACCCCTGTAATACTCTGAAATTAAAAAAATAAATACATAAAAATAAAAATAGGTTACAGACTTTAATGTGAAAAATAAATAAATAAATAAATAAATAAATAATAAATAGTATATTCCTTCCTTATGCAATACCTTCCTCACTGCTACTTGAATAATGAAAAACATAAGAGTTTAAAAAGTATGATTTGCCTTGTCCAATGTCTTCCTCCCCTCCTACTGAATCCTCAAAGTAGTATTAATGAGAACATGATTTTCTTGGGAATCTCTAATCTTGATAATAAATGTCTGTGGAACAGCTGAAAAAGAAAAAGAAAAGTTCTTAGAATAGTGCCTGATACTTAATAAATGTTTGTTACATTTTAAAATTTAAAAAAATTAAAAAAAAGAAAGTTGGAAAAACTCTTATAGATATCGGCTTAGGCAAAGAATTTATGAAGAAGACCCCAAAAGCAATCACAGCAACAACAAAAATACATAAATGGGACCCGATCAAATTAAAAAGCTTCTTCACAGCCAAGGACACAAGCAATAGAGCAAATAGAAAACCTACCGACTGGGAGAAAATATTCGCATGCTATATATCCGCTAAAGGGCTGATAACCAGAATCTACAAAGAACTCAAGCAAACTAGCAAGAAAAAATGAAACAACCCCATTAAAAAGTGGGCAAAAGACATGAACAGAAACTTTTCAAAAGAAGACAGACTAATGGCCAAAAAATACATGATAAATGCTCAACATCTCTAATCATCAAGGAAATGCAAATCAAAACCACAATGAGATGCCACATAACTCCAGTGAGAATAGCTTTTATCAAAAATCCCCAAACAACAGACGTTGGCGATGATGAGGAGAGAAAAGGTACACTTATACACTGTTGGTGGGACTGCAAACTATTACAACCTCTATGTAAAATAAGTAAAACGTAAAAAATAAAAATAAAAAAATAAAAAAAGTAAAAAGAACTAAAAGTAGACCTACCTTTTGATCCAGCAATCCCACTACTAGATATGTACCCAAAGGAAAAAAAAATACATTCTATAAAAAAGACACTTGCACTCGAATGTTTATAGAAGCACAATTCATAATTGCAAAGATGTGGAATCAACCCAAATGCCTATCAATACATTAGTATTGATTAATAAAATGTGGTATATGTATACCATGGAGCACTACTTGGACATAAAAAAAAAATGGTGATCTAGTATCTTTTGTAACAACCTGGATGAAACTGAAAGCCATTCTTCTTAGTGAAGTATCACAAGAATGGAAAAACAAACACCACATGTACTCAATACTAAATTGGAACTAATCGATCAACACTTATGTGAACATATGGCAGTAAATCTCAAGGGAAACCAAGTAGGTGGGGGGGGCAGAAGGGGATGGGTAAATTCACACCTAATGGGTACAATGCACACTAACTGGCTGAAGGGCACACTTATAACTTTGACTTTAACTGTACAAAAGCAAATTATGTAACCAAAACATATGTACCCCTGCAAAATTCTGAAATAAAAAAAAGAAAAGAAGGAAAAAAATATATATATATATAACCAGATAGATGTCAACAGTAGGCAGGTGTGGTGGCCAATTGAATGCCAGATATTAAGATGTTGATTTAGTAGCTTTTTATTGAGCACCATATGGATGTACAAATTTTGAAGTCTCTGACATGGATACTTCATAATATTCTGCATGTTTATAGTTACTTTTATAGAAATACTGATACAGTCCACCTCAAATTGTTAAACTTTCTCTAATACAAAATTGTTTTTGGAAGAAATTGCTTTGTACACATGAATTGAGGTGTTAAATTCCTAAGATGAGATAATGAAGAATACAAACTTTCTGCTTAGCATAGTCTATCATTTTTAGATTTTTCCACATAGTGATTTTTAAAGGAAGTTAACTAGTGTTACATTCTTCAAATAAATAACTCAAAAAGAATAATATCCTAATAAAAAAATCACCCCCCCAAAAAATTGTGGTTACCTCTTTTGCTGGTATGTACTAGATTAAATAAAACAAACTACAAGTGGTTCGAGGACAATGGCAAGTGACAGCTATGAAAGAAGAGAAAAACTAGAAAAGACAGATAAAGCATGTTAATGATAATCCTGTTGAACAAGGAAAACTCAAAATATATTTGGTATTTAATATGCTTAAAGTCCAAAATTGTATACTTATCCATCAAAAATTGTTAGAATAATTTTTTTTCCCATGAAGTGGAAAGCTCCAGTTCCTAGAATATATATTTACATGGCACAATTTATTTTCCACAGGCTATACAGATAATGGGTTACTGTAGTTTTAAGGCTGGAAGAATAGTAGTTGTGAACAAGAACTGTGAAATACTAAGACTAAATTCCCTTAACAAGCAGATTTTGCAACTTATCAAAAGCTTGCATACAGAAGCTGCAAACCAATGGAGCAATAAGACTTGCACCAGATAACAGCTTGCTGACAGTTCCTCAAATTCAAATATAAGGACAATTCAGTGAAACGTAACTGTGAAATAAAAGGGGAAAGAGTTATTTCAAAAACGTGGGATTTTTTTTAAAGCTAATTTTGGTAGCATTGACTATGTATCTTCAGCTTACAAATTGAGCTCTTTTTATAACCACAAAAACATTTCTCAAAATGTAAGGCTGCCACTTGGTAATTAAAATCTTAATTACATGTTGCCTACTTATCTTAAGTTTCACTTTGTTTACAAGCCAGGGAAAACAAGATCCACAGCTTGTTTATATGAGTTTGTGCTGTGTCTTTATGGGTATTTTAAAGCTAAAGTTCTAGGAAAAATAGAAATTCAATTTTCTCAGTGAATAATGATTATTTAATAATAAATAATAATCATTTTTATTACTATGATTTTGAAAAAGGACAGGCATGGTAGGAGGAACAGAAAATAAAGCATATAATTCTAGTTCAATCTAAACTTCTTATCCCCAAACCTCTAATTTATATATTTAATAATAAAATAATTCTAAAAGCATTCTACCATAGACTTGACTACAGAATACTTTCCAAATCACTTTTTCTCCTCTTTGGTGGATATCATTCTCCCTTTAGTAATTTCCTTTTGACTTAAAAATGTATGTATTTTCCCACCATACAAGGGTAGAATCATTTACCATTTTTTCACACATCATTAGGAAATCAAAAGACAATCTCTGAAAGACTTTATAGTTTAGAATTTAAAATTATAATTTTTTCAGTAATCCAGGGAGTACTTACCTGAGGCCTGTGGGCCCTGATGCTGTTACCCTAGAACCTGAGCCAGATTCACAGCTATCTTCTAATTTTCTCCCATTGTCTAACAACATGTCCACCAATCAGAATGCTAATTCACCAGCTGCCCACCTTAACAGGTTCAAGAATAAAAAGAAAGAACAGAAATGATACAGTAGTATAGAGAAATTAATATGAAACAGGAAAGCTGAGAAAGATAGCCAGATGCTGAAAGAATAAATGTAAGCTTCTTTCTTGCTATTTCACTACAGGGAAAGCATAGCAACCAGGACTCTGTAAATTGTTCTGTTGATGGCACTGTGAAAGACACAAGTAGTAATAATTTGAGAAGCCAACTCCATGCTACTACCCAAGTTACTATAAAATGGTTATCTATGGGAAAACAGCCCTCCATAGACAATATAATCCAGACTAGTTTGATTCCAAAATGTGTGCCTTTCTCTGATTGCAGTCCTATTGAATTTTAATCTGCTTAGGTGCACTTGCTAATACTGCTTTGGGGAAATCAGAATAGACAAAAGCTGTGGTATATGGAGGTGCTATACCAGTATTAATTGCTCTGTTGGCATGTCTCCATTCACACATCAGGTGAATAAGCTATATGGGCACTAGGAAACATTGCAGGTAGTGTTTCAGCCTTTCAAGATTTGGTTATCAAGAATGGTGCGATAGATACTTTATTAATTCCACTTGCAACTCCTGATATGTCATCTTTTGCATATCGTTACTTACATAATTTTACCTGGACACTTTTAAACCTTTATTATAATAAGAATCCTACTCCCCTATTAAATGCTGTAAGAAAATTCTTCCTATTTTAGTTTATCTCCTGCATCATAATGATCTAAAAATATTTACAGATATTCGCTGGACTATTTCCTACCTTACTGATGGTCCAAATAAACTAATTGAAACAGTTGGTAAAAGAAGAGTTTTGTCACAGATTGGAAAGGATCTAGGAGCTACTGAATTAGCAAGTATGAATCCAGTCTTAAGAGCCATAGGAAATACTGTCACTGGAACAGATGAACAGACTTATGTTGTAGACATAGGACTATTTTCAATTTTTCCCAGCCTGCTAACCTGGGCCAAAACTAATATTCAGAAGAAGGCTGCATGGAAAATGTCAATAATCACAGCCATCCATCAGGACCAGATACAGCAAGTTCTATTTTTTGTTGTATCCATTCTTTGTTGGGTATTTTGACCCTCTCTTGAAGGCATATTTGAAGATACACAAAAAAGCTGCATTGCTAGTTGCTAATTATACAAGCGAAGGAATAGTTGAACAGATTGTGTACCATATCCATTGTGGCATGATAGAACCACTAATAAATCCTTTAAGTTCAAAAGATATCATGATTGTGATGGTTAGTTATTCTAGATCCAATTTCAAATTCTTTACAGCTGCTGAGTAACTAGGTGAAACTGGAAAAAAAAATCTTAGTACAGTGAGGAGTGTGGCGACCCAGACAAAACTGAAGTTCTTCAAAACCATGAGAACAAATCTATGTATGTTTCATTAAGCTTAACTGAGAAGTATATTTCTATTGAGGAAGAAAAGAATATAAACAATGCGATATAGGCTGTCTGGGGGATGGGCACGCTTGTAGCTTCGACTTAGGCGGTGCAAAGGCAATTTATGTGACTAAAGCGTTTGTACCCCTGTAATATTCTGAAATTAAAAAATGCATATATGTATCAATAAATCACATTGTACCCCATAAATATGTACAATTATGTGTCAATTAAAAATAAAATAAAACTCAGGAAAAAAAGAATGTCATGCCAAAATCTACCTCTGATTATTACAGTTCAGGACTGTATCCCTTAGACTTTCAGTCGTAGAAAGTTTTATGCAGTTTTAAGTAGTTTATTGCATAACATGTTGGATATAAGTTTGTCCTACTGTTTATCTAGTAAGATTTCTTTTTAGATGTGATTTGCAATGCAGCACTTTTTACAACTCAAGTATACTTAAATATTTCCAAACTGTACATACTGTTTGAAACCTCTCTCTCTCTCTCTCTCTCTCTGATGGGTTTCTTAATTCTATGTGAAAGTTGAACTAGGTGGACTCTGCAGCATCCTGTGAAATAAAGAGTAAATTATAATCTTTTCTTTACTTCAAAAAATGTGCAATTTTTCAAAGGCAATCTAGGCTATTGGAAAGAGTTTTGAATTCATAGTCAAGAAGTCTCGGTTCATTCACTCAATCAACACATATTTATTGAAAGTATATTATGTTCTAAGCACAGCTCTAAGTGCCAGAGATACAGAGGCAAACAAAATAGATGTTGATTCCGTTTTCTAAAGCTTACAGTCTAGTGTGAGAGGCAGACCTTAAGCAAATAAATACAAAATTATAATAAACTGAGGTAAGTACTTCGAGGGAAGAGTAAAGGAACAAGTGAGAGGTTACAAGTGTACTAGATTAGATTGGAAGGAAGTGACATGAAAGCAGAGAAATGAGGGATGCATAGGACTTAGGCAAAGAGCTGGATCTGAGGAACTGAAAGGAAGATAGAGTGGCTGACTCATAGTGGGCAAGGGGAAGAATGGGACCAGAGGGAAGGCTCTAGAAGTGGGCAGGGAGCAGACCACAGATGGTCATGTATTTAATAGAATGTGTTATGAGTTTGAATTTTATCCTAAGTACAATGGAAAGCTACTATAGGGTTTTAAATAGGGGAGTAACACAATCAGAGATGTATTTTTAAAAGATAGCTGCTATGTAGAGCTGAATGGATCAAAATGGCTCCTATAGCTCATCTTCTCTTTGATATTCCAGTAATACCTGAAAATTGACATGTCAAAATATAAATTCATTATTAATCACCTTCCCAGTTTCTCTTTTCAATTTATGCATTGCTATTTAAAAGGTCCCAGCATCTACCAGCATTATCTCTGACTGTCCTCTTTACTAGTCTACCAATTCCATCCATCATAAAATACATCTGAAATATCTCACAGATTCAGTCAATTGGTATGTATTGAGGTTTACTACCTAGCAGGATTTGAAATTCAGTTCATTCAATTGCTTGCTGTGAAATCTACAGCATGCCTTTAAATCTTCCCTAGCTTTAGTTTCCTTACCTATTAAAAGCTCATAATAATACAATGTTGTTCTAAAGATCAAATGAGATAATCTGCACAAAAGGGCTTTGTAAATTACAAAAAAACTATACCGTACATGAGTTTACTTATGTTGCTATTGTCATCACTATTGTGTCAAAGAGAAAAGAGGATCCAGAATAAAAGAAATATAAGACATGGTTTTTGCTATCAAGAAGTACACAATGTGGAAATACTGAGATAAAATACCTTAAACAAGTAAGTGCTAAAATGCCTGATGCTATCAGGGGAAGGGGAAGGGAGGCAACTAACATTTATTTAACATCTACTATGTGCTAATGTTTTGAGTGTTTACATATGTTATATCAACAGGAGTTCAAAACAGGGAAAGTTCAACCTCACCTAGGATTCCAAATATTCTTGTTAGTCCATTTACTTCCAATTTCAATTCTTCACAAGGTTAATTTTAAAACTATCCTACCCACACCACTTTTATTTACCCATAGATTGCCTCTTTTTCTACTTTACAAATATAATAGTGGGCATCAGGTAAAAAACATCTTCAAATTCTTTCCTTTCTAACTTCTAACTTATCTGTAAATAATCATTCACTGAACCAAAAATAGTATGCATTTACTACATGTTAGGTATGTTCCAGGCACTAAGGATTCAATAGTGAACAACAGAGACAAGCTCTTTACATATTCTATTTGGGGAGGCAGATAATAAACAATTACACCTGTAACTGTAAAGGTACACACATTTTTACCACCTTCATTTCCATCAGGAAGGGAAAAGTATCCCTTCCTCAATAAGGCTAACTTCTCCAAATATGATCTTGATTCCACACCCATAAGACTGTTTTCTATCAATGATTTACTCCCTCTAGTATCCTTTATTTTTCTCTCTCAGTCAGCTCCTTTTCCTCAGCCTGTAACATATTCAAGTATTCTCCATTCAAAAAGAAAAAAGTTTCTCATGGATACTACCACCTCCACATGCTATTGTTCCACCTCCCTTCAATGATTCACCACAAGCCTTCTTCAAACAGTGGTCTAAATTCACTGTATAAATTTCTTCAATTATCATTTTTGTCTCAAACCACTTAATTTGGCTTCCATTACCATTTTTCCACTGACACTGTTTTCATTAAGAATATCAGATGACCAGTTGGGGTGGGATACAATAAACAAGATAAGTAAGTGCATACATAGGACGTCAGATGGAGACAAGGGTTAAAGGGATTGTGAATGCTGAAGGACAGGTTTGCAATTTTAATTGAGCACATAGTTATAAAGTCCCCCAGCTTCTACCCCGAACATATCTATATCTGTGCCCATCCTTACATCTTTCTACCTGGGAGAGAGAGATGTCCCTCCTAATGTATAAGGTCTACACTCCTACTTCTGAATACTTCTGAATCCTATGTCCTCCCATATCCTCTAGGGACCTTGCTGTGTCAGTCTCTTTTCCCTAACTTTTTTATATTTGGGAAGCAGTATAGCTTAATGAATATGAGTGTAGACTAAATAATCAGACTGTTTGGGTTCAAATCCTAACTTTACTCCTTATTACTTGTACAATCTCAGAAAAGTCACTTTACCTCCATCTCTATCATAAGGTTGTTGTAATGATTAAATGAGATAATATATGTTCAGTACTTAGCAGAGTTCTTGACACAGAGTAAGTATTAAATAAATGTTAAAACTGCTATCATTTTTATTACTGGATCCTTCCTCTCAACATGTAAACATGCCCAGTTCTCTCCGATCTTAAAACAAGCCAAGAGAGAGTGAGTGAGTGATCTCTCCACCACTGGATTCTACTTTATTCTTCCCCATTCATATCCATGTTTCTTGAAAGACTCTACTTTCATAATCTCTACTTCCTCACCTCCCATTTATATTTTAAATGAATGCAATATGGCTTTCCTTCCCATAATTCCATTAAAAATGATCTTGCTAAGGTCACCAATGACCTCCTAATTTTCAAATCTAATAATCATTTTTCAGACCTTATCTTACTTAAATTCTCTATTGTAATGGACACTGCAGATCCCTTTCTATTTCTTGAAACTCTTTATACCCTTAGCTTTAGGACTAGCTCTTCTAGCTCCTATTCTACCTCTGGCTAATTCCTTTTCAGTCTCCCTTCTGGGTTCCTCTTCTTCTTTCTGCATCTTAAATATTTCATAGAGTTCTGCTCTTAGTTCCGTCTTGTCACACTCTAAAACCTCTTCCAAGAGCACATATAGCTTCCGATCTCACCTCTAACTGGTCAATTCTCAAATATTAATATATATCTCCTGTCTTATCTCCTCCTCTAAATCTTAGATTCATATATCCAATTGTCCACTGAAAAACTGTGCCTGAGGAAAGATAGATAAAATCTAAGCTTTTAACATTCAAGCCCCCATAAAGCCTCTCTCTTAGTAAACACTTCTGAACTCTCTACCAAATTGATCTTTTTACCACCCTCAATACAGTTTGTTCACTTGTAGTTACCTAAAAAAAAATATTTTTTTATTTTATTCTGCTGTGGTCTGAAAAGATACATGGTATCATTTCTATTTTTTTAAATTTCTTGAGATCTGTTTTGTGGCCTAGGATTGATCAATTTTAGAGAAAGTTCCATGAGCTGATGAGAAGAACATATATTCAGTGTTATTTGGGTAGAGTGTTCTGTAGATGTCTGTTAGGCCCAAATGTTCTAGAGTCCTGTTTAGGTCCATTGTTTCTTTGCTTATTTTCTGCATGGAGGATATGTTCAGTTCTATCAGTGGGGTGTTGAAATCCCCGGCTATTATGGCATTGCTATTTATTATGTTGTCTAGATCTTGCAGTATTTGCTTTATGTATCTGGGCGCTCCTGGGTTGGGTGCATAAATATTTAGGATTGTTAAGTCTTCTTGAAGGATTTTTCCCTTCACCACTATATAGTGACCATCTTTGTCTTTCTTTACTTTTGTTGCTTTAAAGTTTATGATATCTGATATAAGAATGGCTACCCCAGCTTTCTTTCAGTTTCCATTAAACTTAAGTGGTCTCTTTCAAACAACCATATAAGTCCTATCCAATTCATCAAAATGTTTTTAGATGAGATTTAGTAATATATAAAGCTAAAAATGAATTGATATACAGGTCTCAATATTTATAACTATGTTAACTATTTTGCTAGTTTATTTAACTGACAAATGCATCAGCAAGGATTATCTTCACATTCAGGCAAACTAATCATAATGATTTATTTTGGTGTAAGGAATAAGGTAGGAATCAAGTTTTTCTTGCTTTTTCTTTGTGTGTTTGTTTTTTTGGCATATAACTCAACAACATTTTCCCCCACTGACTTGAAATAGCATCTTTACCATATATAAATAAAAACCATAATTAAATATTCCTTTTGAATTTAAAAAAAAAGAAAGAAAATTATATGCCATCCCTTCACATTGAGTCTGAACAAGTCCTTGTATGTAAGATATGTTTCTGCTTGTATTTTTTTATCCATTCAGCCAGCCCATATCTCTTCAACTGGCAACTCAAGCCATTCATATTTATTGAAAGAATTGATATTTGGGGTGGATTTCTGTTTATCCTGTTGGGCAGACTCTTGTTTTGTTTTATGTCATGAGCAATTGTGAAATCCAGGTTCAGGAGTTTTAGCTTTTGGGTAGTTTTACACTGATGGGTGTCTGTTGTGCTTGTTAGTGTACGATGCAGGTCTAAGTACTTCTTGCAGGGCAGGTCTGGTCTTCGCAAATTCTCAGTGATTGCTTGTCTGGAAAAGTCTTTATTTCTCCCTCAAATAAGAAGCTTCCAAAAGCCTGGAAATTAAACAATCTATTGCTGAATGACTAGTGGGTCAAGGAGGAGACTCAGATGGAAATCAAAAGATTCTTCGAACTAAATGATAACGGGAACACAAGTTATCAAAACCTGTGGGATACCACAAAAGCAGTCCTGAGAGGAAAACTCATCGCCTTAAGTGCTCACATCCAAAAGACAGAAAGATCACAAATTAGTAAACTAATGAATCCTCTCAAGGAAATGGAAAAGGAAGAGCAAACCAATCCTAAACCCAGCAGAAGAAAAGAAATAACCAAGATCAGAGCAGAACTAAATAAAATCGAGAACAAAAGAACTATACAGAAGATTAAAAAAAACAAAAAGTTGGTTCTTTGAAAAGATAAACAAAATAGACAGGCCACTTGCTAGGTTGACCAGATGCAGAAAGGAAAGGACTCTAATAAGCTCAATTAGAAATGAAAAAGGAGAGGTCACAACTGATATAATGGAAATATAAAACATCATCTTCGAATACTAAAAAAACTCTATGCCCCAAAACATGAAAATGTGGAGGAAGTAGACAAATTCTTAGGAACTAACTACCTCCCTAGGTTCAATCAGGAAGAAATAGAATTCCTAAAGATACCAATATCAACCACCAAAATTGAAGTAGTAATAAAATATCTTCCAACAAAAAAAAAGTCCTGGACCAGATGGGTTCACACCTGAATTCTACCAAACCTACAAAGAAGAACTGGTGCCTATACTGCAAACATCATTCCACAACATCGATAAGGATGCAATCCTCCCAAACTCATTCTACGAAGTCAATATCACCTTGATACCAAAACCAGAAAAGACACAAGAAGGAAACAAAACTATAGACCAATATCCCTTATGAATGTATATGAAAAAATTCTCAATACAATCCTAGCAAACCAAATGCAAATGTACATTGAAAAAATAATTCATCATGATCAGGTGGGCTTCATCCCTGAGATGCAGGGATGTTTCAACATACCCAAATCTATGAATGTAATTCACCATATAAATAAAAGCAAGAACAAAGACTATATGATCCTCTCAATAGATGCAAAAAAGGCTTTTGAAAAAATTCAGCACCCTTTTATGATAAGAACTCTTAACAATATAGGCATAGATGGCTCATACCTCAAAATTAGTAAAGCCACATACGATAAACCCACAGCCAATATCGTACTGAACGGGGAAAAATTGAAAGTGTTCCCCCTTAAAACTGGAACCAGAAAAGGTTTCCCACTATCCCCAATTCTCTTCAACATAGTGTTGCAAATCCTCGCCAGAGCAATCAAACAAGAGAGAGGAATCAGGGGTGTCCAAATGGGGGAAGAAGAGATAAAACTTTCACTCTTCACTGATGATATGATATTATATCTAGAAAACCCCAAAGATTCAACCAAGAGACTACTAGAATTGATAAATGAATTCAGCAAAGTCTCAGGATATAAAATCAATGCACACAAATCAGTAGCCTCCATACATGCCAATAACAGCAGAGCCATGGAACAAATCAAAGATGCAATACCTTTCACAACAGCACCAAAGAAAATTAAATATTTAGGAACATATTTAACTAGGGAGGTGAGAGACCTATATAGGGAGAACTACAAAACACTGAGAAAAGAAATTGCAGAGGACGTAAAAGGATGGAAAACCCTATCATGCTCTTGGATCAGTAGAATCAACATTATTGAAATGTCTATCCTACCTAAAGTGATTTACAGAATCAATGCAGTCCCTATCAAAATACCAACATCAATTTTTGCATATCTAGAAAAAATAACTGTACGCTTCATGTGGAACCAGAGAAGACCCTACTAGCCAAAGCAATCTTAAGCAAAAATAACAAATTGGGAGGCATCAATCTACCAGACTTCAAACTATACTACAAGGCTATAGTAACCAAAATAGCATGGTACTGGCACAAGAACAGAGACATCGACCACTGGAACAGGACTGAGAACCCAGGTATAAAACCATCCTCGTACTGTCATCTGATCTTTGATGAAGCAGACAAAAACATACACTGGGGAAAGGAATCCCTATTCAATAAATGGTGCTGGGAAAACTGGATGGCCACATGTAGAAGACTGAAACTAGATCCACACCTCTCACCTCTCACAAAAATCAACTCACGATGGATAACAGACTTAAGCCTAAGACGTGAAACCATAAGAATTCTAGAAGAAAACGTTGGAAAAACTCTTATAGACATTGGCCCAGGCAAAGAATTTATGAAGAAGACCCCCAAAGCAATCAGAGCAGCAACAAAAATAAATAAATGGGGCCTGATCAAATTAAAAAGCTTCTGCATAGCCAAGGATACTATCACCAGAGTGAACAGACAACCTACAGAATGGGAGAAAATATTTGCATGCTACATCTCTGATAAAAGGACTGATAACCAGAATCTATACAGAATTTAGGAAAATCAACAAGAAAAAATCAAACAACCCCATTAAAAAATGGGCAAAGGACATGAACAGAAACTTTTCAAAAGAAGACAGAATAAAGGCCAGCATACACATAAAAAATTGCTCAACTTCTCTATTCATCAGGAAAATGCAAATCAAAACCACAATGATATATCACTTAACTCCAGTAAGTTTGGCTTATATCAAAAAGTCCCAAAACAATGAATGTTGGTGGGAATGCGGACAGATAGGAACACTCATACACTGCTGGTGAGACTGCAAATTAGTACAACCTCTATGGAAAGTAATATGGAGATACTTCAAAGAAGTAAAAGTAGAACTACCATTTGATCCAGCAATCCCACTACTTGGTATTTACCCAAAGGAAAAAAAGACATTCTATAATAAAGACATCTGCACTCGAATGTTTATAGCAGCACAATTCACAATTGCAAAGATGTGCAAACAACCCAAGTGCCCATCAAGACATGAGTGGTGTAAGAAAATGTGGTATATGTATACCATGGAGTATTACTCAGCAATAAAAAACAATGGTGAATTAACACACCTGGTATTGTCCTGGATGGAGCTAGAGCCCATTCTTCGAAGCAAAGTATCACAAGAATGGAAAACAAACACCACTGGTACTCACCATCAAATTGGTACTAACTGATCAATACTTATGTGCACACATGGAAATAATATTCATCAGGGGGCAGGTAGGTGGGAGTGGGGTGAGTGGATGGGAAAACTCACACCTGATGGGTGCAGGGCACACTCTCTGGGGGATGTTCACGATTGTAGCTCTGACTTGGGCAGTGCATAGGCAATATATGTATCCAAAGTGTTTGTACCCATATAATATTATGAAATAAATAAATTCAAAAAATAAAAAGTAAAAAAAATCTTTTTTAATGTTACATTAATGTTGCGTACAGGATTTTATGGATAAGTATTTCTATTGTTCTTGTTTTGCAATTCCATATTACTGTGTTTCTTTTTTAGGTTAGGTTCCTTAACATCCGTTTATTGTATGTTTGGTTTTACCTATGTATTATTATGTTGAATAACAATTTGCAACTCTATATACACTTGAAGACAATGTGGGATTTAATTTATATATATATATATAGTTGTTATTGTTGTTCAGTCTTACCTCCATATCTTTGCCCATGCCATTTCTTTCCAGACTACTCTTCTACTGCCTATCAAATCCACTAGATCAGTGCTTCTCAAACTTTAATATGGATGCTAAGTACCTGGGAATACTGTTAAAATGCAGATTCAGAACATCTAAAGTTGAGTCTAAAAATCTACATTTTTAACATGCTCCCAAGTTGTGCTATAATGCTGGTCTGTGGACTATACTTTGAGTATCAAGGGTCTATAATGTTAAAATTCTAAGAAGGCAGGGAATTCTGTCTCTTTTGCTCACTGTTGTACTCCAGTGCCTAGAACAGTGCCTACTATATAGTAAATTGCTCAATAAGTATGTGTTGAATAATAAAATAATAACCATGACTTCATTCAATAAATGTTTCAAGACTCATCTCCTCTGAAAAAAAGTTATCTTCTAACCTGATCCGACAGTAATCAGATCTCTTTTTTTGTTTTTGCTCACTAATTCATTCCTTATTTCTATTGAGAACAATGTTCTCAATAACACCGTTTATCATCACCAATTTTGTTAACATTGTTATAAATAATATTAAAGGCATAAGGACATGTTTCTGGCATGGCTTTCCTCACTACCTCACTAATGAGTGGTCCCATGGTACTTTGAGTTGAAATTTTCTTTCTGTGGTTCTTAGGTTCTGGAATAAATATGTTAGAATTTATGTCAAGGAAAAATAAGTGAACACCACAAACAACTCACAAAAGATAGAATATAAACAGCTAATAAACATTTGAAAAATATTCCATCCTTATTAATTACATACATTATTGGTGGGAGCATAAAGTCATATGATACTTTTGGAAAGCAATTAAATGACAGATATCAAAAATTTAAATCTACTTTTAAAAATCTGTTAAAAAACATCCAAAATGCAAAGACTTATGCCCAAAAATGTTTATCACTTTATTTATAATAGTAATATTAAAAATAAGTAGCCTAAGTGTCTAACAATAAAAAAGTGGTTAAGTAAACCATAGTATGGTATGAGTATCCCTTACCCGAAATGCTTGGGACCAGAAGTGTTCCAGATTTCAGATTTTTTCATATTTTGGGATATCTGCATATACATAATAAGATATCCTGGCTTTTGGATCCACATATAAATATAAAATTCATTTATGTTTCATATACATGGTATACACACAGACTGAAGATAATTTCATGCAATACTTTTAATATTTGTGTTCATGTAACAAAGTTTTGACTGTGTTTTGACTGAAACACATCACATGAGGTCAGTTGTGGAATTTTCCACTTGTGGCGTCACGTCAGTGCTCAAAAAGTTAGCATTTTGCATTTTAGATTTTTGGATTAGGGATGCTCAACCTCTAGAGTCATTAAATTGATTATTATGCAGCCATCAGAAATGTTTACAAATAATTCTAATGACTTGGGGGAAATTTTCAAGTAAGAAGAATGTTAAATGAAAAATGGAGAATAAATTTTTTTGTCAGTATGATCTCAATTAATGTAGAGTAATGTGGTAAGAAGAAAAGAAATGGACCAAAATGATAAAAGTTGTTAACTTGGGAGTTGGGGAGGAGTTATTGATGATTTACTGATTTATTGATTTCTTCCTTATATATTTTGAAGATTTCTATAACAAATATGTGTTACTTTTATAACATCAGAATAGAACTTGGTTTAAGGAACTTCATTTCCTCTGTGTTCTCTACTTTTTGTTAGTTTTTCTCATCTCTATCCCCAACTAAACTATAAGTGGCCTAAGGACAAATATTAGGATTTTTTTTATATATCTGAAAAACTTTGCTATGGGACTCTTGCTCATATTTTCTAGAAATCTTCCTAATCCTGTGCTATAATATTCTTTAAACATCCTACAAGCACATAAGTATTCACACAGAGCTACTTTTCAAAGGAAAAATGCAGTTACCTCTTTCTCAGACTCATGTAAGTCCTACAGTCCTACCAACAATCTAAACCTCTTTATGATAGATGTTAATAGCTAGTTTTTAACAAGGCAGGATAAATTTAATGTTCAAATGAAACAAAATATTTGCATATGTTTTATTTTTATAGATTTAGGGGGTACAAATACAGTTTTTATGTGTATATATAGCTTAGTGGTGAATTCTGAACTTTTAGTGTACCCATCATGAGAATAGTGTACATTGTATCCAATAGGTAATTTTTCATCCCTCACCCCCCTCCCACCCTCCAACTTTTGGAGTCTCCAATGTCTATTATTCCACTCTGTATGTACATGTGTACACATTGTTTAGCTCCTAGTTAAAAGTGAGAACATGCAGTATTTGACTTTCTGTTCCTGAGTTATTTCACTTAAGATAATGGCCTCCAGTTCCATGAATGTTGCTGCAAAAGACATGACTTCATTCTTCTTTATAACTGAGTAGTAGTCCATGTATATATACTACGTTTTCTTTATCCAATCTCCTGTTGATGGACACTTAGGGTTGATTCCATAATTTAGCTATTGCAAATAGTGCTGCAATAAACGTGTGAGTGCAGCTGTATTTTTAATATAATGACTTCTTTTCCTTTAGATAGATACCCAGTAGTGAAATTGGTGGATCAAATGGTAGATCTATTTTTAGTTCTTTGAGAAATCTCCACACTGTATACCATAGAAGTACTAATTTACATGTCTACCAACAGTGTATAAGCATTTCCTTTTCTTTCCATTCTTGCCAACATCTGTTTTTAATAAGATGTTAACTTTTTAATAAGAGCCAATCTGACAGGTGAAAGATGGTATCTCATAGTGGTTTCAATCTGCATTTCTCTGATGATTACTAATGTTGAGCATTTTTTATGTTTGTTGGCTATTTGTATGTCTTCTTTTGAAAAATGTTTATTCATGTCCTTTGCCCAGTTTTTAATGGGGTTATTTTCTTCTTGTTAAGTTGTTTGAGTTACTTGTAGATTCTGGATGCTAGCCCATTGTCACATGCATAGTTTGCAAATATTTTCTTACATTTTTAGGTAGTCTGCTTACTCTGTTGATTATTTATTTGGCTGTGTGGAAGCTTTTAGTTCAATTAAGCCCCATTTGCCCTCTTTTTGGTTTCATTGTGTTTGCTTTGGAAGACTTAGTCATAAATTCTGCCTAGGCTAATGTCTAGAGAATATTTCCCTATGTTTTCTTATACCATTTCTATAGTTTCAGGTCTCACATTTACATCTTTAATCCATCTTGAGTTAATCTTTGTATATGGTGAGAGACAGGGGTGCAATTTCGTTCTGGACCTTTGTTGAGGCTTTTTATCATGAAGTAATGTTGACTTTTATCAAATGCTTTTTCTGCATCTATTGAGATGATCATATGGTTTTTGTACTTAATTCTGTTTATGTGGTGAATCACATTTACTGACTTGTGTATATTGAACCATGCTCGCATCCCTGGAATAAAACTCACTTGACCAGGGTGTATTATCTTTTTGATGTGCTGTTGAATTTGGTTTGCCACTATTTCCTTGAGAATTTTTGTATCTATGTTCATCAAGGATATTTGTCTGCAGATTTTTTGTTGTTGCTGTGTCCTTAACCTGGCTTTGATATCAGGGTGATTCTGGCTTCGTAGACTGAGTTAGGGAGGATTTCCTGCTTCTTGGTCTTTTGGAACAGTTTCAGTAGGACTGGTAACAGTTCTTCCTTGTATAACTGACAAAATTCAGCTGTGAATCTGTCAGGTTCTGGCCTTTTTTTGTTGGGAGATTTTTATTAGTGATTCAATTTCACTATTCGTTATTGATACATTCAGGATTTCTATTTCTTACTGGTTTAAGCTTGGGAGGTTGTATGTTTCCCAGAATTTAATTATTTCCTCTAGGTTTTCTAGTTTGTACACATAGAGATGTTTATAGTACTTTCTGATAACTTTTCGTGTTTCTGTGTTATCTGTTATAATGTCAGCTTTATCATTTCTTTTTTTGTATTTCAAAATAAGGGGGTACAAATGTTTTTGTTACATGGAACACTTTTGTAATGCTTGAGTCAGGGCTATAAGCGTTCCTATCACCCAAATGGTATTCATTGTACCCATTAGGTAGGTTTTTGCCCCTGCCCTCTCCCCCCAGCCCCCAGCTTGATTTACAATGACTTTTACTTCCCTCTGTGCACATGTGTGCCGATCGGTTAGTTCTAATTTATTAGGGAGTACATGTGGTGTTTGTTTTTCCATTCTTGAGATACTTTGCTTAGGATAATCATCAATTCATTCCAAATTGCTGCAAAAGGCATTAATTAATCCTTTTTATGGCTGAGTAGTACTCCATGGTACACATATACCACATTTGGTTAATCCATTCATGAACTGATAGACACTTTGATTGATTCCAGATCTTTGCAATTGTGAATTATACTGCAGTAAACATTCAAGTGCAGGTATCTTTTTGATAAAATGACTTCTTTCCCTTTGGGTAGATACCCAGTAGTGGGATTGCTGGATCGAATGGTAGGTCTACTTTTAGTTCTTTGAGAAATATCTACACTGTTTTCCATAGAGGTTTGCACTCCCACCAACAGTGTATAAATGTTCTTTTCTCTCTGTATGCACACCAGCATCCACAGCATCTCTGCATCCACATCAGAAGATGTTGTTTCTGGACTTTTTAATAAAAGCCATTCCAACAGGAGTAAGGTGATATCTCTTTGTGGTTTCAATTTGCATTTCCCTGATGATTAGTGACATTGAGCATTTCTTCATATGTTCAGCCATTTGTCTATTTTCTCTTGAAAAACTTCTGTTCATGGCTTTTTTTTAATAGGAAAAGTTTATTTATGCATGTAACAGTCCTACATGCAGGAATGCTCAGTGATGAGTAAGTCAAAGGGGTGGTTAGAATTTGGGGCTTATAAACCTAACTTATTTTCTTTCTTTCTTTCTTTCTTCCTTCTTTATTTCTTTCTTTCTGAGTATTACAGGGGTACAGACATTTAGGTTACATATATTGCCTTTACTCTGCCTGACTCAGAGCTATAAGAGTGCCCATCTCCCAGATAATGCACCCTATACTCCTTAGGTGTGAATTTACCCATCTCCTCCACCACCCTGCCACCTGTACGACACCCAATGAATGTTACTTCCATATGTGCACATAAAAGTTGATCAATTAAGTATCAATTTGATGGTGAGTACATGTGGTGCTTGATTTTCCATTCTTGAGATACTTCGCTTAGAAGAATGGGCTCCAGATATGGGCTTCAGAATGGCGGTCTGATAGAGTCCTCCCACTGCACCGCTCCCAGGGAAAGAGGTGAAAAACACCATTGGCTACCTGCGAGTACGGACCGCTCACTCCGAAAACAGCATTGTGAATTACAGAGAAACAACGCAGAACACCCAGCCAAAGAAAACAGGTAGAAAATTTTCACAAAGATCGGAGAGCGCACAGAGTACAATAGAGCCCAGAGCATGGGAAACAGACTCCCCAGGTCGGCGCAGTGTGACCCGACCCCGAAGCGGTTATGCACCTCCCCATCCACTCAGTCAGGGACAAGCCCAGAGTTGGGGCAAAGCTGTTGTTTGAGACAACAGACTCTGTGGAGAGGAAGCAACTGCGAGAGCCAAACACAATTCTTAGCTGCAATATACAGACACTGCTCAGGGCTGGGGAGGGACCGGGCAAGGACCGGGTGGAGATACAGCTTCCCGGGACAGTGTGCAGGAACCCACAGGCTGGCACTGAGTCACTAGTAAGTGGGACTGGGCCCAGGAGTTTAACGGAGAGGGGGACATGCCCTTAGAGGTTGCTAGCAACTGCCTCCGTGGCCTCTGGAGAAAAGCTGCACTCCTGGGTGCAATCAGAGCCCTGCTGTATGCCAGGCTGGCAGCAGCAGCCATCTTTAAAGCCGCCGCCTGGAGCTGTGAGCCGGGTATCTAGCTCTGGCCTGCCCTGGCCTGGGGCTCTTCCACTGGGGTGAGACAAGCTTTGACTTTGGTGGCCAGGAATAGCTGCATCAATGGGTTCCAGGTGGGACGAGATCCCAGAACTGTACTGGCAGGACCTTTGTGTATTGGAAACAGTTTGAAGCTCGTCCATCTGGTCCTGCTACCCCGGCTGTGCCCTCTGACAAGTCCTCTACGTGCTGGTCCTAGTGCCTGCTCTTCAGGTCCCAGCCCTCCTGTACCCCAGAGATGGGTCATTTTGAAGGTTGCTGGCTATAGTGACTAAATTGGTATAACTGCCGGTTCTCATGACAACCAAATACTTCAAGAGCCACAGGCTGAACCAGAGCAGCTGCCCATAACCCTTCCCACATCATTAGGGAATTTTGCACCACCCAAGAGCTCTTCCAGTGACCACTATTCCCCACTCCCCATGGGAACATCCACCCGGTGGAGACTGCTGGGGATAGAGATGGCCACCCGCCTCACCTTGGGGTCTAGTGGTGGAAAAGGGGTGCACAATTGGAGATCCCCCTATCAACCAGTATCATGGGGAGATGTACATCAGAAGGGCAGACACACGTGGCTAGGTAAGCAACCTCTGAGCTGTGTAGAATTTTCCCAATTCAGCTCTCACACTGCAGACAACAGAAATTGTGTTTCTACCAGCACCTCAGGAGGAGCAGGGTCAAAGTAACTGCTAGGAGCTACAAGGCCCATCCCAAAGTGCAGGGCTTTCACATACCCCAACTGGGGGATCAGAGTCTGCCATGGACATAACAGAATACCTAGCTAATAGGGAGCTGTGGATTTACATTCTCAAGTACAATTCACTAGCTGAGAGCTCAACCTGGGAGGTCATTCTGACCACACTCCACCGGGAAGAGGAGAAGACAACAGGCCAAAGAAAACTCAAGATCCACCAAACTTGCTAAAATACACCTAAGGCAATACAGGCCACTACTTCTCTCCCTGGCTCTGCCAAGGAACGGAAATCATGGGCTTGGAAGCAGGGGATAAACTAGCCCTAACACCACCAGCTCTCGACCAGGAGGCCAGATGAGAAAAAACCAGTGAAAGGATTCAGGGAACATGAAAAATCAGAGTGAAAAGTCACCCCCAAAAGAAACCATCAGTTCCTCAGCAATGGATACCAACTCAAATGAAATGGGTAGAATGACAGAAGAGGAATTTCATTTACGGATTATAAGAGAGCTCAATAAAATTCAACAAAATTCAATCCCAGCACAAAAAAAAGACAAGAAAAATGCAAGAAATGAATGAAAAATTCTCCAAAGAAATAGAAATATTATGGAAAAATCAAATAGAAATCCTAGAAATGAAAGACGCATTCAAGGATCTACAAAACACAGGGGAAAGCCTTAAGAATAGGCTGGACCATGCAGAGAAAAGAAGTTCAGAGCTAGAAGACAACTCCTATGCACTAAATAAATCAGTCAAAGAGAAAAACACAAAAACAAGAGACATGAACAAAGCACACAAGAAATGCGGGATTATGTAAAGAGGCCAAACATAAGGATCATAGGCATCCCTGAGGGAGAGGAAGAAAATTCACATGGGCTGGAAAATCTATTTGAAGGAATAATAGAGGAAAATTTCCATGGCTTAGCCAGAAATCTTGATATCCAAGTACAAGAAGCACACAGGACTCCTGGGAGACTCAAGGTGAAAAGGCATTCACCACGCCACATAATTATTAAACTGACCAAAGTAAACACAAAAGAGGCACTCCTCAGAGCTGTAAGACGAAAAGAGCAGGTAACCTATAAAGGGAAACCGATCAGATTAACTGCAGATTTCTCAGCTGAAACCTTACAAGCCAGAAGGGAATGGGGAGACGTCATCAGTCTCCTAAAACATAACAAAGGCCAACCCAGAATTCTGTATCCTCCCAAACTAAGCTTCTTATATGAGGGACAAATAAAGACCCTTCCAGACAAGCAATCACTGACAGAATTTGAGAAATCCAGACCGGCCTTGCAAGAAGTGCTTAGACCTGCATTGTACACTAGTCAGCACAACAGACACCCACCTATGTAAAACTACGCAAAAACTAAAACCCCAGAAACCAGATTCCACAATGACGCAAGAGGTAAAACAAAAGACACCACCCAATAGAATAATCAGAAATTTACCCCAAATATCAATTCTCTCAATAAATGTAAATGGCTTGAATTGCCCATTAAAGAGACATAGCTGGCTGAATGGATTAAAAAATACAAGCCAAGTATCTGTTGTCTTCAGGAAACACACCTTACACACAAAGACGCATTCAGACTCAAGGTGAAAGGACGGAATACAATTTTCCAGGCTAATGGAAACCAAAAGAAATCCAGAGTAGCCATCCTTATTTCAGATGGTATAAACTTTAAAGCAACAAAAGTAAAGAAGGACAAAAAAGTTACTATATAGTGGTGAAGGGCAAAATCTTACAAGAGCACTGAACAATCATAAACACTTATGCACCCAACACAGGAGCGCCCAGGAACATAAAGCAAATACTGCTTGATCTAGACAACATAATAAACAGCAATGCCATAATAGCAGGGGACTTCAACACCCCACTGACGGAACTGGACAGATCCTCCAAACAAAAAATAAACAAAGAAACAAAGGACCTAAACAGGACTCAAGAACATTTGGGCCTAATATAGATATCTACAGAACACTCCACCCAAGTAACATAGAATATACATTCTTCTCATCAGCTCATGGAACTTTCTCTAAAATTGACCACATCCTAGGCCACAAAACAGACCTAAACAAATTCAAAAAAATGGAAATCATACCATGTATGTTTTCAGACCACACTGGAATAAAATAAGAAATCAATTCCAACAGAAACTTACGTCTTCATCCAAAAACATGGAAACTAAACAATCTGTTGATGAATGACTATTGGGTCAAGGAGGAGATTCAAATGGAAATGAAAAGATTCTTCAAACTAAATGATAATGGGGACACAAGTTATCAAAGTCTGTGGGATACAGCAAAAGCAGTCCTGAGAGGAAAACTTACCACCTTAAATGCCCACATCCAAAAGACAGAAAGGTCACAAATCAGTAAACTAATGAATCATCTTAAGGAAATGGAAAAGGAAGAGCAAAGCAATCCTAAAGCCAGCAGAAGAAAAGAAATAACCAAGATCAGAGCAGAATTAAATGAAATTGAGAACAGAAGAACAATACAGAAGGTTAATAAAATGAAAAGTTGGTTCTTTGAAAAGATAAACAAAATAGACAGGCCACTTGCCAGGTTGACTAGAAGCAGAAAGGAAGGGACTCTAATAAGCTCAATTAGAAATGAAAAAAGAGAGGTCACAACTTATACCATGGAAATACAAAACATCATCTTCGAAGACTACAAAAATCTCTATGCTCACAAACACGAAAACGTGGAGGAAATAGACAAATTCTTAGAAACATACTACCCTCCTAGGCTCAACCAGGAAGAAACAGAATTTCTAAACAGACCAATATCAAGCACAGAAATCGCAGCAGTAATAAAAAATCTTCCAACAAAAAAAGTCCTGGACCAGATGGGTTCACACCTGAATTCTACCAAGCCTACAAAGAAGAACTGGTGCCCATACTGCAAAAATTATTTGAAAATATCCAGAAGGATGGAATCCTCCCAAACTCATTCTACGAAGCCAATATCACCTTGATACCAAAGCCAGGAAAAGATACAACAAGAAAAGAAAATTACAGACAAATATCCCTTATGATTATACATGCAAAAATTCTCAATAAAATCCTAGCAAACCGAATTCAAATGTACATCAAAAAGTAATTCATCACGATCAGGTGGGCTTCATTCCTGGGATGCAGGGTTGGTTCTACATACGAAAAACTATAAATGTAATTCACCATATAAATAAAAGCAAGAACAAAGACCATATGATCCTTTCAATAGATGCAGGAAAGGCTTTTGACAAAATCCAGCATCCTTTTATGATAAGAACTCTTAACAATATAGGCATAGATGGCTCATACCTCGAAACTATTAAAGCCATATATGATAAGCCCACAGCCAATATCATACTGAATGGGGAAAAATTGAAAGTATTCCCCCTTAAAACAGGAACTAGACAAGGGTGCCCACTATCTCCACTTCTTTTCAACATAGTGCTGGAAGTCCTGGCCAGAGCAATCAGACAAGACAGAGGAATCAGGGGCGTCCAGATGGGGGCAGAAAAGGTCAAACTTTCCCTATTCGCAGACGATATGATATTTTACATAGAAAACCCCAAAGATTCAACCAAGAGATTACTGGAATTGATAAATGAACACAGCAAAGTCTCAGGATACAAAATTAATACACACAAATCCATAGCCTTCATATATGCTAATAACAGTCAAGCCGAGAAGCAAATTAAAGATGCAATACCTTTCACAACAGCACCAAAGAAAATTAAATATTTAGGAACATATCTAACTAAGGAGGTCAAAGACCTTTATAGAGAGAATTACGAAACACTGAGAAAAGAAATTGCGGAGGATGTAAATAGATGGAAAACCCTACCATGCTCTTGGATAGGCAAAACCAACATAGTAAAAATGGCTTTGCTACCTAAAGTGATTTACAGAATCAATGCAGTCCCTATCAAAATACCAACATCATTTTTTGCTGATCTAGAAAAAGTAATTCTATGCTTTGTGTGGAACCAGAGAAAACCCCATCTGGACAAAGCAATCTTAAGCAAAAAGAACAAATTGGGAGGCATCTATCTACCAGACTTCAAACTATACTGCAAGGCTATAGCAACCAAAACTGCATGGTATTGGCACAAGAACAGACATGTAGACCAATGGAACAGGACTGAGAACCCAAATACAAAACCAACCTCATACAGTCACCTGATCTTTGACAAATTCCAGAAAAACGTACTCTGGGGAAAAGATTCTCTATTCAATAAATGGTGCTGGGAAAACTGGATGGCCATATGTAGAAGACTGAAACTGGACCCACACCTCTCACCTCTCACAAAAATCAACTCACCATGGATAACATATCTAAACCTAAGACATGAAACCATAAGAATTCTCGAAGAAAACATTGGAAAAACTCCTATGGACATTGGCCTAGGCAAAGAATTTATGAAGAAGACCCCCAAAGCAATCACAGCAGCAACCAAAATAAATACATGGGACCTGATCAAATTAAAAAGCTTCTGCACAGCCAAGGAAACTATCACTAGAGTGAACCAACAACCTACAGAATGGGAGAAAACATTTGCATGCTACACCTCTGATAAAGGGCTGATAACCAGAATCTATACAGAACTTAGGAAAATCAACAAGAAAAAAATCAAACAACCCTATTAAAAAATGGGCAAAGGACATGAACAGAAACTTTTCCAAAGAAGACAGAAAAATGGCCAGCAAACATGTAAAAAATTGCTCAACTTCTCTAATCATCAGGGAAATGCAAATCAAAACCACAATGAGATACTACTTAACTCCAGTTAGATTGGCTCATATCAAAAAATCCCCAAACAACAAATGTTGGTGGGGATGTGGACAGATAGGAACACTCATACACTGCTGGTGGGACTACAAATTAGTACAACCTCTATGGAAAGTAATATGGAGATACCTCAAAGAATTAAAATTAGAATTACCATTTGTCCCAGCAATCCCACTACTGCGTATTTACGCAGAGGAAAAAAACACATTCTATAATAAAGACATCTGCTCGCAAATGTTTATAGCAGCACAGCTCATAATTGCAAAGATGTGGAAACAACCCAGGTGCCCATCAATACACGAGTGGATTAATAAAATGTGGTATATGTATACCATGCAGTATTACTCAGCAATAAAAAACAATATTGAATTAACCCATCTGGTATTATCGCATTCTTTGAAGCGAAGTGTCACAGGAATGAAAAAACAAGCATGACTGGTACTCACCATCAAATTGGTACTAACTGATCAACACTTACACCACACAGGGCAATAATATTCATCAGGGGGCAGGCAGGCGGGAAGGGGGTGGAGGGGATGGGAAAAACTCTCACTGAATGGATGCGGGGAGCACAGTTTGGGGGATGTCCACGATTGTAGCTCTGACACGGGCAGTGCATGGGCAATATATATAGCCAAAGTGTTGTACCCCCATAATATTCTGAAATTTTAAAAAAAAGACTCCAGTGAGAAAGGTCAGAGTGGGGTCTGTGCAGCCCAGCTGACCAGGACAGGCACTAGGGTAGGGCTGGGAATAAAGAGTGAGCCTGTAACCAGTATAATCATAGTGCTCATTCTCTAGCTCTGTGCCATTATGGGCAGTATTAAAACATTAATAAAGTTTCTTTCTCATGGTGAAAGAAAAAAAAAAAAGAAGAATGGGCTCCAGTTCCATTCAGGACAATACAAGAGGTGTTAGTTCATCGTTGTTTTTTGTGGTTGAGTAGTACTCCATGGTATACATACACCACATTTTCTTAATCTACTCATGTCTTGATGGGCACTTGGGTTGTTTCCTCATCTTTGAAATTGTGAATTGTGCTGCTATAAACATTCGAGTGCAGATGTCTTTATTATAGAATGTCTTTTTTCCTTTGGGTAAATACCCAGTAGTGGGATTGCTGGATCAAATTTTAGTTCTACTTTTAGTTCTTTGAGGTATCTCCATATTACTTTCCATAGAGGTTGTACTAGTTTGTAGTCCCACCAGCAATGTATAAGTGTTCCTTTCTCTCCGCATCCACACCAACTTTGTTGTTTTGGGACTTTTTGACATAAGCCACTGTCACTGGAGTTAAGTAGTATCTCATTGTGGTTTTGATTTGCATTTCCCTGATGATTAGAGATGTTGAGTATTTTTCGTATGTTTCTTAGCCATTAGTGTTTCTTCTTTTGAAAAGTTTCTGTTCATGTCCTTTGCCCATTTTTTAATGGGGTTGTTTGATTTTTTCTTGCTGATTTTCCTGAGTTCTATATAGATTCTAGTTATTAGTCCTTTGTCGGATACATAGCATGCAAAAATTTTCTCCCATTCTGTAGGTTGTCTATTCACTCTAGCAACAGTTTCTTTGGCTGTGCAAAAGCTTCTGAATTTGATCAGGTCCCATTTGTTTATTTTTGTTGTTGCTGAGCTTGCTTTTGGGGTTTTCTTCATAAATTCTTTGCCTAGGTCTGTTCATATCTTTTGCCCACTTTTTAATGGAGGTGTTTTTTTTCCTTGCTGATTTGTTTGAGTTCTTTGTAGATTCTGTATATTAGCCCTTTATTGGATGTACAGTTTACGAGTATTTTCTCTCATTCTGTAGATTGTCTGTTTGCTCTGGTGATTATTTCCTTGCTTATTTGAATGTTCTCTTTTTGTTTCTTGGTTAATCTAGTTAGGGGTCTATCAATTTTGTTTATCTTTTCAAAAAGCCAAATTTTCATTTCATTGATCCTTTGTATTTTTTTTTCTTTTTTGGTCTCAATTTCATTTATTTTTGCTCTGATCTTTGTTATTTCTTTTCTTCTGCTAGCTTTGGATTTGGTTTGTTCTTGTTTTTCTAGTTCCTTGAGATATGATATTAGGTTGTTAATTTAAGACATTGCTATCTTTTTTACGTAGGTATTTAATGCTGTAAACTTCGCACTCAGCACTGTTTTTTTTGTGTGTGTATGTGTCCCAGAGGTTTTCATAGGTTGTATCCCTATTTTCATTTGTTTCAAAAAGTTTTTTAATTCCCACCTAGAGTTTATCATTTACCCAAAATCTTTCAGGAGCAGGTCATTTAATTTCCATGTATTTGTATAGTTTTGAGAGTTCCTCTAGGTATTGATTTCTAGTTTTCTTCCACTGTGGTCTGAGAAGATGTCTAATATGATTTTATACGACTCCAATCTCTTCTGGCTTGGAAGACTTCTGCTAAGAAGTCTGCTGTTAGTCCAGTGGGATTTCCTTTATAGATAATTAGATGTTTTTTTTCTTTCTGCTTTTAAGATTTTTTCCTTTATGTTGACTTTAGATAGTCTGATAACTATATGGTTTGGTGAAGTTTGTCTTGCAATGTATCTCCCAGGAGTTCTGAGCTTCTTGTATCTGGATGTTTAAATCTCTAGCCACACCAGGGAGGTTTTTCTCAATGATTCCCTCAAATAGGTCTTCCAAATTTTTTACTGCTTTTCTTCTTCTCCCTCAGGAATACCTATGACTCATAGGTTTGGATAGTTTACATAATCCCATATTTCTCAAGGGCTTTGTTCATTTTTTAAAGTTATTTTTTATTTATTTTTGTCTGACTAGGTTAATTTGATAGGCCTGTCTTCAAGCTCAGAAATTCTTTCTTCTGCTTGGTCTAGTTTATTGTTAAAGCTTTTGCCTGCATTTTGTAATTCCTTAAATGCATTTTTTCATTTTCAAAAGTTCTGTTTTTTTAAAAAATCTATCTATCTCTTTAGTAAATTTATCATTCACATCCTGAATTGTTTTTCTGGTTTGTTTGTGTTGGTTTTCAACTTTCTCTTGGATCTCATTGAGCTTCCTTACAATCCACATTTTCAATTCTTTATCTGACGCTTCAGAATTTTCATTCTGGTTAGGATCCATTGCTAGAGAGCTGGTGTGATCCTTTGGGGATGATGGAACACCCTGTTTTTTCATACTGCCATAATTATTATGCTGGATACTTCTCATTTGGAGAAGCTGTTGCTTCTTATTTCTGAATTTACTTTCATTTGGATGTGACCTTTTTTTTTTAACCCCCCTTGATGAAGTGACTGTAATGTATGTTGTGTATTATTGGTTGGCTTTGATTCTGGGTGCTTTCAGGGGGCTAAGATTCTGTATGAGTTTCTTGGTTATAGATAGCTTTTGTGTAGTTGCCTTCTCAAATGCTGATTGTAGTAGCAATGTACTGGGTGTATGAGCAGGCTCACTGTCTTCTGAAGGACCAGGATTGTAGAGGTCTCAGGAAGCTTATCTCATTGCCCAGTGCTGTGCATTTCTCTCAGCAGATTTTTCACTGGGTCGTGCACTTCAACCTCCAGGCCCATAGGTGGCATTTATGAGTAAGAGATGGCTGTGGCAGAACCAAATGGGTATGTGCTTGACCCTTTTTTACCAGGAGGTGCTCTCTATTATCTCAGGTGGATGGGCTGGTCTGTGGAATACCCAGTTCCCTGAGCTCCCTGTTGAGCCCTGCAGAGGGGGCAAAGCTGGTCAGAGCTGTACTGCCAAGCTTGCCCACAGATACCCCAATGATGAGCACAGGCTCCAGCCCTGATGGGGATGGTAAGGGAAAGTCCTGGTAAATTGCACTGAGGTCTGCAGGGGATGAAAGGGAGGCTGTACCAGCCCTGGGGCTGCTCATGACTCTCAGTTCAGTCAGATACTATCATCTATCTCTAAGCCACAATGTCACTGAGAGCCATGGAAAACATCTGTCCTGTGTCTCTCTACTGAAATGGTTTCAGGGTGGAACCTCTTCTCTCAGCCCAAAACAGACAGCTTTGTGGCTTGTGTGTTCTCCTCTGCAAGAGCACTGCTTCTCCATATAGAGAGGAGAAGGGGCCCCTCCTTTTGGCATGTGAGGGCAGGTACCAGCTATTGTGGTGTCAGCAATTTGAGTTGACCTAACCTCAGACCCCAGGGAGAGTGTTCAGGTGCCAGCAGTGGTAGACCATGTTACACAATCCCCAACCCCCAGGCCCCTGGACAGTGTGCTCATGTCAGGGGGGGGCCAGATTGGGACCAGGCCAACAGACTTGTCCTCAGGTTCCCTGGGTTTAGGTGCTGCCATGATAGGGAGGGGTGGGCTGGTCCCCTGGCCACTCACTAGTGGAATGCTCAGGAAGGTGCAGGGTAGCTGCACTGTGGGCCTGCGAGCAGGAAGGGTGAGCCCCTCTCAGCAGAAGCAGTGGAGACAGGCAGCTGTGGGGCATGTGGAATGTAGTTGTGGGACACATAGGACACGGACCTCTGGGAACTGGGCTCCCAGAATGGTACTGGGCTGTAGCTGGAATTGTATGCATTTTAAATCTCCCTAAATAATAAAAAGCATTTTATTTTCTCCATATGCTTTTCTTGAATCAGTGTGTCACTTCCCACTTCCCCTGAATCTGATAAAAGAAATCCATCAGTCTATGTCAGTGATGAAAAGCTAAAAAAGAGAAAGAAAAGGAAAAATAAGGGAATTCAGTGTTTATTAGTTTGTGATACTTGTAATTAAATGGTAAATTCCACTGTGCCTTTCCCCCCAAATTTCTACTGTGTCCGAGAAGGACTAGGTGGGATGGTGATAGGAGTTCAGTGAGAACTATTCACCCTCTCTCCTGTTATCCTTTTCTCTTACAGTTTAGTTGGGGAGGCTAATGAGAAAAATTTCTCCATCCTTTTCTAAAAGTAAAGAAATAACCAGGAATGAAAATTCTAATAATGAGAACAAAGTCAAGGTATGGCATTTCTTGCAGGTAATAGTTTTCTATCTATGTTTATGAGAAATATAGGCATTATGCTATGCAATTAAATACTTTAGATATTTTATATCCTCATGGATACATATTAAAATGTACTACTTATTAAAATATAAATAATTGATTAGGTTTTTAAAAATTAAACATCAAACTCCCAGTAAATAAAGTGTAAATAATTAAGTCTAATATTAATGGGGAAGTACTACACAGGAAATGCCTTCTGGGACTTTTTTTTTTTAACAAAAAGAGTACTTGTTATAAAGAAATACAGTAATATGTTGCCAAACATAAAAATAAAAATGTTTTTTATATGTTGGTTATATAAAACATCATCTCTCCTTTCATACTCTGTTTTTTAAAAATAGTTAATTTGATATTGGTTATATTTAGTTTTAGAATATTAATTTTCCAGTTTTGGTGGGAGCCTTTAACAGAAGCTTCCAATGAATCCTTTCCATTTGTCAGGTTACTAGGATACAGTTTGCCTGTAAAAATATCAGAAGTAAAGAGAAATACTTTGTCCTGACTTACACCATAAATTTCTTATACGCAAATGTGCCAATTACATGAAATTTTATGTAATCCACTTAAATAGTAATAGCTCCGAATGAAGTATTTATAAAATGTAATATTTATCTGTCCACATCCCCCATAATATTCTGAAATAAAAAAAAAAGATGTAATATTTAAATTACAATAGTGAACTATGTGGGTTTGGAGGGGGTAAATAATCTTCAAAATGGTCAAAGAAACAAACCTACAGTATAGTGGGTCATAGTTTATGTCTTTATTAAATATTTTTGATGCTGGAAAAAATAACCTAATGTGAGGAAACATTCAGAAGGTAGCAATCCTGGGAAGGGCAAAGGCCTCAAGAGATGTAGCCAATCCAAAGGATCTTACAGTTGGGGAAAATACCCAGTTGAGACTAGGATATTATTCTCCATCTGCTCCTCAGGTTCCCAAGCTGGGAAGTTTTGTGGAAGAAGGAGCCAGTGTGCCCTTGGCACTTAGGCAGGTGTGAGGAAATCAGAAGGGGAGATACAGTGAGCTCCATGGCTAGAAATAAAAGTATAAAGCAAAAACCTGGCTGAGCTTTTACCTCCTATCCCAAAAATGAAGCAGGAACTGAAAAATAAAGACCACGGCTATTAGAATTTTACTAGATTCTGTTATCTTTGTAACATCATCCACTAGACTGTGATCTACTCAAGAGCTGTAATATTCCCACCAGGCTGTGATATATTCAAGTTTATATATCTTCATATCCCAAGGGCTAGCACAGTGCCTGACACATTATAAACATTCAATAACAAATGCTTGCAGAAATGAATTGTTTCCATGTTATTTTTCAACTCTCTGTCCTCCAGAATGACTAGAATAAAACCTCATAATTAAAAGGGATTGTGTGCTTACCTTTGGAAGCAGCTAGAAAGGGGATATAGGGGAGATTACATCTAGATTAATGGAGAATAGCACCCCAAAAGATAGAATGGGTAGTGACAGGTTTCATTAGAATAAGAAAGCAAGCAAAATCTCATCTGGAAAGAAAGGGTTAGCAGGGAGGTGAAACAAATGACCTTGGATCTAAAAAACAGAAAGGCCTGTGTGGTTTTACAATTACTAATCACATTTAACAAAACTGAAATATTCAGTCTTTGTCTCAGCAAATGTGAAGGTCCAGAAGGAGCGGGTTCATTTGATTCAGGTGCTGAAAAAGAAATTTATTTCTAGCCCTAAATAAGTAATGTCCACACTGCTTCCTCATGAAGTCTCCTTGAAGATTCCCGTCATCCTTATGCTCAGTAGTAGCCACAGTACAAGGAAGAAGTAATGAAGACATATAGAACTGTGACAATGGGAAAGGAAAGGGAAAACAGATATGGCACTTAAAGTGAAGAATTCAAAGGATTTCTCAACTAATTAGATGCAGTGGGGTAAAACAAAACATGACACTGGGGTTTCAGATAAAGAAAGCATATGCTTACAGATACGTAAGTTGTTGATGGTAATAGTTTCTAATGAACTCAGGTACTTAAGGAATTAAATCAGTTTACTGGCTTTCTGTTAATTTTTACTTGGAAAAATGCATGGTATATTTCTTAAGTGGTTTTATCCTTAAGACCTAAAAATTTTTACAAGTAGCATTATACAGGGGTAGAGATACCCATGTACTTCCTAATACCTTATACTTTTTAAAGTGCTTTTATCCTGAACAAATGTTAAATAACTATCCACTAGGTTATTTTATCTCCTTAACAACTTCACGAACTAGAAAAGTGCTATTAACTCTTACTTTTTAACTGACAAAGAAATTTGGGCACAGAAAAGTCAATAACTTGAGTTCACACATTCTTTAGAGGAAGAGGCCAAGCTAGATGCAGCCCAGCTGGTGCTCAGGAGAGCAGTTGCTTTCTTACAGGACTAGAGATCATATGGGCTTGGTGGAGCCCAGGTAGATGTCTCATAGGCAACACCTGGATACATCCGTCCCCCAAGCTTCAGGCTCCTGAGACTTTTAGAAACCTGGGAACCCTGAGACAGGGATGGATAGTGAGAAACAAGGGGACCAGGTATTCTCTCCTCCACAAACTCTAACCAAAATACACAAAGAAGTATACTTTAAGCCTCAACAACTAAAACTTTTGTTAACCAGTTAACACTTTAGCATGGATTTGTGGGAATAGAACAGGAGACAGAACAAAAGAGAAAGAGGTGACAAGAAGAAGCAGCAGAAAAAGAGCACTGACAGGTCCAGATGTCAACAAAATGGTGGAATAGGAGTTTCCAGTGCTCATCCCCATATAGTAACATCAATTTGAACAACTATCCACGCACGAAAATACCTTCACAAGGGCTAAGGAAACCAGGTAAGAGATTACAGCACCTGGGTGTAGTGCAGAAATAAGAAAATATGCATTAAATAGGCGAGTAAGGACAGTTTTACATTATTTCTATCACCCCTCCCCAAACCCCAGGCAGTACAGCTTGGAGAGAAATACCTTCCGCTTAGGGAGAAGGAGATGGAAATGAGCAATAGACTTTGCATCAAGCTCCAATATTAGGCCTTTCCCAACAAAACCCAGCACTGGGCAGTCCCCCACAGCCTCAGACTCTAGACTGGTGCCCACATACTAAGCTTCCAAGCTTGCCCCAGCACCAGACAAGATCCCATAGCCCAGATCGCAGGCTTGCCTGGCAGACTTGGTCTCTAGGCCCATGCCACCACCAGGCCAGCCCCCACAGACTCAGGCTGTAGGCATACCCCAGAGCCAGTCCAGCCCCAGTAGCCCCGGGCTCCAGAACACCCCCAGCACTAGGCTGACCCCACAACCCCAGGCTTCAGGCCAGCCCAGAAACAGGCCAGCCCCCACAGACCCACGCTCCAGGCCAGCACCATGATCCCACACTCTAGACTGGCACCCACAGACCAAAGTCCCATGCTTGCCCTATCACCAGGCCAGGCCCAGGCTCCAGGATAGTTCCTATGATCCCAAACTCTAGTGTACCTAGGGTCCAGGACTGCTCCAGCAGACCCAGGGCCCAAGACCAACCCTGTAGACTCAGGATCTAGGCCAGTCCCCACGAACCTAGGACCCAGAACTGCCCTCATAGACAGACTCAGGGTCCACACCCACCCCAGCCCCAGGCCAGCCACCATGGACTCAAGCTCTAAGCCTGTCTCAGTGAAACCAGGTGCTAGGCCAATCCTAGCACCTGGCTGGTCCCTGCAGATGCAAGGACAAGGACCACACCAACACCAGGTCAGCATCTGTGGACCCAGGCTTCAGGTTGGCCCCTGAGTATAAAGGTTCCAGGCCTGCCCTCATGAACCCAAGCTCCAGGTCCAATCCCAGAAATCCAATCAACAGATCTACCCCAATGCATCCAGCCTCCAGGCTCAACACCACATACTCAGGCCCTAGGCCCACCCAACTGCTGACCTAGGTACCAAACCAACCTGCCTGAGGTCTCCAGCAGCAAGCCTACCAGCAGACAATGCCAGACAGCCTCCCAAAGATCTCTGGATGGTTTAACTAGGGAAGGGATTTTCCAGACAAAGCCAGTCTGTGAAAACTAGAATAAGACCCTACTTCTTCAAATGTGCAGATCATATCAAACATCTTTTCCAACCCCAACAGTATGAAACTCAAATAATTGGAAAAATTTCAGCAAATTCACAAATATATAAAAAGTAAATAACATGCTCCTGAGCAAAAAAGGAGTCAAAGAAGAAATTAAAATTAAAAAGGAAATTAAAAAATATCTTGAGACAAATGAAAATTGACATGCAACATACCAAAACACATGAGATGCAGTAAAAGCAGTTCTAAGAGGAAAGTTTTTAGCAATGAATGCCTACCTCACAAAAAGAAGAAAGATCTCAAATAAACAACCTAATGTTACACCTCAAAGAACTAGAGAAAGGAAAACAAACCATGCCCAAAGTTAGTAGGAGGAAAGAAATAATAAAGATCAGAGCAGAAATAAATGAAATAGAGACTAGAAAAAACAATAGAAAAGATCATGAAACTATGAGTCAAATTTTTGAAAAGATAAAACAGAATCAGCAAACCTTTAGCTAGACTAAGATAAAAAGAGAAAACTCAAAATCAGAAATGAAGAAGGGGACATTACAACTAATATGACAAAATACAAAGTATCATAACAGACTACTATGAATACTTATATGCCAACAAATTGGACAACCTAGGAGAAATTAATAAATCCCTACACATATACAACTAACAAGAGTGGATCATAAAGAAATAGAAAATATGAACAGACCAATAATAACTAAGGAGATTGAACTACTAATAAAGAGTGTCCCATCAAAGAAAAGCCCAAGACCTGATGGCTTCACTGCTGAATTTTACCACATATTTAAAGAAGAACTAATACCAATTCTTCTCAAACTCTTCCAAAAAATTAAAGAAGAAATACCAAAGCCAGAGAAGGACACTACAAGGAAAGAAAAGAAAATTACAGGCCAATATCTCCAATGAACATAGATGCAAAAATTCTCAACAAAATACTACCAAACTGAATTCAAAATCCCATTAAAAGGATCACTCACCAAGATCAAGTGATATTTTTCACATGGATGGAAGGATATTTCAACACATACAAATTGATAAATGTGATACACCACATTAGCAGAATGAAGGACAAAAAACATGTGATCATCTAAATAGATGGAAAAAACCCATTTGAAAAAATTCAACATCCCTTCACAATAAAAACTCTCAAAACATTAGGTATAGAAGGAATATACCCCCAAACAATAAAGGCCATATATGATAAACCCACAGCTAACATCATACTTAGCAGAGAAAAGTCAAGAGCTTTTGCCCTATGATCAAAAACAAGACAATGCCCACACTCACTACTTCCATTCAACAGAGTACTGGAATTCCTAGTCAGAGCAATTAGGAAAGAAAAAGAAATAAAAGGCATCCAAATCGGAAAGGAAGAAGTTAGATTATACCTGTTTGCACATGACATGATCTTATATGTAGAGAACCTTAAAGAATCCATCAAAAAATGTTAGAATAACTGAATTCAGTACATTTGCAGGATACAAAATCAACATACAAAAATCAGTAGCATTTCTATACACTTACAACAAACTATCCGAAAAAGAAATCTACAAAACAATCCAATTTATAATAGCTACAAAAAATAAGATATTTAGGAATAAACTTAACCAAGGAGGTGAAAGATTTGTGCACCAAAAACTATAAAACACTGATGAAAGAAATTTGAAGAAGATACAAACAAATAAAAGAAAGGCTATCCTGTGTTCATGGATTTGAAGAATTAATATTGTTAATATGTCCATACTACCTAAAACGATCTACAGATTCAATGTAATCTCTATCAAATTCCAATGATATTTTTCACAGAAATATTAAAAGCAATCTTAAAATATGTATGGAACCATAAAAGGTCCCCACACATAAAGGAATCTTTAGCAAAAACAAAGCTAGAGACATCACACTACCTGACTTCAAAATATACTACAAACCTATAGTAACCAAAACAGCATGGTATTGACATAAAAACAGACATATAGACCATTGTGGCAGCATAGAGAGCCTAAAAATAAATCCACACATTATAGTCCATTGATTTTCCACAAAGCTACTAAGAACACACAATGGAGAAAGGACAGTTTCTTCAAAAAATGCTGTGGGCCAAACTGGATATCCACATACAAAAGAATGAAATTGCATTATTATCTCACATCATATACAAAAATCAACTGAAATGGATTAAAAACTTAAATGTAAGACTGGAAACCCTAAAACTGCTTCAAGATAACTTAGGGAAAAAGCTCCTTGACATTGGTCTAGGAAATGACTTTTTGGATATGATAAAAAGAGCACAGCCAACAAAAGCAAAAGTATACATTTGGGAGTACACCAAACTAAAACTCTTCTGTACAACCAAGTAAACAGTCAACAGAGTCAAGAGACAACCTATGGAATGGGAGAACATATTTGCAAACCAAGAGGCTAATATCCAAAATATATAAGGAACTCACACAACTCGGCGGTTTAAAAAACCCAATTAAGAAAAAAAATGGTGGTCTGATAGAGTCCGCCCACCTCACCGCTCCCAGGGAAGGAGGTGAAAAACACCATCGGTTGCCTGTGCATGGATTGCTCACTCCAAAACAGCATTATGAATTTACAGAGAAACATCGTGGGACACTCAGACCAAGAAAACAGGTGACTGGGAGATTCATTCACAAAGATAGAGAATGCAGGGAGTACAATAGAGCCAAGAACACGGGAAGGATGCACTCGCCAGGTTAGCACAGTGCGACCTGACCTAAAAGTGGTTACGCACCTTCCCTACAGACTTCCCATCCACTTGGTCAGGGAGAAGCCCAGAGTTGGGGCAAAGCTGCTGCTCGAGACAGCAGGCTCTTTGGAGAGAAAGCAATTGCGAGAGCCATACAGAACTCTCAGCCACACTATACAGGGACTGCTCAGGGCCGGATAGGGACTGGGCTGAAATATAGCTTCCTGGGACAGTACAAGGGAATCTGTAGACCGGCACCTCGCCACTGGAAGTCAGCGGGAACGGGGCACAGGAGTTGAACAGAGAGCAACACGTGCCCGTAGGGGCTGCCGGCAATTGCCTCTGTGGGACCCAGGCTGGTTGAAAAGAGCTACATTCACGGGCGCAATCTGACCCCTACTGTATGCCAGGCTGGAGGCCAGCAGCCATCTTTAAAGTCTCCCACCTGGAGCTGTTAGCTAGGTCTCTAGCTTCACCCCACCCCTGGCCCGGGAACTCTTTGGCCTGGGTATGACAGGCTTTGCACTTGGTGGCCAGGGACAGCTGAATCTCTGGGTTCCAGGTGGGATGAGATCCAGGAACTGTACTGGCAGAACCTTTGTGTATTGGAAACAGTTTGCAGCTCGTCAATCCAGTCCTGCTATCCCAGCTCTGGCCTCCTACGAGTCCACTATGTGCTGGTCCTAGTGCCTGCTCTTCAGGTCCCAGCCCTCCTGCACCCCAGAGATAGGTCATTTTGAAGGTTGCTGGTTATAGTGACTCATTTTGTATAAGTACTGGTTCTCATGGCAACCGAATGCCTCAAGAGCCACAGGCTGAACCAGAGCAGCTCCCCCTAACCCTGCCCACTTCATTAAAGAATTTCATTCAATCAAAGAGTGCCTCCAGTGGGCACTCTTCCCCCGAGTGGTAACATCCCCCTGGTAGAGTCTTCTGGGGGTAGAGACTTCTGGGGATATAGACACCCAACTGCCTTGCCTAGGGATCTAGTGGTGCAAAAGGGGTGCACAAATGGACATCCCCCCATCAGCCAGTGTCACATGAATATGCATGTCAGAGGGCCAGACACACGTGGCTGGATAAGCAACCTCTGAACCGTGTAGAATATTCCCAATTCAGCTCTAGCCCTGCAGCCAAAAGCAATTGTGTTTCTACCCACACTTCAGGAGCAGGGTCAAAGTAACCCCTAGGAGATACAAGTCCCCTCCCAAAGCTCCGGCTCTCGTATATCCCACCCTGGGGGATCAGAGTCTGCCACGGACGCAACAGAATACCTAGCTATTAGGGAGCTGTGGATTCACACCCTCAACTACAATCCACCAGCTTGGAGCTCAAGCTGAGAGGACAATCTCACTACACTCCACTAGGAGGAGGAGAAGACAACAGGTCAGAGGTAACCGAAGAGATCCACCAAACGTGCTAAAATACACCTAAGGCAATATAGACCAGTACTCCTCCTCCCTGGCTCTGCCAAAGAACGAAACTTGGGGACTTGGAGACAGGGCCATAAACTAGCCTTAACACACCAACCTCTTGACCAAGAGGACAGATGAGAAAAAATCAGCAAAAGAACTCAGGAAACATGAAAAATCAGAGTGGAAAGTCACCCCCCAAAAGAAATCATTAGTTCCTCAGCAACAGATACCAACTCAAATGAAATAGGTAAAATGACAAAGGAGTAATTTCGTTTACGAATTATAAGAAAGCACAATGAAATTCAAGAGAAAATTGAATACCAGCATAAAGGAACCACAATAAAAATGACAGAAATGAATGAAAAATTTTCTAAAGAAATAGAAGTATTACAGAAAAATCAAATAGAAATTGTAGAAATGAAAGAGGCATTCAAGGATCTACAAAACACAGTGGAAAGCCTTAAGAATAGGCTGGGTCACACAGAGGAATGAATCTCAGAGCTGGAAGATAACTCCTATGTGCTAAAAAAATCAATCTAAGAGAAAGAACACAAAAACAAGAGGCATGAACAAAGTAAACAAGAAACGTGGGATTATATAGAGGCCAAAATAAGGATCATAGGCATCCCTGAGGGAGAGGAAGAAAATTTGCGTGGGCTGAAAAATCTATTTGAAGGAATAATACAGGAAAATTTCCACAGCCTAGCCAGAAATCTCAATATCCAAGTACAAGAAGAACAAAGGACTCCAGGAAGATTCAATGTGAAAGGCATTCACCATGCCACATAATAATTAGACTGACCAAAGTAAACACAAAAGAGACAATCCTTAGAGCTGTAAGGCCAAAAGAGCAGGTAACCTACAAAGGGAAACCTATCAGATTAACTGCACATTACTCAGCTGAAACCTTACAAGCCAGAAAGGAATGGGGACCCATCCTCAGTCTTCTAAAACAAAACGATGGCTAACCCAGAATTCTTTATACTGCCAAACTAAGCATCCAATATGAAGGAGAAATAAAGACTTTTCCAGACAAGCAATCACTGATAAAGTTAGTGAAGTCCAGACCAGCCCTGCAAGAAGTGCTTAGACCCACATTGGACACTAACCAGCACAACAGACACCCACAAGTGTAAAACTACCAAAAAGCTAAAACTCCAGAACCCAGATTTCACAGTGATGCAAGAGGTAAAACAGAACAAGAGACTACCCAACAGAATAAACAGAAAGCTACCCCAAATATCAATTCTCTCAATAAATGTGAATGGATTGAATTGCCCATTGAAGAGACACTGACTGGCTGAATGGATTAAAATATACAACCCAAATATCTGCTGTCTCCAGCAAAAACATCCTAAACTCAAGGACTCATTCAGAATTAAGGTGAAAGGATGGAATACAATTTTCTAGGCTAATGGAAACCAAAAGAAATCTGGAATAGATCCTTATCGCAGATGACATAAACGTTAAAGCAACAAAAGTAAAGAAAAACAAAGACGGATAATATACAGTGGTGAAGGGAAAAATCTTACAAGAAGATTTAACAATCCTAAATATTTATGCACCCAAAATAGGAGCACCCAGATACATAAAGTAAATACTGCCTGACATAGACAACATAATAAATAGCAATGCCATAATAGCCGGGGACGTCAACACCCCACTGACAGAACTGGACAGATCCTCCAAACAGAACATAAGCACAGAAACAATGAATGTAAATAAGACTCTACAACATTTGGGCCTAACAGACATCTATAGAACACGGCACCCAAATAACACTGAATATACACTCTTCTCATCAGCTCATGGAACTTTCTCTAAAATTGATCACATTATAGGCCACAAAGCAGATCTCAACTAATTTTAAAAATAGAAATCATACCATGTATCTTTTCATGTGGAATAAAATTAGAAATCAATTCCAACAGAAACTCACATCTTCAACCAAAATCATGGAAATTAAACAATCTGTTGCTGAATGACGATTGGGTCAAGGAGGAGATTCAGATGGAAATCAAAAGATTATTCAAACTAAATGATAATGGGGACACAAGTTATCAAAATCTGTGGGATACAGCAAAAGCAGTCCTGAGAGGAAAGCTTATCACCTTAAATGCTCACATCCAAAAGACAGAAAGGTCACAAATCAGTAAACTAATGAACCATCTTAAAGAAATGGAAAAGAAAGAGCAACCAAATCCTATGGCCTGCAAAAGAAAAGAAATAACCAAGATCAGAGCAGAATTAAATGAAATTGAGAACAAAAGAACAATACAGAAGATTAATAAAATGAAAAGTTGATTCTTTGAAAAGATAAACAAAATAGGCCACTTGCCAGGTTGAGCAGAAGGAGAAGGGAAAGGACTCTAATAAGCTCAATTAAAATGAAAAAGGAGAGGTCACAACTGATATCATGGAAACACAAAACATCATCTTCAAATACAACAAAAATCTCTATGCCCAAAAACATGAAAATGTGGAGGAAATGGACAAATTCTTATAAACACACTACCTCCCTAGGCTCAATCAGGAAAAAACAGAATTCCTAAACATACCAATATCAAGCACCGAAATTGAAGCAGTAATAAAAAAATCTTCCAACAAAAAAAAAAGTCCTGGACAAGATGGGTTCACACGTGGATTCCACCAAACCTACAAAGAAGAACTGGTGCCTTTACTTCAGAAATTATTCAAAAATTTCTAGAAGGATGGAATCCTCCCAAACTCATTCTACAAAGCCAATATCACCTTGATACCAAAGTCAGGAAAGGACACAACAAGAAAAGAAAACTATAGACCATATCCCTCATGAATATAGATGTAAAAATTCTCAATGAAATCCTAGCAAACCAAATTCAATTGTACATCAAAAAAATAATTCATCACGATTAGGTGGGCTTCATCCCCAAGATGCAGGGATGGTTCGACATACCCAAATCTATAAATGTAAATCACCACATAAATAAAAGCAAGAACTAAGATTATATGATCCTTTCAATAGATGCAGAAAAGGCTTCTGACAAAATCCAACACCCTTTTATGACAAGAACTTGTAACAATATAGGCATAGATGGCTCATACCTCAACATTTTTATAGCCATATATGATAAACCCACAGCAAGTATCATACTGATTGGGGAAAAATTGAAAGCATTCCCCCTTAAAACTGGAACCAGACAAGTTTGCCCACTATCTCCACTTCTATTCAACATAATGCTGGAAGTCCTTACCAGAGAAATCAGACAAGAGAGAGGAATCAGGGGTGGCCCATGGGGGCAAAGGAGCTCAAACTTTCACTCTTCACGGACGATATGATGTTATAGGTAGAAAAGCCCAAAGATTCAACTAAGAGATTAGTGGAATTGATAAATGAATTCAGACATGTCTCAGGGTAAAAAATCAATGCACACAAATCAATAGCCTTCATATATGCCAATAACAGTCAAGCCAAGAAACAAATAATGATGCAATACCTATCACAATAGCACCAAAGAAAATTAAATATTTAGGAACATATCTAACTAAAGAGGTGAAAGATGTATACAGAGAGAACTACGAAACACTGACAATAGAAAATGCAGAGGATGTAAAGAGATGGAAAACCCTATCATGCTCTTGCATAGGTAGAATCGACACTGTAAAAATGTCGTTGCTATGTAAAGTGATTTACAGAATCAATGCAGTCCCCATCAAAACACCAACATCAATTTTTGCTGATCTGGAAAAAATAATTGTACACTTCGTGTGGAACCAGTGAAGACCCCGTCTAGACAAAGCAATCTTAAGCAAAAAGAACAAAATTGGGAGGCATCAATCTACCAGACTTCAAACTATAGTAGAAGACTACAGAAACCAAAACAGCATGGTTCTGGCACAAGAACAGAGACATAGACCAATGAAACAGGACTTAGAACCCCAATATAAAACCATCCTCACACTGTCATCTGATCTTTGACAAATTCCACAAAAACATACACTGGGGAAAAGATTCCATATTCAATAAATGTTGCTGGGAAAACTGGATGGCCACATGTAGAAGACTGAAACTAGATCCACACCTCTCATCTCTCACAAAAATCAAATCACAATGGATAACAGATTTAAACCTAAGATGTGAAACCATAAGAATTCTAGAAGAAAACGTTGGAAATACTCTTATGGACATTGGCCTAGGGAAAGAATTTATGAAGAAGACCCCCAAAACAATCACAGCAGCAACAAAAATAAATAAATGGGACATGATCAAATTAAAAAGCTTCTGCATAGCCAACGAAACTATCATTAGAGTGATAGATGTTTCTCGGCTCAACTGTTACTGGCATATATGAAGGCTATTGATTTGTGTGCATTGATTTTTTATCCTGAGACATTTCTGAATTCATTTATCAATTCCAGTATTCTATTGGTTGAATCCTTGGAGTTTTCTAGATATAATATCATATTGTCCCTGAAGAGTGAAAGTTTGATCTCTTGGGCCCCCATGGGCCACCCCTGATTCCTCTCTCTTGTCTGATTTCTCTGGCAAGGACTTCCAGCACTGTGTTGAATATAAGTGGAGACTGTGGGCAACCTTGTCTGGTTCCAGTTTTAAGGGGGAATGCTTTATATTTTTACCTGTTCAGTATGATATTGGCTGTGAGTTTATCATACATTGCTTTAATAATGTTGAGGTTTGAGCCATCTATGCCTATATTGTTAAGAGATCTTATCATAAAAGGGTGTTGAGTTTTTTCAAAAGCCTTTTCTGCATCTATTGAGAGGATCATATAGTCTTTTTTCTTGCTTTTATATATATGGTAAATTACATTTATAAATTTGCATATGTGGAACCATCCCTGCACCTCAGGGATGAAGTCCACTTGATCACGATGAATTATTCTTTGATGTGCAGTTGAATTTGGTTTGCTAGGATTTTATTCAGAATTTTTCATCTACGTTCATAAGAGACATTGGTCTGTAGTTTTCATTTTTGTTGTGTCCTTTCCTGGCTTTGGTATCAAGGTGATTGTGGCATCATAGAATAAGTTGGGGAGGATTCCTTCCTCCTCAATATTACGGAATAATTTCTGCACTATGGGTACCAGTTATTCTCTTTAGGTTTGGTAGAATTCAGGCGTGAACCCATCTGGTCCAGGACTGTTTTTTGGTGGAAAATTTTTTATTGCTGCTTCAATTTCGGTGCTTGATATTGGAGTCCCGTGTGCTTCTCATACCTGGACATCTAGATTTCTAGCTAGGCCAGGGAAATTTTCTTTAATTATTCCCTCAAATAAATTATCCAACTCTTGCGTATTTTCTTCTTTGCCCTCAGGGATGCCTATGATTCGTATGTTTGGCCTCTTGACGTTATCCCACATTTTTTGTAGTCTTATTCATTCCTCTTGTTTCTCTGTTCTTTCTCTTCCACTGATTTGTTTAGCTCATAGTCGTTATCTTCAAGCTCTGAGATTCTTCTTTGTGATCTATACTATTCTTAAGGCTTTCCACTGTGTTTTGTAATCCCTTGAATAAATTTTTCATTTCCAGGATTTCTGTTTGGTTTTTAATACTTTGATTTCTTTACAGAATTTTTCATTCATTTCCTGCATTGTTTCTCTGCTTTCCTTGTGTTGGATTTCTATTTTCTCTTTTATTTAATTGAGCTTTCTTACAATCCATATTCAAAATTCTTCATCTGTCATTTTAACCACTTCATTTAGGTTGGTATCCATTGGTGAGGAGTTATTGATTTATTTGGGGGGAGTCTTTTCTCTCTAATCTTTCATGTTTCTGGAGTTCTTTCGCTGATTTCTTCCTATCTGGTCTCTTGGTCGGGAGTTGGGGATGCTGTCTCTGAGTCCCCAAAGATTGATCCCTGACCATGACGGGAAGAGGTGTCCTGGTCCTGAGTTGCCTTTTGGGTGTTTTAGCAGGTTTAATGACCCTCTTGGGTTACCTCTGACCTGTTGTCTTCACCTCTTTCCAGTAGAGTATAGTGAGTTTGGTTCCCCAGTTTAATCTCCAAGCTGGTGGATTGTACTTGCGGGTATGAATCCACCTCTCCCTAGTAGCTTGAGATGGAAGGCACTATGTTTAGCAATGGGGTTGTTCCCGCTGTTGTTGACTGTAATTTGCATGGAGGAGCCAGTTGCTGAGGTAATCTGTTGTGCCCGTGGCAGGCTTTGCTCCCCCAGGTGGGGTAGATGAATGCCCCAAGCTTGGGGAGAGGCCTTGTAGCTCCCAGGGGTTGCTTGGACCCTACTCCCCCTGAGGTGTGGGGAGGAGCAAGATAGATCATGGCTGGGATGCGAGAGCCTGAGTGAGGGGTTTTGCTGAGCCTCTACTGGGCTCAGAGGTTGCTTATCTGGCCACTAGAGGGACCCGCTGATATGGAGTTCAGGGCTATCTTTCCAAGCCTGGAGAGCTGCTCCTGATGGGAGGGGCCTGATCATGTGATTGCTAAGGCCCCTAGCCAGGCTTTTCCCATCCCTGTCCACTAGCCTGGTTTCTCTGTGGGTGGGGAATGTGCCTTCCCTACTTGTTCCTTGGAACTCCACAGCACTTTCCCCTCTGATCAGTCCACATGTGTTCCCTCTCCACCCAAGACTGGCTCTCCAGCTACCCCACCATTCATGTGTCTGACCCGCTGGTGTGCATTTCCACGTCACGCTGGCAGATAGGCAGATCTCTAATTGTGCACTCCTTTCCACCACTAGACCCCAAGGGGAGGTGGGTAGGCCTCTCTATCCACAGAGGTCTCCGCTAGGCAGACACTCCCACTGGGGGAGTAGTGGTGGCTCAAGAGACTCTTGGATCAAGCTTCACTCCCTGTTTAAGTGAGTGTAGGGTGGGGGGACCACTACCACAGGTCAGCCTACGCACAGGAGGCATTTGGTTATCGTGGGAACTGGGGCCCATGCAAATTCAGTCCCAGTGCCTTAGCCTTCTCCAGTATGGCAGTTCTCTAGCAGGGGGTGAGGGATGGGATGCACTTATAGCCCTCTGCTCCTCTGTGCTCCTCCACACCCTCCCAATGGATATGGTCGTGAGGGCTCTCTCTTGCCACCTGATCATGGAACCAAGACCTCTACCCTATGTCTCCCCACCCAGCTGTCTCAGCCATCAATAGGTGAACATGCCAAATGCCTATAGGCAGGCAGATTGCAAACTGTGGTTGTCCCACCAGCTCTGGTGGGATTGAGCCCCTGGTGCTAAAAGCAGGTCTATCACCACAGAGTACTCCAGCAGCTGCTATGGTGGGGAGAGGGGCTGTGGTCTCCCTGTATTACTCTCATGTCCAGGGCACACCGGTCCTGTCCACCTGTCTGAGGTGCCTCTGCTGTGGCCACGCTCTCTGAGGTGGGTTTGGCTAGGAACACGCCCCATTGTGGAGAGCCAAGTCTCAGCACAAAGCGCTTTCACAGTTGCTATGGGGAGGGTGCAGCCACAGGTACAAGCCAGCTTGAGCCAAAATTACTTTCTGGGATGGCAGGAATGGAGGAGGTGCAGAGGAGGTGGCATCCAGATGCAGGGATGCCTGCTCTCTGGTCCCCTGTGGCACTCCTCTGTAGGATGAGAGCCCTGTGTCCTGTTGCTGGCCTGAGGCACCTGGGTGGGGAAGGGGAGACCACTTACCCTTTCACTGGTCTCTGGGCCTTCCTGGATTTGGTTCATGCTACTGATTTCTCTTTTCTATCCTCCTCTCTCAGCTTCACAGTTCCTCTTGGTGAGGTCCCCGGACTCCTCTGTTGTCTAACCCTGTGGTCCACATCCGAGCAGCAATTGTTCTCCACTCTCCTCAGTCCAACCCTCTACTCTTCTGCTGCGATGTTCCGACAAGCTGTGTCTCTAGTCGGCCCTCTTGGCTCCCCTCCCCTCAAGTGTGTTTTCTAATCACAATGAAATCAATTTAGAAATCAATAATAGAAAAATAACAGGATAATAATAGAAACACTTGGACATTAAACAACAATATTCCTCATAATTCATAAGTCAAAATGGAAATCTCAAGAGATGTAAAAGATACACTGAGCTGAATAAAAGTGAAAATATAACATATCAAAATTCCTGAGGAACAGCTAATGTAGTCCTGAGAGGTAAATTTACAGAACTAATTGAATAAATTAGAAAAGAAGAAAAGTCTCAAGTCAATAACCTAAGCTCCCACCTCAAAACCTAGAAAAAGAACAAAAACTCAAAGCAAAGAAAAGAAAGTAAATAGTAAACATAAGCACAGAAGTGAATGAACTTGAAGATTTTTAAAAATAGAGAAAATCAATGAAGCAAATATCTGGTTCTCTAAAAATATCAGTGAAATTAGTAAATGTCAAGCAAGTTGGACAAAGGAAAAAAGAAAAACACTAATTACTAAAATCAAGAATGAAACAAGGATATCACTACAGACCCTGCAGACATCAAAAGGATAATAAGGTAATATTATGATGAGCTCTTCACATGTAAATTTGACAACTTATATTAAATTAATCAATTAATTAAAAATATAAACTACCACAACTAATCCAATATTAAATAGATAATTAGAATAGTCTTAGAACTCTTAAGAAAATTGAATTCATAACTTTAAAACTCCCAAAAAGAAATCTCTAGTCCAACATGATTTCACTAGAGAAATCTATTGAGCATTTAAAGACGAAATAACACCAATTCTTCACAATCTCTTCTACAATATAAATAACTCTTTCCAATTCATTTTATGAAGATGGTATTATAGTGATACCAAATTTAGACAAAGCCAGTAGAAGAAAATTATAGAACAATATCCTTCATGAACATAAACACAAAAATCCTTAACAAACCATTAGCAAATAAAAATTAGCAGTATATAAAAAGAATTAATGTATCATGATTAAGTAAGGTTCATTCCAATGATTCAAGACTTCCTCAATATTCAAACATTAAATCAATGTAACTAACCATATTAACAGGCTATAGAAGAAAAATATATACAGGCATATCTCGAAGATATCGCAGATTTGGTTCCAGACCATCACAATAAAGCAAATATCACAATAAAGTGAGTAACAGGGTTTTCCAGTGTATACAAAAGTTATGGTTACACTATACTGAAGTCTATTAAGTGTGCAAAGGCATTATTTCTAAAGAAATGTACATACATTAATTAAAAATACTTTATTGTTAAAAATGCTAATGATCATTTCAACCTTCAGAGTTGTAATCATTTTGCTGGTGGAGGGTCTTGTCTCAATGTTGATGGCTGCTGACTGATCAGGGTGGTAGTTGCTTAAAGCTGGGGTGGCTATGGCATTTTCTTAATATAAGACAACAAAGTTTGTTGCATAGATTGACTCTTCCTTTCATGAAAAAGTTTTCTCTGTATCATACAATGCTGATTGATAGCATTTTAACCACAGTAGAAATCTCAAAATCAGAAACAATCCTCTAAAACCCTGCCACTTCTTTATCAACTAAGTTTATGTAACATTCTAAGTACTTTGTTGTCATTTCAACAATGTTCACAGCATCTTTACCAGAAGTAGATGCCATCTCAAAAAATCTTTCTTTGCTCATCCATAAGAAGTAACTCCTTATCTGTTGGTTTTATGATGAGATTGCCACAATTCAGTCACGTCTTCAGGCTCCACTTCTAATCCTAGTTCTCTTGCTATTTCTACCACATTTGTCTGTAGTTACTTTCTCCAGTGAAGTCTTGAACCCCTCAATGTCATCCGTGGGGGTTGGAATCAACTTCTTCCAAACTCCTGTCAATGTTGATAGTTGGACCTCCTCCCATGAAGCACAAATGTTCTTAATGGCATCTAGAATGTTGAATCCTTTCCAGAAGGTTTTCAATTTACTTTTCCCAGTCCATCAGAGGAATTACTATCTATGGCAGCTATAGCCTTACAAAATATATTTCTTAAATAATAAGACTTGAAAGTTGAAAATGCTCCTTGATCCATGAGCTGCTTGTTGTGTCAGCAAGCATGGAAAAAAACATTAATTTCCTTATACATCTCCATCAGAGCTCTTGGGTGACCAGGTGCACTGTCAGTGAGCAGTAACATTTTGAAAGAAATATTTTTTCCTGAGCAGTATGTCTCAACATTGGGCTTAAAATATTCAGTAAACCATGCTGTAAACAGATGTGCTGTCATCCAGGCTTTGCTGTTCCACTTACAGAGCACAGGCAGAGTAGATTTAACATTATTCTTAAGGGCCCTAGGATTTTCAGAATTATAAATGAGCCCTGGCTTCAGCTTAAAGTCACCAGCTGCATTAGCCCCTAACAAGAGAGTCAGCCTGTCCTTTGAAGCTTTGAAGCCAGGTATTGACTTCTCCCTCTCTAGCTATGAAAATCCTAGATGGCAGCTTCTTCCAAAGAAGGCTGTTTTGTCTACATTGAAAATCTGTTGCTTAGTGTAGCCATGTTCATCAATTATCTTAGCTAGATCTTCTGGGTAACTTGCTGGAGCTTCTCCATCAGTGCTTGCTGCTTCACCTCGCACTTTTATGTTATGGAGATGGCTTCTTTTCTTAAACTTCATGAACCAACCTCTGCTAGCTTCCAACTCTTCTTCTGCAGCTTTTTCACCACTCTCAGCCTTCATAGAATTGAAGAGATTTGGAGTTTTACTCAGGATTAGGCTTTAGCTTAAGGGAATGTTGTGGTTGGTTTGATCTTCTGTCCAGGCCATTCAAACTTTCTCCCTATCAGTAGTAAGACTGTCTTGCTTTCTTATCCTTCATGTGTTCACTGCAAACACACTTTTAATTTCCTTCAAGAACTTTTACTTTGCATTCACAACTTGGCTGTTTGGCACAAGAGGGCCTAGCTTTCAGCCTATCTTGGCTTTTGACATGCTTTCCTCAGTAAGTTTAATCATATCTAGCCTTTGATCTAAAGTGAGAGACATGTGACTCCTCCTTTCACTTGAACACTTCTAGGCCATCGTAGGGCTATTAATTGGCTGAATTTCAATATTTTTGTTGTGTCTCAGGGAATAGAAAGGCCCCCAAAAATGGAGAGAGACAGGCTGGGGTGGGGGAATGGTCAGTCAGTGGAACAGTCAGAACACACACATCCATTGATTAAATTCTCCATCTTACGTGGATGTGGTTCATGCGTCTCAAAACGATTACAATATAACATCAAAGATCAGTGACCACAGATCCCCATAACAGATGGTGAAAGACTGAATGCTTTTTCCCTACAGTTGGGAACAAAGCAACAATATCTGCTCTCACTACTCTTATTCAACATAGTGCTAGTGGTCCCAGACAGAGCAATAAAGCAAGAGAATAATAAAACAGTATACAAATTGGAAAGGAGGACAATCCCTATTAGCAGATGATATGATTGTCTATGTAGAAAATCTCAAGGAATCAAAAAAACACTCCCATAATTAATAAGTGAGTGTTCAGAAAGGTCTCAGAATACAAGATCAACATAAAATCAAATGTATTTCTATATACTATTAATAGCAATGAACATATGAACAACAAAATTAAAAATATAATACCATTTACAATTGGTAAAAAGGTGGAAACATTTAGGTGTAAATCTAACAAAACATATAGAGGATTTATATGCTGATGAAAAATATCAAAGAAGATCTAAATAGATGGAGAGACATAAATTCATGGATTGGAATACTTAAAACAGTAAATGTATCAATTCTCCCCAAATTAATATACAGATTTAACACAATTCCTATAAAAATTGTAGCAAGATCTTTGGTAGATATAGACAAGATTATTCTAAAATTTATATGGAAAGGTAAAAGAACTAAAATGGCTAATACAATTTTGAAAATAATAAAGGGGGGAAATACATTCTTCCTGATTTGAATAGTTATTACACAGCCACAGTAATCAAGACTGTATGGAATTGGTACAGGGTTAGGCAAATCAACGAAACAGAAACAGATCCACACAAATATGCCTCACTAATTTTTTACAAAGGTGCAATATTAAGTAGCCTTTTCAAAAATTGATGCTGGAGCAATTGGACATCCATTGGCAACAAAATGATGCTCTCCACCTAAATTTCATATCTTATACCAAAGTTACTCAAAATGGATCACATACTTAACTTCAAAATATCAAACTGTAAAACTTTTAGGTAACAAAAAAAAAAAAACAGGAAAATATTTAGGATCTAGGGCTAGGCAGTGTTCTTAGACTTGACACCAAAACACAATATATAAAGGAAAAATTGATAAACTGAATTTATCTAAATTTAAAGCTTTTGTCCTGCAAAATACCTTATTAAGAAAATGCAAAGACAAACTATAGACTGGGAGAAAATATTTGAGAACTGCACATCTAATAAAGGACTAGTATCTAAATATAGAAGGTATTCTCAAAACTCAAAAGCAAAAAAATCCAAATAGAAAATGGGCAAAAGACATCAAGGGACATTTTATCAAAGAGGATATACAGATAGCAAATAAGCACATGAAAAGATGTTCAACATCACTAGCCACTAGGGAAATGAAAATCAAAAGCACAATGAGATATCACTGTAAACCTATCAGAAAGGCTAAAATAAAAAGTAGTCCAATAAGCCCATGACAAGATGCTCAGCATCATTTCTCATCAGAGAACTGCAAATGAAAACCATGAGATACCACTTCATACCCAGTAAGATGGCTATCAACAAAAGGACAGATAATAACAAGTGTTGATGAAGATGTGAAGAAATTGGAACCCTTACACACTACTGGAGGGAATGTAAAATGGTGCATCTGCTTTGGAAAACAGTCTGACAGTTTCTCAGTAAGTTAAACATAAAGTTAGCATATGACCCAGCAATTCCACTCACAGGTGTACACTCACGAGAAGTTAAACCATATGTTGGCACAAAAACTTGTACACAAATGTTCACAGCAGCATTATTCATAACAGCCAAAAGGCAGAAACGATCCAAATGTTCATTAATTAGTGAATGGATAAACAAAATGTGGCATATCCATAAATGGAATACTATCTGGCCATTAAAAGGAAGTAAATACTACTTCATGCTACAACATACATGAACCTCAAAAACATGCTACATGAAAAAAGCAAGTCACAAAGGACCAAAAATTTTATGATTACATTTACAAGAAATGTCCAGAATAGGTAAATCTGTCAAGATGGAAAGTAGATTGTTATTTGCTTTAAGTTGAGGGGAATGGAGTGAACAGGAGATGATGGCTAAGCGATGCAGGATTTCTTTTTTGGGTAATGGAAATGTTCTAATATACATTGTGGTGATGGAATAGCAACTCTGAATATACTAAAAGCCACTGAATTATACACTTTCAACAGGTATATTGTGTGGTGTGTGAATTATATCTCAGTAAAGCTGTTCCAAAAATAAAATATAATGGTGAAAGCAACAATCACCTGGTGACTTATAATAAGAGTATTTTAGTCATTATGTTCTCTAGGAATATACTGAAGGAGGTAGTTTAGTTTAAATTATACTGGCAATTTAACCCTGAAGCACTGGCACCATGGTAAAAATAGAAGTTACAGGCAAAAGCTGGGGAAAACTCAGAAAACCTTGAAGATATATACAGACATGCATCACATAATAATGTTTTGGTTAATGACAGACCACACATATGACAGTGGTCTCATAAGATTATACAATAGAGCTGAAAAATTCCTATCACTTAGTAATATCATAATGTCATAGCGCAATGCATTACTCGTGTGTTTGTGGTGATGCTAGAGTAAACAAAGCTACTGAACTTCCAGTAATTTAAAAGTATAGCATATACAATTACGTACAGTACATAATACTTGATAATAACTGACTGGTTTATAAATTTATTACACTATACTTTTAATCATTATTTTAGTGTCCTCCTTATTAAAAAAAAAAAGTTAACTGTAAAACATCCTCAGGCAGGTCCTTAAGGAAGTATCCCAGAAAAACGTATTGTTATCATAGGATATGACAGCTCTATGTGTGTTATTGTCCCTGAAGACTTTCCAGTGGGACAGGATGTGGAAGTGGAAGTCAGTGATATTGATGATCGTGACCTTGTGTAGGCATAGCCTAACGTGTGTTTCTGTCTTTGTTTTAACAAAAAAGTTTTAAAAGTAAAAAAAATTTTTAAAAACTAAAAAAGTAAAAAGCTTATAGAATAAAGATACAAATAAAGAAAATATTTTTGTACAGCTATACAATGTGTTTGTGTTTTAAGCTAAGTGTTATCATAAGCAAGTGAAAATTAAAAAAAAATTAAGTTTATAAAGAAGTTACAGCAGTAAGCTGAGGTTAATTTACTATTGAAGAAAGGAAATTTTTCAATAAATTTAGTGTAGCCTAAGTGTACAGTGTTTATAAAGTGTACAGTAGTATACAGTAATGTCCTAGGCCTTCACATTCACTCATCACTCACTCACTGACACACCCAGAGCAACTTACAGTCCTGCAAGCTCCATTCACGGTAAATGCCCTATTCAGGTGTACCATTTTTTATCTTTTATACCATACTTTTACTGTATCTTTTCTATGTTTAGATACACAAATACCATTGTGTTACAACTGCCTATGGTATTCAGTACAATAATATGCCGTACAGGTTTGTAGCCTAGGAGCAATAGGCTATAACCATATACCCTAGATGTGTAGTAGGCTATACCATCTAGGCTTGTGTCGGTATACTTATGATGTTTGCACAATAAAATTGTCTAAAAACACATTTCTCAGAATGTATCCTCATAGTTAAGTAATGCAATACTGTACTCAAAAGCTGCCCATCTGATGACTAAAGACCCCTTCCTCTGTGACTTCTTTGTTACCAATGACCTAGGTTTTCATCACCTCAAAATGGACTACTAATATCTACTAATTGGTCTTTTTCCTTTTCTTCTCTGTTCCACATTGCTTCAAGCTACATTTATAGCCACATTGCACATCCTCGCCTCATCTCTTAATGAATTAAAAAGTTCTAGCAGCACTCCACTCTCAAGAGCTAAAGTGTAAACATTCAAGCCTGGCATTCAAGGTTGTTCCTAATCTGGCCACCTTCTAACATTTTACACTCTCTAATCTACTCCCCAGGTGATCTCATTCACCTCTTATTTTTTTTAAACTACCAACTTAAGTTACTAATGACATCCATATCTAGACCTTTAGTCTCAACCTGCATTCTGAGTATGAGTACCCATCTCCACTTGAATGTCTTCCATAAGCACTTCAAGACTCTGGAACCAAACTGAGTTTGAATTTCAACTTCAACTCTTGCTATCTGTGTGACCATGGAGAAGTTAATAATCTCATCTGAAAATGGGAATAATAGTAATTGTACCTACCTCATAGTGTTATTATGAGGATTAAATTAATTAACACATGTAAATTGCTTAGGACAGTGCCTGTCATGCTCAATAAATGTTAACTCAAATTATAATTATTATTATTCACCAAACTGAATGTATCATCTTCCTGTCTGACTTGATCCTTCTCCTGTGTTCCTTGCCCATCATCCAGCCAGTCTCTGTAACCAAAATCTTGGGAGTCCTAACCGCTGCCTTCTTTTTCTATTTAATATATGTTTAAATTAAGAACCAAGACCTAGTGATTTTATCCCTATTATTCTTAGTTCTTTTTCCCCCTCTCTATCACTATTACCTGTATTCTATTTTCAGGCCTTCATGTCCTTTAAGAACTACAATAGCTTCCTACATAATCTCCCTTCCTCTGATCTTGTCCTCTTCAAATTTATCCTTTAAACTACCACTAGAGTAATATACATAAATGGTAAATTAAAACAAATAAATGAAATGCAAATCTGACCAAGTCATGTTATTTACAATTCTGCAATGGCAATCCATTACATATAGACTTAAGTCCAAGCTCAATGCCCACCACATTCCTCTCTATTTATCTAATTTATTAATATATCTACTAACTTATCTACTTATCTAATTTCTACCTTTCAAAGTTATTAGTGATTAGTGAATGCCCATGAGACTTACTATAGCATTTGTGCATCCCTTGATCTATATTACCTTTTATTTCATTTCTTATGAAAATATCTTCTTTCCCCAGTTAAGTTTTATGCTCTTAAAAGTCAAGAACCATAGCTTATATCTCTATATCTTTTATTTCATTATTTTATAAACTACAGGCCACAAACAACAAAATCAATTTAGTGACTCACAACTAGCATTTTTAATAAAATGCAATAGAATAGGAAATATCAGAGAGCACTGCACATTATCGTAAGGGTAAAAATGCTAGTTATCAATTTATTGCCTTCACCTCCAAGTGTTCTTCTCAGTAGCCTTCTCTAGTGTGCAGGTGACCAGCAGCATGCAGCACCTCCCCATGGGAAGCTTCTTTCTGGCATACCCTTTGGCGTGGAGTGCAACCAGTGTGGCTTCCTCCCATAAAGGCTTTCCTATCACCTCCCAAGCAGTTTCCCAGCAAGTATTGCTGGCATGGCACCTCCCTGTGGATGACTTCCCCCAGTACACCCTCAGGTAGCTTTGCAGTGAGTTCCAAGGTAGGGTACTTCCTCATGGATGACTTCCCCTAGCATTTCGGAGAACAGTTTCCCCAGATTCCCTAAGAGTCACTCCAGTGTAGCATTTCAGCTAACTTCTCTACCATCCAGTGCATTGCAACCATGCCCTTTCTCACAAGGTCTGGATCTCAGTCCCAAGGAAGGAGGAAGGAGGGTCTTCCAAGTTTGTTCCTTCCCTGGGTGCTCTATCTCAGCCCTAATGGTAGTAGCTGCTCCCTATGTTTGCTATTCCTATATTCTTTAGAATTCTCTTTATTCCTTGTTAGCCAATCTCCCACTATGCCAATCTCCTCTTATAGTTGATAATTCTTCATACTAACTTTCCCTGTTCAAATTACCTTGTAGTTCCTATCTCTTGATTGGACTTTTACTGACACAATAAGCACTGTTTTATAAACTTTTGTTTTAGTTGTGTGTGTGTATATGTGTGTGTCTGTGTGTTTACTATGGCATGATTGTAAAATGCATTTATTACTATGGGTCATAGTTTAAAAGTTTGAAATTTCTACCTCATGCATAATGGGTACCTAGTAAATGAAATGAAGACATGTTCTAAAATTGGTTTAAGACAGGCATTTCTCAAAAGCAAAATTATTACAAAATAATTTAAAAGGATCCTGATAAGAAAGAAAATAGTGTTTAAACAAGCCATATGACCCATCAAACAGGTCTTAAGCAGCTCTTTAATAAAGTCACATTTAAAAGGAAGATATATAAAAGATAGAAGAAGGGATATTTGACAAAGGATGAGAATACAAAAGTCACAGCACAGTAACTCTAAGAACTGTATTAAGAAAGCTAAAGTCCAGAGAAAAATAAGGGTTACAAAAATGCTAATAACAATACCAAATGACTTATCAAAGGTAAGATCAGAACAAAAACACCTACATAAGTAATGGGCTGACTCTTTCGGGCATACAGGAACATATTATCAGATAAGAAAGCAGAAGTACTCAACTTCTATTTTGTTTCATTTTCTCTATGAAGAAGAATGATTATCAAACTAGAAAGGGCAGAGCAAATATGGTTATGAGAGAATTGAAGTACATTATGATACATGAGGAGAAAGTGAGAAAACATCTAGCTGTTCTAAAATAATACATATTTCCAGGACTAGATACATCATAAACTGGGATACTGAAAAAAAACTGCTACACGTTTGAAAATAGGAGAGGTGCCTAAACACTGGATATAAAGTTTTCCGGTTTTTCTAAAAGGGAGGAAGGGGAAAACACAAAAATTATATAAACTGTAGAATGGTGAAAGTATTATGAAAGCCCTGCAAAAATTCTAGAATAAATTACTAAATAGATGGTTCATGAATAACCTAGAAAGGAAATTGGTGTTTAACAATAGCCAGCATGAATCCAATAAAACTAGTACTGCCAAATTAAACTCTTTTGTTTTGTTAGACTGAAAGAGCAAATGCATTCCAGAGACATGCTGTATCTTGTTTAGTTAAATATTTTACATATTTCCATTGATACCCCAAAGTTAGAAAAATTGGATGAATTTGTAACTGGTAGAATACAAAGAAAGGACAGGATTACTAAATTGACACCAACTTAGAGAAACATATCTAGGAACACACTAGCAAAGGCTCCATTTTTGGCTTTTTGTCTTCAATAATTTTAACAATAACTTATGGACAAAGAAAGCACACTTACTAAGTCTGGTTTGGATGGCTAGTAGAATACATAAGGTAACATGATATAGTACAATGTTTGCAATATTTTTGGTCTCAGGATACCTTTACACTCTAGAAAAGTTTAGGGGATTCCAAAGAAGTTCTGTTCATGTGGACTTTACCAATATTAAATATATTAGAACTGATAAATTTTTAAATATTTATTAACATTTAAATAACAATAAGTCTATTACATGTTAAATATTTTTATAAAAGATAATTATCTTTTACAAAACAAAAATTTAGTGAGAAAAGTGGTAATGTTTTACACTTTTGCAAATCTCTTCAATGTCTCACTTAATAAAAGACAGCTTGATTCTCTTATCTGCTTCTGCATTCAGATCTGTTGCAAAATGTTGTTTTGGCTGAAATTTATGCAGAAAATTCCAGTCTCACACAGATATGTAATTGGAGAAAAGTGGTGTATTTTAATATCCTTTTCAGAAAATTGTGGATATTCTTTATGCTATACTAAAACTTGACAAGTGATAATTTTTTTCTTTTTTTAGTAAAATGGTATTTTTTTCCTTTTTTTAACTTCAAAATATTAAGAGGCTACAAATGTTTTTGTTACGTGGATACCTTGTATAATGCTTAAGTCAGGGCTTTTAGTATGCCCATCACCAGAATAGTGTTAATTTCTTAAAAGCTGGTTGCAATGTGGAATCTGCAATCATACCAATGACCTTTTAGTACAACAAATGAAAATTTGTTGATATGTCTTGCACTTTGCCTCACGTTTAACACTCTGTTGTTAAACACATACACGTTAAGGATTGTTATGCATTCTTGGAAAATTGACCCCTTTATCATTATGTAATGCCTATCTTTATCCTTGATAATTTTCTTGGCTCTGAAGTATGCGCTGTCTGAAATTAATATAACTAATCCTGCTTCCTTTTGATCAGTGTTAGCATGGTATATCTTTCTCCATACCTTTACTTTTAATCTATATGTATCTTCATATTTAAAGTGAGTTTCCTGTAGACAACATATCATTGGGTTTTGGTTTTTGATCCACTTTGACAATCTCTGTCTTTTATTTGGCGTATTTAGACCACTGACATTTAAAGTGATTATTGATATAATCCAATTAACATCTAGCATATCTACCATACAACATACATATATGTTACTGTTTTCTATTCATTGCCCTTGTTCTTTGTTCCTATTCTTGACTTCTTTTTTTCTTGCACAACCAAAATATACAAAGTTTATTGTAGTACTTTTTGTACTAATAAAATAACAGAAGGAACAAAATAACCATAAAAGGAGAATGGATGAGTAATTGTGGTATGATCATGCAATGGAATACTATACTTTTGTTGAAATGAACAAACTAGAGTTAGAAGCACTGATAAACATTTCTCTCAAAATCATAAGTAAAAGAAAAACAAACCCAGTTGCAGAATATCATCTATATAAATTTTAAGGGGTGCGGAACCTGCAGCCTCAAGGCCACATGTGGCCCTCCAGATCCCCAAGTGTGGCCCCTCGACCAAATCCAAACTTCACAGAGCAAATGGCTTTATTAAAAGGATTTTTTCTATAAAATTTGGATTCAGTCAAAAGGCCACACTCAAGGATTCAGAAGGCCGCATGTGGCCCCAATGTGACCTTATTTGGAAATAGGATTGTTGCAGATGTAATTAGTTAAGATGAGGTCATTAGCGTAGGGCCCTAACCTAATATGACTGGTGTTCTTGTAAGAAGAGAAGACAGAGACACATAGGGAGAATGCTACCTGATAACAGAGGCAGAGACTGGGGTTCTGCTGCCATAAGCCAAGGAACACTTGGGGCTACCTGGAACTGGAAGAGTAAGGAAGAATTCTCCCCTATTCTTGACTTCTACTCTCTTCTGCCTTTGGTGATTTTCAATGAGTATTGTACACGATTCCATTTTCCCTCCTTTCTTAGCATATCAATAATACTTTTTTTTTTTACTTTTTTCAGTGTTGCCCTAGAGTTTGCAATATACATTTATAATTAATACAAGTCCACTTTCAAATAACCCTGTACCATTTCACAGGCAGTGCAAGTACCTTACAATAACAAAGTATTCCTAATTCCTTCCTCTCATTCCTTTTATCATTGCTGTCATTCATGTTCTTACACATAAGCTATAATCATCGAATACATTTTTGCTATTACGATTTTGAACAAACTCTTATCTATTATGTCAATTAAGAATAAGAAAAATAAAAGTTTTTTATTTTACCTTCACTTATTTCCTTCTCCAATGCTCTTCCTTTCTTTATGCAGATACAAGTTGTTGACCTATATAGTTTTCTTTCTCTCTGAAGAAATTCTTTCAACATTTCTTCCAAGGCAGGGCAACTGGCAACAAATTCCAAATTTTTGTTTGTCTGACAAAGCATTTCTCCATCTTTTTTTTTTTTTTTTTGAGATGGCATCTCACTATCTTGCCCGGGCTGGAATGCAGTGGCTATTCACAGGCGCAATCATGGCACACTACAGCCTCGAACCCCCAGGCTTAAATGATCTCCTGCCTCAGCCTCCCAAGTAGCTGGGAGCATGCCACTGTGCCTGGATCTTCTTCATGTTTGAAGGGTAATTTCTCAGGGTACAGAATTCTAGGTTTGTAGGGGTTTTTTTCTCAATACTTTATATATTTCATTCCATTCACTTCTTGCCTGCATGGTTTCTGAGGAGAAGTCAGATGTAATTCTTAACTTTGCTTAAGTAAGGTGCAGTTTTCCTCTGACTTTTTTCAAGACTTTTTTTTTTTTTTGAGACAGGGTTTCACTCTGTCACCCAGGCTAGAGTGCAGTGTCACAATCATAGCTCACTGCAACCTCAAACTCCTGGGCTTAAGTGATCCCCCCACTTCAGCCTCCCAAGAAGCCAGGACTACAGGTGCATGCCACCATGCTTGGCTAATTTTTTGAATTTTTTTTGTAGAGATGGGGTCTTACTATTGCCCAGGCTGGTCTTGAACTCCTGGCCTCAAGCAGTCCTCCCACCTCGGCCTCCCAAAGTGCTAGGATTATAGGAGTCAGCCACTGGGCCTGGCCTTAAGATATTTTCTTTATTTTCTATTTTCTGTAGTTTGAATACAATGTGCCTAGGTATAGTATTTTGTTTTGTTTTGTTTTTATGGTTTTTTAGTGTATTTTTAATTTTTTTTACTTTTATGGATACATAATAGTTGAACATAATTATGGGGTACATGTGATATTTAATATAAGCATACAAAGTGTAATGATCAAATCAGGGTAATTGGCATATCCATCACCTCAAGTGTTTATCATTTCTTTGTTTTAGGAACATTCCAATTACACTGTTTTAGTTATTTTGAAATACACAATAAATTATTATTAATTATAGTCACTGTATTGTGCTACCAAACACTAGATCTTATTCCTTCTCTCTAACTGTATTTTTGTACCCATTAACCAATCCCTCTTTATGCCCCCCACCAACCTCTGATAGCCATCATTCTACTCTCTATCCCATGAGTTCAATTTTTTTTAGCTCTCACATGAGTGAGAATATGTGATATTTGCCTTTCCATGCCTGGCTTATTTATCTGACATAATGTCCTCCAGTTCCATTTATGTTATTGCAAATGACATGATTTCATTCTTTTTTAAAGGCTGAATAATATTCCATTGTGTATATGTACCACCTTTTTAAATTTTAAATTTGTATTTCTTCTTTTTTTAATTTCAAAGTATTAAGGGGGTACAAACGTTTTTGGTAACATGGATCACTTTTGTAATGCTTGAGTCATGGCTGTAAGTGTGCCCATTACCCAAATAGTGTTCATTGTTCCTGTTAGATAGGTTTTTGCCCCTCTCCTCCTCCCCCCCTGCTTGATTTCCACTAAGTTTTACATTCCTCTATGCACATGTGTGCTCATTCATTAGTTCCAGTTTAATAGCGAGTACATGTGGTGTTTGTTTTTACATTCTTGGGATACTTCATGTAGGATAATGGTCTCCAGTTCCATCCAAATTGTTGTAAAAGGCATTAATTCATCCTTTTTTATGGGTGAGTAGCACTCCACAGTATACATATACCACATTTTGTTAATCCACTCATGAATTGATGGGCACTTTGGTTGATTCCAGATCTTTGCAATTGTGAATTATGCTGCAATAAACATTTCAGTGCAGGAGTCTTTTTGATAAAATGACTTGTTTCCGTTTGGACAGATACCCAGTAGTGGGATTGCTGAGTCGAACGGTAGGTCTACTTTTAGTTCTTTGAGGAATCTCCATACTGTTTTCCACAGAGGTTGTACTAATTTGCAGTCCCACCAACAGTGTATAAGTGTTCCTTTTTCTCTGCATCCAGCCAACATCTGTTGTTTTTGGACTTTTTAATAAAAACCATTCAAACAGGGGCAAGGTGATATCTCATTGTGTACCATATTTTCTTTATCCATTCATCCATTGATGGACACTGAGCTTGAATCCATAACTTGGCTACTATGAATAGTGCCACAATAAGCATGGGAATACACATATCTCTTCAATATACTGATTTCCTTTCTTTTAGATATATACCCAGAAGTGGAATTGCTGGATAATATGGTAGTTCTTTGTTTATTGAGGAACCTCCATAATGTCCTCCACAGTGGATATACTAATTTACATTCCCACCACCAGTGTATGAGGGTTCCCATTTCTCCGATGGATGCCAACATCCATTATGTTCTGCCTTTTTGAAGAAAGCCATTTTAACTGGAGTGAGGTGATAGCTCATCATAGTTTTGATTTGCATTCCTCTGACGGTTAGTGATGTTGAACATTTTTTCATATACCAGTTGGATATTTGTATGTTTTCTTTTGAAAAATGTCTACTCAGATCTTTTGCCCATTTTTTAATCAAATTATTTGGCTTTTTTTTTTGCTATTGAGTTGTTTGAGCTTCTTATGTAATCAAGTTAGTAATCCCTTGTCACATCAATAGGTTTGCAAATATTGTCTCCCAATCTATGGGGTTGACTCTTCACTCTGTCGATTGTTTCCTTTGCTGTGCAAAAGCTTTTTAGCTTGATGTGATCCCATTTGTCCATTTTTGCTTTGGTTGCTTGTGATTTTGAGGTCTTACTCAAGAAATCTTTGCCCAGACAAATATCCTGGAGTGTTTTTCCAATGTTCCCTTCTATTAGTTTCACAGTTTCAAGAATAGAAAACCCAGAAATAAATCCATGCATTTACAGTCAATCCATTTTCAACAAAGATGCCAAGAACATACATTGAGGAAAAGATAGTCTCTTCAATAAATGGTGCTGGGAAAACTAAATATATACATTCAGAAGAAGAAAACTTGACTTCTATCTCTCGTCATATACAAAAATCAAATCAAAATGGATTGACACGTAAATTTAAGACCTATTTTTTTTTTTTTTTTTTTGCATTTATCCTGCTTGGGTTTCTCTGAGGTTCCTGGATCTATGGTTTGGTATCTGACTTTAATTTGAAAAAATTCTCAGTCATTGTTGCTTTAAATATTTCTACCATTCCTTTCTCTCTTTCTTCTCCTTCTTGTAGTCCCATTAGGCATATGTTACATGTTTTGTAGTTGTCCCACAGTTCTTGGATATTCTGACCTGGTTTTTTTTCCAGTCTTTATTTTCTTTGCTTTTCAGGTTTGGAAGTTTCTACTGACATATCATCAAGCTCAGAGATTCTTTCCTAAGCGACACCCAGTCTATTAATGAGCCCATCAAAGGCAATCTTCATTTCTGTTACAGTGTTTTTTATCTCCAGCATTTCTTTTTGATTCTTAGAATTTACATCTCTGTGCTTACATTACCCATCTATTCTTGCATGTTGTCTATTTTTCCATTAGAGCCCTTAGCACATTAATCGTTATTATTTTAAATTGCTGGTCTGATAATTCCAACATCTCTGCCATATTTGACCATGGCTCTGATGCTTGCTCTGTATCTTCAAACTGTATTTTTTGCCTTTTAGTATATTCTATAATTTTTTTGTTGAAAGGTGGACATGATGTACTGTGTAAAAGGAACCACAGTAAACAGGCCTTTAGTGATGTGGTGGTAAGGTGTGTGTGTGCGTGGTGGGATGTTCTACAGTCCTATGATTAGATCTCAGCCTTTCAATGTGTCTGTCCCCCTGCATTGTTTATTTCACAAGTACTGCTCAGTTTTTTCCTCTCCTTAGGTGGGACAGGATAGCTAGAAGAGACTAGAGTTGGGTATTTCCCTTCCCTCAGGTCAGGTAGGCTCTGATAAAACCCCACTAGGTTAGGCTCTGGTAAAAATAGTTTCTCTTGAGGCCAGTTGTTAAGAAGAATAGAATGTTCTGGCATATTTTAGAAGGGCTACTTTTCCCCTTCCACTGCCAGCACAGAGATTTCTCTCTGATCTTCATTGTGAGAACCTGGTAGAGTTCCTGGTTCAGGTTTTCCTCACCCAGTACTGATCCCTACAGAGGTGTCTGCTTGTGGGTCTCTTTTCTAGCAAAATATGATTCTCTGCATCTCCCACTCTGTCTCTCTAATTTTGGGGCCAGGACTTTGCCCCATGGCCTCAATTATCAGACAGATCTAAGAAGGGTTGTTGTTTTTCAGTTTGTTCAGCTTTTTCTCTGTTGTTAGAATGGAGTTATTACAACTTCCAAGTTCCTTACATGCCAGGCCAGAAACTGGAAGTCCCTATCTTACACTTTGAATGCATCTTTTTTACACATGCATGATTCTGTAACATCATGTTTTGGTCATTTGTATTGATTCACTGAGTTATGAAGATCTTCCATATATTGACTGATTTCATTATCCAACATAAAAAAACCCCACTTCATTTAATATCACCAATGATCTCATCAGAAAAGTTCTTAAGTATTTGGCAGCTGTCAAGTTCATGGTGATAGATACAAGTTTTCCAAAATTCTAATTTTCATTTTATCATTGGTAACAAATACTCTCAGTTGTTTGTCTTAAAATGACAGGCTCACTTCATTTGTTTTCGGGAAAAATATCTGCAAAATGCCTAAGTCTGAATAACCATAGTTTTTCTGTTCATTGTTACTTTATATTGGCTCACAAAGCAAACACACAAGTGTTTTTCCTGAAGACAGCCATCACACTTCTTTATGCAGCAGAAATGCTTTAGGTGTACTTCCCATTTTGTCACAAAAAAATATTAAGTGACTTGTACTCATTGTCAAGATTTAATAAAATTATAATAATTTTAATTGTTTCAATAAGGACATTCTTAAGTGAAACTGACTTTTTTCTTCTTACTGTGAGTGTGTGATGGTGAAGAATACAATAACTACGAGTACAGTTTGGTAGTGTTGCCTTGATTTGTGCTAAGATACAATTGCTTTCTCCCCATCAGTGGAAATATCAACACAGTAAAAAAAAAAAAAACGCAAATAGTATCTTATCAAGCACTATTTTGAAAATAGTATTGACATCATGGGCCCCCCTGGATGTCTCATCAATTCCTGGGGGTCCTTGGACCACCCTCTCAGAACCATTGGTGTAGTGGAAAGAATAGTGGGTTTTGAAATCATACAAACTTACAGTCGAACACTGCTTCCTCTATAAGCTTTGCAGCTGAACCTGTTTGGTTTTTTGGTTTTTTTTCTTCCATGGCTTCATTTTGTATTAATTATTATAATAAACTTTATTTTTACAGCAGTTTTAGGTTCATAGCAAAATTGAGCAGAAAGTACAGAGAGTTCCCATATAACCCCTGTCTCCACAAATGTACAACTTTCTTCACTACAAACCTGTATTTAAAGACTGTTCAGATGTTCATTGTATGATCTTGGACAAATCACTTACTATGAACCTCAGTTTTTTCATCTAAAAAATGGAGTTAATAATATTTATGTAAAGTATCATCAAGAGGAGTAAGATACGCTAAGTAACATTATACCTGGTACATAGCTAGTACTCAACATCTAAAACTGCAAAAGGTTTATATAAAAAACGAAATGATTTTGTGACAGGCTAGAATAATGGGCTAAAAATAACAAGATGAAGCATAATAGGTATGTATTAGTTTCCTGGCTGCTAAAACAAATTACCACAAACTTGGTGGCTTAAAACAACAACTATTTATACTCTTACTGTTCTGGAGGTCAATTTCACTTGGCCAAAATCAATGTTTCAGCAGGACCACACTCCCTCCAGAGACTCTTGCCTTTTCCAGCTTCCAAAGCTGAAGTCCTTGCATTCCTTGGCCCTTTCCTCCATCTTCAAAGTAATCATGGTAGCATCTTGTTTCAGTCATCATATTGCCTTCTTCTTCTCTGGTCACATCTCCCTCTGCCCCTCTCTTATAATGGTATGTATGACACCATTATGGCCCACCCAGATAGTCCAGAATAATCTCCCCATCTCAAGATCCTTAACTTAATCACATCTGCAGAGTCCCTTTTACTATATAAGGCAGTATTCACAGGTTTTAGGGATTAGGACTGGATATCTTTGGGAGCCATTAATCAGCCTACCACAAAGTATAAATGTGAAGTCAGCATCTAGGTTCAAAAAAATCAGCTATTTCAAGTTCAGAGCAGGGAAGAAACCTGGATCAACAGCAGTTCATTTGAAAACAATATTAGTTGATACAATCAATATGATCATCAGTGTGACTTGATTGTCAAAAAAAAAAAACCTACTACATTTAACAAACGAAGTAGAAGGTTCAGAATGAGAGAGACAACAGGCTTAGTCAGATCGCACTTGTAATATTATACAGTCGTGTGCCGCATAATAATGTTTCAGTCAACAACATCAGAGGAAAAAATTATTAATTTAAAAATATAAAAAGCTTATAGAATAAAGATATAAAGAAAGAAAATATTTTGCACAGCTGTACATGTGTATGTGTTCTATGTTAAGTGTTATTATAAACAAGTCAAAAGTTTAAAAAAATTTTAAAGTTTACAAAGTAAAAAAGTTACAGTAAGCTAAGGTTTATTTATTATTGAAGAAAGAAGATTTTTTTATAAAGTTACTGTAGCCTAAAGGTACAGTGTTTATAAAGTCTACAGTAGTATACAGTAATGTCCTAAGTCTTCACATTCACTCACCACTCTCTCATTAACTCACTCAGAGTAACTTCTAGTCCTGCAAGTTCCACTAATGGTAAGCGCCCTATACAGGTGTTCCATTTTTTATCTCTTATGCTATATTTTTAGTGTACCTTTTCTACATTTACATACACAAATACTTACCATTGTGTTACAATTGCCAACAGTATTCAGTACAATAACATGCTGTACAGGTTTGTAGCCTAGGAGCAATAGGCTATACCTTATAGCCTAGGTGTATAGTAGGCTCTTCTATCTAGGTTTGAGTCAGTACACTCTATGATGTTTGCACAATGACAAAATAGCCTAACAACACATTTCTCAGAATATATCCCCATTGTTAAGTGATACATGACTATATTTTGTTTCCACAGTTTAAAAAGAGACAATGAAAAACTGATACATACCCAGAGGAAAACAACTAGAATGATGAAAGAACTATTAATAAAAAGTTTATTCTATAATAAATAACCAATATCTATACCAAATATGCCAGGCATTGTTCTAATATATTACTTACATTAGCTCATTTAATCCTTTCAACAACTGATGAGGTAGATACTATGTGTTAATTGTCCCCATTTTCTAGGAGAAGAACTAAGGCACGAATCAAGTTAAGTAACTTGCTCAGAATCACACAGGCTAGTAAACTGTCAGGCCAAGTTCAGACCCAGGCCATCTGGCTCTGGAGCCCACAACTTAGCCACTACACTATGTTGCTTTTTTAAGGCACCATGGAATGGAGAGTCATTTCAGAAAGTGATAAAAACTGCCCACAAATAACTCAAGGATTATCAGGTAGAAAAGGAATTAGACTTAGTCTGTGCCATTATAGAAAGCAAGACCAAGACTAAGGGCACCATTTCAAATTACGCCATTTGAAGGAGTTTAACAGGTCATTCAGAATATGCTTTGTGAGACTGTGTGTCTCCCATCAATGGAAATTATTAAGCAGAAGCTGAACAAACCACTGTTGAAAACATTCTAGAATTTAGATGGAATTCTGAGGAGTACAAATCACTCCTAGCACTAGGAAAAGCTCACTACTACAACCATGGTGGAAAAGGGGCCCGTGTAGTTTGCAAAAGCCCCCCAGGGGAACTCTTCCATTATCACCCCAAATGTCAGTCTTCTTACCTCCCACTTGAAAATCACTATCATAGATGATTTTTAAAGAAAAGTTCAGAAGTAACTTTGAAAGACTTTATGAACGTTAATTTTATCCAGCAGCCTGGAAACCTCCCACAGACTAATCTAAACCTTGCCATGGTCACTATCCCAGTCTATGTCTGGAGGCCACAGACTATATTGAGAAAAGGGTCTCCAAATATCTTTGACCATGACTCACAATAGCAAACACATTTCACATCATTACTAAGTGCAAAAGTGTTCCATAAACAAACTTATAATTTCTATTCTTGTCTATTTCAACTTTTAAAAATTGCTGATCATAACTCATGAAATTGGTTTCATGACTCCACCAATGAATTTCAACTCACAGTATAAAATACTTTGATTTGGGAGGCTGAGATGGAAGGATTGCTTGAGGACAGGAGTTTGAGACCAGCCTGGGCAACATAGCGAGTCCCCCATCACTACAAAAAGTAAAATAAAAAAAAATTAACCAGGCATGGTAGCACATGCCTGTAGTCTCAGCTAATTGGGAGGCTGAGGTGGGAGGATTGCTGGAGCCCAGGAGTTTGAAGTTACAGTGAGCTATGATGATGCTACTGCACTCCAGCCTGGGCAACAGAGTGGGATGCTGTCTCTAAAAAGAAAAATGAAAATGAAAAAAACAAAATATTTTGAGCTAAGAGTAGTATTTACCTGTTGTTTTCCAAGTATTTCTGAAGTTTTCTACTGACATAAACAAATTTTCTGTACTCTCAGTTCATTGACTGACCTTCACCTAATCATTTCCTCTACCTTAGCTCACCCATCCTGTTCCATGTCAGATCCTAGACATTTATTATATAATGATACCTATCCCAAAATCTCATTTTCATGCATACTACTTTATGATCATCATCCTTATCTTTACTGGCTCTCTAGAATATGTCCACTCCTAAAATCCTTTGACTGCACATCTAATCTGTTCACCTCACCACTTTTGACTCTCCATCACCCGCCATGTCCTCTCATGTCTTTATTCAGCTTAGATTCCACAGTCCGTCATCATAAGCATTCCTTGTATATACCTTTAGCTCCATTGCCAGTCTCTCCCTTTGTCATACTTCCTTGGCAAACCTCCAACTCTAATTAAATTCAATTAACTCTTCTTTTTTCTCAAGTAATTCACTACTAAAGCTATTAGGTGGGATAAGGCAAAAGCAAGGAAGGTGTCCACAGTGGGGGAGTTGCTGTGGTAGCTTGGCATGAGGTGTTAATGCCCTGACAGGGTGAGGAAGGCATCCACCCAGGGAACATCCTGGTATGTGTCAGAGCCCAAGGGGGTGAGGAGAGCATCCATGATGGGGAGAAGGCACCCACTGTGGAGTATTAGAGTTCAAATTTAATAATCAGGGCATCCAGGGGTGAGGAACCTGCAGCCTTGGGGCCACATGTGGCCTTCTAGATCCTTGAGTACGGCCTTTTGACTGAATCCAAATTTTATAGAACAAATTCTTTTATAAAGGAATTTGTTCTGTGAAGTTTGGATTTGGTCAAGGGGCTGTACTTGGTGATCTGGAGAGCCACATGTGGCCCCAAGGCTGCAGGCTCCCCACTCCTGTGTGGTGGCAGTATAGAGTGTGCCAGGGAAGGTGTCCACATGGAGACGTGGCAAGGGCATCAGAGCCCAAGCAGGATAAGGGAGGTATCCATGCTGGGGGTGATCTGACATGGGATGTTAGAGCCCAAGCAGGGTAAGGTGGCTGTCCATGTTGAAGGACAGCCCAGCATTAGATGTCAGAACCCAAGCAAGATTAGGCCTGCATCCCTATGGAGGCAGATGCCTGGCATGGGGTGTCAGAGGCAAAACAGGTGAGTGTCTTAGTCTGTTTGGGCTGCTATAACAAAATACTATAAACTGGGTAGCCTATAAACAACAGAAATTTATTTCCCACAGTTCTAGAGGCTGAGAAATCTAAGATCAAGGCACGAACAGATTCAGTGCCTGGTGATGGCTCACTTCCTGGTTCGTAGACAGCCTTCTTTTTTCTGTAACCTCACATGGCAGAAGGAGCAAAGGCATTCTCTTGGGTCTCTTTAATAAAGGCACTAACTAATACCAATCGTGAAGGCTCTGCCTTCATAACCTAATCACATCCCAAAGGCCACACCTCCTAACACCCTCACCACACATTATATATTTCAACATATAAATGTTGGGAGGGACACAAACATTCAGACCATATAAATGAGGATGGCATCCATGTGGGGAGGGTGTCCTGGAATGGAAAGTCAATTCATGAGAAAGATTATGAGATCATCCACATGGGGAAGGGAATGGTGGTGGAAATGGGAGATTGGTTACAAGGAAATTTCTCAAACAAGTAAACATATTAAGAATAATGAAAGTCAGGCTTCTTACTGTTACAAAGAAAGGGAGAAAACTAGAATAAATCCTGTGATATTGGACTGGCTTTGGAATTAATGGTTTCTAACGTCTATAGATAGATATAGCAATAAATATAGATGTAAATAACTATGTGTGTAATCTTCAAAAGTGCCAAGGAAAGAGTAGGGAAATGTTCCACACTGAAGGAGACTAAGGAGATATGACAGCTAAATATAACACATGATTCTGAAGTGATCTTTGTTCCATAAAGAACATTATTGACGCAACAGGTGGAATGTGAATGGCATCTAAGGATTATATTTTATTGTTATATCATTGTTAACTTTTTTTATTTTGCTGGATGTTTTGTGGTCATGTAGGATAATGTCCCTGTTTGCTGGAAACATACATTCAAGTATTAGCGGTGATAGAGTATCAGGCTATCAATTTACTTTCAACTGATCATTTTAAAAAGTTTTTTGCACTGTACATCCAACTGTTCCCTACTGTGATTGTTTCAAAATTTTAAGAATTAAAACAAAAACCCACAAAACCATGGTTATTTGTGTTTCACTTTAAATCTATAATCATAAGCCTAAAGTGGGCAATTAGTGCTGTTCAACAGGTCTAACTCTATTTCCCTAGTTGGGTCACTCCCCTACTTCTTGATATTGCTATTTCAATATCTCCTTCATCCACCAATCCTCAAATCTTTAAAACTTTCTCCCCCTTCTTACTCTCAGCTGATGACATTGCTTCTAGTCTTATAGAAAGCAAAAGCTATTCAAAGAGAACTTCCTCATCCTCTCAAAACAAACTTCCCCATCCTACCAGATGTGGTGGCTTATACCTGTAATATCAGCTACTTAGGAGGCTGAGGCAGGAGGATCACTTGAGACCAGGAGTTCAAGACAGCCTAGACAACATAGCGAGACCCTGCCTCTAAAAAAGTAAAAATAAAAATAAATTAACCAGGTATGGTAGCACACACTTGTAGTCCCAGCTACTCGGGAGGCTGAGGTGGGAGGATTGCTTAAGCCCAAGACTTCGAGGCTTCAGTGAGCTATGACTGCACCACTGCACTCCAGCCTGGGTAACAGAGTGAGACTCTGTCTCTAAAAAAAAAAAAAAGAAAAGAAACAAAGTTCCCCATCCTACCTGTACTGATATTTTCTGTATCTCCACCGGTTATAACAAATAAATTGTTCCCCCTCCAAAAACCAACCCCTTCCCTTGCACACTGGATCTCATTCTTCTTGCTCCTGTATGATAAATATTTTTCCTATCAAACAATTCCTACTAGCATACAAACATATTCTACTATCACCCATTAAAAAACACTTCAACTTCTGTCCATATCTTTTCTTCCTTTCATAGAAAATTCCTCCAGAGAGTTATCTATTATCCCTGTCTCCATTACCTTGCTTGTCACTCTCTTGAACTCACTCCAATCAATCTTTTCATTTCAGGGATCCAATGAAATCTACCACACTAAGGTCACCAATAATCTCCATATTGCCACATCCTACAGCTATTCATCAGTCCTCATCTTACTTGATCTCTCAGCAACATCTGTGACAATTGATCACTCCTTCATTCTGGAAATGCTTGCTTCACTTGGCTTTCATGACAATAGATTGTTCTTATTTTCCTCCTACCTTACCAGCTGCTCATTCTCATGTCCTTTACTAGATTCTTTTACTTCTCGAACTCTAAACAGTGGAATGTGTCACAGTTGGTCCTTGGATTTATTCTCTTCTCTATCTACACTCCATTCACTAAGTAATTTTATGAAGTCTCATGGCTGAAAATACAATTTATAATCTGATGACTCTTAAATTTATATTTCAATCCCTAAAATCCAAATTTGCAAATCCAGCTGTGTACTAGATATCATCACTTGAATATCTCAAACTTAACATATCTACAACACAACTCTTAATTCCTAGCCCCAGCTGCACCAAACCTAGTCCTCCCCTAGTCTCTCCCTTCTCAGTAGATGGCACCACAACTCACTTTGTTGCTCTGGCTAAAATCCTTAGAACGAGCCTTGATTTTCTTTCACACTCCAGATGAAATCCATCAACAAATCCTGTTTGACCTTTAAAATACATCCTGAATCTCTGGAACAAGACGGTATAGACCCATGTTTCTCCCCTTTAAATACAACTAAATACTTCAGAAATACTAGAACAGACAAAATTTTAAAACTCTGAAATATAGGAATAAGGTGTATTTGTTAGGGACCTCAAGATTTGAGGAACAACAATGCTATGAATTCCCTGAGTTTTCTTTTTATCTCCTAAATATCCCATGCTAGGCACTGGGGAGGCCTGCAGTCCAGGACTGTAAATAGGCATAGACAACAACTACAACAACAGAAGAATGAGAAAAGACTATTAACTGACATTGATACCAAGATGACTCTGATGTTGGAGTTGCCTGACAAGGATTTTAAAGCTGCTGTCATAAAAATGTTTCAACAAGCAATTAAAAATTCTCTTGAAACAAATGCAAACAGAAAATGTCACCAAAGACATAGGAGTTATTTAAAAAAAGAACCAAATGGAAATTACAGAATTGAAAAAATACAACAGCCAAAATTAAAAAAAAAAAAAACTCGCTAGATGGACTCAATAATAGAGTGGAGAAGAGAAAGCATAGAATCAGTGAAGTCAAAGACAGATCAATAAAATTTACCCAATCTGAACAAAGAGAAAAAAGCATGAAAAAATAAAAAGAACAGAGCCTCAGTGATCTGTGGAGCAATAACAAAACACCAAACATTTGTCTGCATCATCAGAGTCCCACAAGAAGATGAGAAAGAATATTGACCTGAAAAAGTATTTAAAGAAGAAGAAACAGAAGAAACAAACCAAAAACAAATAATAAAAAGGAGATGGGTGATGTCAGCAAGATGATGGAACAGAAAGCCCTAAGACCTTCCTTCCCCCATTGGAGACACCAATTCAACAATAATACATACACCAATTCCCTTCAAGAGAAATCCAGAAACCAGTTAACAGGCTCCTGCATTCCAGGCAATCTTAAAACCTCCCGCATTGAAGCCGTTAGGAAAATTCATGGTACTCACTCGCCATGGTCCCTCTGCCCGACTCAGCACAGCACCATCCGAAGAAAACTCCAAACTCTTGGCTTCTCCCTGGGGAGGGAAAGAAAACACTGAAACATACATCCAACATCCAGACCTCTGGGGGGTTGAGGAATGGGTTTCTGTCTTGACCGTAGCTGGAAACTGCTGGGAAAGGGTGCCAGGTTGAAAGTTTGGACTAGTATGCACACACTCACCATAGTCCCTCCCCCCAGCTCAGCACAGAACAAAAGGGTGAAAACTCTCAATTCTCAGCTTCTCTCTGGGGAGGGAAAGAGTTGAAGTGTATATCCAACATTCTGGCTTTTTGGGGAGCTGCTTGAGGGACTGTTTTCTGTCTCACCTCTCTCAGATGGCTAACAACACCTGGAATATTCTGCCACTGAAAACAAGAGATTTGGGTGACTTGCTGCTGCTCCACAGAACACACAGTAGAGCAGACAGAGGTTAGTACAGCCCAATGTCCTCTCCATCAGAGAGGGAAGAAAGAAGAGTGGAGTGTGTGTCCAATGTTCTAGCTTTTTGGGGAGCTGTCTATAAGGAATTTGTTTCTGTATTAGGACATTCAAAGCACTGATAAGACCAAGTACACTCTAGAAGAGTGGGGAACATTAAGAAGTAAAGGGAGATGGGCAGCCTACAGCAGCTCCAGAGAACTTGAAGTACCACAGACAGAAACCAGAGGGAGCAAGATATTATGAATTCCTGAAAAAAAGGAACCAGAAAATGCCTCTGATTGGGAATTTACATACACAAGTCCAGAGAAGAAGCATCCACAGAAAAGTTAATAGAGGCCCCCAGAATCTCTAAGTAGGCTGACTGGTGAAGATCTTTGCCTGTACAAAGCCAGTCCATAAGGATTTGGATAGGCAGTAATTCTCTCAAATGCATGGATCCCAATACAAAGGTACAAGGCACATGAAGGAACAAGGAAACATGATGCAAACAAAGCAACAAAATAAATGTCCAGAAACTGACCCTAAAGTAAAGAAGGTATGTGAATTATCTGAAAAAGAATTCAAAATAACCATCATAATGATGCTCAACAAGCTCAGAAAAATGATGCATGAACAAAATGAGAATATCAATGAATCAACAGAAAACATAAAAAAGAACCAAATAGAAAAAGTTGACCTAAAGAGTACAATAACTAAACTGAAAAATTCACTAGAGGGGTTCAACAGCAGACTTGATCAAGCGGAAGAAAGGATCAGCAAACTCAAAGACAGGTCATTTTGAAATTATCAGTCAGAGGAATGAAAAGAAAGAAGACTAAAAAAGACTTGAGAAAGTCTAAGGCACTTTTGGGATACAATGAAGTGGAATAATACATGCATTATGGCCATAAAAAAAGAGGAAGAGAGTGAAAGAGGCAGAAAGTTTATTTGAAGAAATAATGGCCCAAACATCCCAAATCTGGGGAAGGAAATGGACACCCTTTTTCCCCCACAGGAAGCCCAACAGAACCCAATGAGGATGAATCTTAATAAGTTCACACGGAGATACATTATAACAAAAATGTCAAATGTCAAAGACAGAAAATTTTGAAAGCAGGAAAAGTGACTCATCACATAAAGGGAGCCCCATAAAACTATCAACAGATTTCTCAGCAGAACGCTTACAGGCCAGAAAGGAATGATATGATAAATTCAAAGTGCTTAATGCAAAAAAAGTCAGCCAAGAATACTATATTTAGAAAACCTGTCCTTCAAAAAAGAAAGAAAGACAAAGACTTTCCCAGATAAGCAAAAGCAGAGGGAGTTCATCACCACCAGACCTTCCTTACAAAAAATGCTAAAGGGAGTCCTTTAAAGTTGAGATAAAGGCAGATTGAAAGCAGCAGGAAAGTATGTGAAAGTATAAAGCCAAGTGGTAAAGGTAAACATATAGACAAGATGGAATACTGTAATACTGAAAAGGTGCATAAAATCACTTTTAAGCTGGTATAGAAGGCAAAAGACAAAAGTATAAAAAATAAATATAACTATAAAAATATTTTAATGACATACCATATAGATAGATATAATTTGTGATATCAATAACATAAAGTGTGGAGGGAGAGTTTTTGTATGCATTTGAATGTAAGTTGTAAGCTTAAAATACACTGTTATAACTACAAGATGTTTTATTAATATGTAAGCCCCATGATAACCATAAAAAATCCTAAAGAAGATACACAAAAGAAAATGGGAAAAGAATCAAAACATGTCACTACAAAAAAATAATCAATGAAACACAAAGGAAGACAGCAAGAGAAGAAAAGAGGGATGAAAAAAGCTAAAAGATAGACAGAAAACAAGAAAATGGCAATAGTATGTCCTACTCTTTCAATAATTGTTTTAAATATAAATCGATTAAACTCCCCAGTCAAACGACAGAGTGACTAAATGGATACAAAATCAAGATCTAACTATATACCGTCTACAAGAGACTCACTTTACATTGAGGGACACACATAGACTGAAAGTGAAAAGACAGAAAAAGAAATTTCATGCAAATGGCAATTAAAAAAGAGCAAGAGTGGTCATACTTATATCAGACAAAATAGACATTAAATCAAAAACTATCACAAGAGACAAAGGAGGGTATTATGTAATGATAAAAGGGTTAGTGCAAAAGGAAGAGATAACAATTATATATGCACCTAACAGCAGAATACAAATATATGAAACAACAATTAATAGAATTGAAGAGAGAAATACACAGTAACAAAATATTAGTAGATTTCAAAACTTCAATTTCAAAAAGGGGTAGATCAAGCAGACAGAAGATCAAAAAGGAAACAAGATCTGAACAACACTATAGACTTATTGAACCTAATAGATACATACAGAACATTCCACACAACAGCAGAGTACACATTCTTCTCAGATGCACATAGAACATTCTCCAGGATAAATCACATTACATCACAAAACAATTCTTAACAAATTTAAGAAGACTGAAATCATACCAAGTATCTTTTTCAACCACAATGGAATGAAACTTGAAATCACTAGCCTAAGGAAAATTGGAAAAGTCAAAATATGTGAATTAAACAACATACTCTTGAACAAGTAAGTAAAAGAAGAAATCAAAATTTAAAAATATCTTGAGACAAACAAAAATGAAAACACAACCTACCAAAATTTAAGGGATGCAGTAAAAGCAATACTAAGAGGTAAATTTACAGAGATAAATACTCACATTAAAAAATTAGAAATACCTCAGTTAACAACCTACATTTACATCTCAAGGAACTAGAAAAAGAAGAACAAAGAGTAAAGTTAGCAGAAGGAAGGAAATGACAAAGATCAAGCAGAAATAAACAAGAGAAAAACCATAGAAAATATCAATGAAACCCAGAGCTGGTTTTTCGAAAAGATGAACAAAATTGACAAACCTTTAGCTGGACTAAGAAAAAAAGAGAGAAGACTAAAACAAATCAGAAACGAAAGAGGAGACATTATAACCAATGCCACACAAATTAACAGGATTATAAGAAATTAATATGAACAATTATATGCCAACAAATTGGACAGCCTAGAAGAAAAAGATAAATTCCTAGAAACCTACAACCTACCAAGATTTAATCATGAAGAAAGAGAAAATCTGAACATACCTATAACTAGTAAGAAGATTAAATCAATAACCAAAAGCCTCCAACAAAGAAAAGTCCACAACCAGATAGTTTCACTGGTGAATCTCATGAAAAGTTTAAAGAAGAATTAATGCCAATCCTTCTCAAACTCTTCCAAAAAATCTAAGGGGAGGGAAAACTTCCAAACTCATTTTATAAAGCCAATATTACCCTAATAACAAAGCCAGACAAAAACACCACAAAGAAATAAAAAACAACAGGCCAATCAATATCCCTGGTGAACATAGATGCAAAATCCTCAACAAAATACTAGCAAACCAAATTCAACAGTATATTAAAAGGACTATACAACATGGCCAAATGAGATTTATCCCTGGGATGCCAGGATGGCTGAACATATGAAAATCAATTAATATGATATACCACATTAAGAAAATGAAGAATAAAGATTGCATGATCATCTCAATAGATACAGAAAAAATTATTTAACAAAATACAACACTCTTTCAGATAAAAACCCTCAACAAACTAAGAACAGAAGGAAATTACCTCAATAAAATAAAGGCCATATATGAAAAGCCCACAGCTAATGTCATACTCCATGGTGGAAAACTGAAAACTTTTTCTTTAAGATCGGGAACAAGGCAAGGATGCCCACTGTCACCACTTCTACTTAACGTGGTATTGGAAATCCTATCCAGAGCAATTAGTCAAGAAAAACAAATAAAAGGCATCCAATCAGAAAGGAAGTAGTAAAATTATCTGTTTGCAGATGAAATGATCTTATATATACAAAATCCTAAAGACTCCACAAAACAAAACCTGTTAGAACTAATAAAGAAATTCAGTAAAGGTGCAACACATAAAATCAACATATAAAAATCAGTTGCGTTTCCATACACTAATAATGAACAACCCAAAATGAAAATTAAGAAAACAACTGCATTTTCAATGGCATTCAAAGAATAAAATATTTAGGAATAAACTTAACCAAGGTGGAGAAAGACTTAGACACTGAAAAATACAAAACACTGATGAAAAAAACTAAAGACAACACAAATAAATTGAAAGACATCCTGTATTACTAGATTGGAAGACTTAATAATGTTAAAATGTCTATACTACCCAAAGTGATCTAAAGATTCAATGCAATCCTCATCAAAATCCCAATGGCATTTTTTACAAAAATGGATATAACAATCCTAAAACTCATATAGATCCACAAAGGACCCTATCTAATAGCCAAAATAATATTGAGAAGAAACAAGAAAGCTGGAGACCTCACATTCCCTTATTTCAAAACATATTACAAAGCTATAGTAATCAAAACAGCATGAAACTGGCATAAAGGTGAGCGAACATATAGACCAATTTGGAAAAGAATAGTGAGCCCATAAATAAACACATACACACAGTCAAATGATATTTGACAAGGGTGCCAAGACTACATGATGGGGAAAGGATAGTCTCCTCAACAGACAGTGCTGGGAAAACTGGATATCTACATGCGAAAGAATGAAATTGAACCCTTATCTTACAACATACACAAAAATCAACTCAAAATGGATTAAAGACTTAAATGTAATATCTGACACTATAAAACTCCTAGAAAAAAACAGGGGGGAAAATTTCATAACATTGGTCTTGGCAATTTTTTGGATATGACAAAAAAAGCACAAGCAAAAAAAGCAAAAACAGACAAGTAGGACTAAATCAAACTGAAAATCTTCTGCACAGCAAAGAAATCCATCAATAGAGTTAAAAGGCAATATACGGAATGGGAGAAAATATTAGCAAAACTACATAACTGATAAGGATTTAATACCCAGAATACAGAAGGAACTCATACAAGTCAACAGAAAAAAAGAATCCAATTATAATATGGGCAAAGGACTTGAATAGACATTTCTCCAAAGAAGACAGACAAATAGCCAAGAAGCATATGAAAAGATGCTCAACACCACTAATCATCAGGAAAATGCAAATAAAAACCACAATGAGTTATCAAATCACACCTGTTAAAATGACCATTATTAAAAAAAAAACAAAACAGAAAATAACAAGCATTGTACATCAGATCTTACAACATGAAGACTATAGTTAATAACAGTATATTGTATTCAGGATTTTTGCCGAATGAATAAATTATAGATGCTCTTGCCACAGGGGGGAAAATGGGTAACTATGTGAGATGATGGATATGTTCATTTGTTTCACTACAGCAACATTTTTACTATATATGTGTGTATGTGTGTGTGTGTATATATATATACCTCATAACATCATGTTATATATATAAACCTTAAATTTACAAAATAAAATTTATTTTAAAAAGAAAATATTAATAACAATCATTACTGAAAACTGGAACCCTTGTGCACTGTTGCTGGGACCATAAAATGGTTCAGCCACTATGGAAAACAGTATGGATGTTCCTCAAAAATTAAAAATAGAACTATCATATGATCTAGCAATCCCACTTCTATCCAAAAGAACTGAAAACAGTATGTAGCAGAGATATGTGCACTTCCATGTTTATCGTAGCCTTACTCGCAATACCAGGAGATGGAAAAAACCTAAATGTCCATTACTGGATGTATAGATATAGAAAATGTGGCATATACACACAATGCAATATTATTCAACTTTAAAAAAGAAGAAAATCCTTACATCCAGGCATACAATCCAGGCATACAAGGATGAACTATGAGGACTTTATGCTAAGTGAAATAAACCAGTCACAGAAGGACAAATACTGCACAATTTCACTATTAAGAGGTATTTAAAGTAGTCAAATTCACAGAAGCAGGGGAGAAGGGGAAATGCAGAAATGCTGTTAAATGGGTATAGAGTTTCAGTCATGCAGGATAAAAAGTTCTAGACATCTGCTGTACATAAATATGCATATAATTAACAATACTGAACTATACACTTGAAAATGTGTTAAGAGGGTAGATTTCATGTGTTTTTTACCACAATTTTTAAAAATGGAAGACTTAGCCCTAACATATCAATAATTTATTTAATACATAAATAGTCTAAATGCACCAATTAAAAGATATTGACTGGTAAAATGGATTTTAAAAAAAACTTGGCCCAGCTATATGCTGTCTTCAAGAAATTCACTTCAAACATAACAATATGGGTAGGTTGAAAGTAAATGGATGGAAAAAGATATACCATTGAAACATGAATTTTTAAAAAGCAAAAGTAGGTATATTAGTATCAAATAAAGTGGAGTTCCAAGCAAAGAAAATTAATAGGGAGAAAGAGGAACATTACATAATATTCATGAAATAACATAATTACAGAGAGAGAGAACAGATTAGAGGTCAGGGGTTTGGGAAGAGGGGAAAGGAGGTGAGTGTGACTTTATAAAGGGTTAGCATGAGAGAGCCTTTGTGGTAATGGCACAATTAAACATCTTCGTGCAGTGATGGTTACATGAAACTACACACTGAAAAAATGCATAAAGCTATACACACACATACACACACACACACACACAAGTATTTACAAAGGTGAGGAAATCTGAATAAGAACAGCAATAGTTTCCTGGTTTTTGATACTATACTATAGTTACACAACATAACATTAAATGAGGCTAGGTGAAGTATGAACAGGATCTCCCTGTATATTTATTGCAACTTTCTATGAATCTTTATTTCAAAAATAACATACAGGCATACCCCATTTTATTGCTCTTCACTTTGTTGCACTTTGCAGATACAATGCTTCTTATAAATTAAGGGTTTGTGGCAACCCTGCTTACAGCAAGCCTGTGAGTGTTATTTTTCCAAGAGCATGCATCACTTCATGTCTCTGTATCACATTTTGATAATTCTCAAAATATTTCAAGCATTTTCATTATCACTATATCTTTTATGATGATCTGTGATCAGTGGTCTTTGATGTTATACTATAATTGTTTTGAGCCAACACAAAACACACCCATATAAGAGAGCAAACTTAATAAATATACTTTTTCTCACTGGCCATTCCCCAATCTCTTTCCACCTCCTCAGACCTCATTATTACATGAAACACAACAATATTGAAATTAGCATAATTAATAACCTTACAATGGCCTCTGTGTTCAGGTGAAAGGAAGAGTTGTGCATCTCTCACTTTAAATCAAAGGCTAGAAATTATTACGCTTAGTGAGGAAGGCATTTTGAAAGCCAAGACAGGCCAAAAGCTAGGCCTCTTGCACCAAATAGTTAGCCAAGTTGTGAATGCAAAGGAAAAGTTCTTGAAAAATATTAAAAGTGTGCTTGCAGTGAACACATGAAGGATAAGAAAGCAAGACAGTCTTATTACTGATAGGTAGAAAGTTTGAATGGTCTGGACAGAAGATCAATCCAACAACAACATCCCCTTAAGCCAAAGCCTAATCCAGAGCAAAACTCCAACTCTCTTCAATTCTGTGAAGGCTAGGAGTGGTGAAAAAGCTGCAGAAGAAAAGTTGGAAGCTAGCAGAGGTTGGTTCATGAGGTTTAAGGAAAGAAGCCAAAAATGGAGGTCTGATAGAGTCCTCTGACCTCACAGCACCCAGGGAAAGGGGGAAAAAAACACCATCAGCTGCCTGTGCGCAGATCACTCACTGCGAAAACAGTGTTGTGAATTTACAGAGAAACATCGTGGGACACTAGGCCCAAGAAAACAGGTCACTGGGAGATTCATTCACAAAGATCGGAGAGTGCAGGGAGTGCAATAGAGCCCAGAGCACGGGAAGGACGCGTCCACCAGGTTAGCACACTGCAATCTGACCTACAAGTGGTTACGCACCTTCCCCACAGACTTCCCATCCACTCAGTCAGGGACAAGCCCAGGGTTGGTGCAAAGCTGTTGCTCGACACAGCAGGCTCTGTAGAGAGGACACAATTGTGAGAGCCACACGGAACTCTCAACTGCACTATACAGGGACTGCTCAGGGCTGGGAAGGGACTGGGCTGAGATATAGCTTCCCGGACAGTGCATGGGAATCTGCAGACAGGCACCTGGCCACTGGAAGTCAGCGGGACCTGGGCACAGGAGTTGAATGGAGAGCAATGGGACACGCCCTCAGGGGTGTCCAGCAATTGCCTCCACAGGACCCAGACCAGTTGAGAAGAGTTATGTTCATGGGTGTGATCTAAGCCCTGCTGCATGCCAGGATGGTGGTCGGCAGCCATCTTTAAACTCTCCTGCCTGGAGTTGTTAGCTAGGTCTCTAGCTTCACCCCACCCCTGGCCCGGGGACTCTTCGGCCTGGGCATGACAGGCTTCACCGTTGGTGGCCAGGGACAGCTACATCCATGGGCTGCAGGTGGGAGGAGATCCAGGAACTGTAGTGGCAGAACCTTTGTGCACTGGAAACAGTTTGCAGCCCATCCATCTGGTCCTGCTTCCCCGGCTCTGGCCTCCTACAACAAGTCTGCTATGTGCTGATCCTAGTGCCCATGCATCAGGTTCCAGCCCTCCTGTACCCCAGAGATCAGTCATTTGGAAGGTTGCCCGTTATAGTGACTTATTTTGTATAAGTACTGATTCTCATGGCAACCGAATGCCTCAAGAGCCACAGGCTGAACCAGAGCAGATCCCCCTAACCCTGCCCACTTCATTAGGGAATTTTGCTTGATCCAAGAGTGCCTCCAGAGGCCACTATTCCCCCCCCGTGGGAACATCCCCTGGCAGAGACTTCTGGGGATAGACACACCAAACTGCCTTGACTTGGGGTCTAGTGGTGGAAAGGTGGGCACAATTGGAGATCCCCCTATCAGGCAGCAACATGTGCAGATGCACGTCAGAGGGCCAGACACACGCAGCCAGATAAGAAACCTCTCAGATGTATAGAATATTCCCAATTCAGCTCTTGCACTGCAGCCAAAAGCAATTGTGTTTCTGCCCACACCTCAGGAGGAGCAGGGTCAAAGTAACCCCTAGGAGCTACAAGTCTCCTCCCAAAGCTGGAGACTTTCATATACGCCACCTGGGGGACCAGTGTCTGCCATGGACAAAACAGAATACCTAGCTATTACGGAGCTGTGGATTCATACCCTCAAGTACAATCCACCAGCTTGGAGCTCAAGCTGGGAGAACAAACTCACTATGCTCCACCGGGAAGAGGTGAAGACAACAGGTCACAGGTAACCCAAGAGGTCCACCAAACTTGCTAAAATACAACTAAAGCAATACAGACCACTACTCCTCTCCCTGGCTCTGTGAAGGAACAAACATCAGAGGCCTGGAAACAGGGCCATAAACTAACCCTAGCAGTCACAGCTCTCGACCAAGAGGCCAGATGAGAAAAAATCAGCAAAAGAACTCAGGAAACATGAAAAATCAGAGTGAAAAGTCACCCCCAAAAGAAATCATTAGTTCTTCAGCAACGGATACCAACTCAAATGAAATGGGTAGAAGGACAAAAGAGGAATTTTGTTTGTGGAATATAAGAAAGCTCGATCAAATTCAAGAGAAAATTGAATCCCAGCGCAAAGAAACCACAAGAAAAATGCAAAAAATGAATGAAAATTTTCTAAAGAAATATAAGTGTTGTGCAAAAATCAAACAGATATTCTAGAAATGAAAGAGGCATTCAAGGATCTACAAAACACAGTGGAAAGCATTAAGAATAGGCTGGATCACGCAAAGGAAAGAATCCCAGAGTGGGAAGATAACTCCTATGTGCTAAACAAATCAGTCAAAGACAAAGAACACAAAAACAAGAAGCATGAACAAAGCATACAAGAAATGTGGGATTATGTAAGGAGGCCAAACATAAGGATCATAGGCATCCCTGAGAGAGAGGAAGAAAATTATCATGGGCTGGAAAATCTATTTGAAGAAATAATAGAGGAAAATTTCCATGGCCTAGCCAGAAATCTCGATATCCAAGTACAAGAACCACACAGGACTCCTGGGAGATTCAACATGAAAAGGCATTCACCACGCCACATAATTATTAGACTGACCAAAATAAACACAAAAGAGGCACTGTTCCGAGCAGTGAGGCAAAAAAAGCAGGTAATCTACAAAGGGAAACCTATCAGATTAACTGCAGATTTCTCAGTTGAAACCTTAGAAGCCAGAAGGAAATGGGGACCCATCCTCAGTCCTCTAAAACAAAATAATGGCCAACCCAGAATTCCTTCTCCTGCAAAGCTAAGCTTCTTATATGAGGGAGAAATAAAGACTTTTCCAGACAAGCAATCACTGACAGAATTTGTGAAGTCTAGCCTGGCCCTGCAAAAAGTGCTTAGACCTGCATTGTACACTAACCAGCACAACAGACACCCACCAGTGCAAAACCACCCAAAAGCTAAAACTTCAGAACCCAGATTCACAATGACTCAAGAGGTAAAACAGAACAAGAGACTACCCAACAGAATAAACAGAAATCTCCCCCTAATATCAATTCTCTCAATTAATATGAATGGCTTCAATTGCCCACTGAAGAGACAGGCTAGCTGAATGGATTAAAAAATATAAGCCAAGTATCTGCTGTCTCAAGGAAACACATCTTACACACGAGGACTCTTTCAGACTCAAGGTGAAAGGATGGAATACAATTTTCCAGGCAAATGAAAACCAAGAGAAATCTGGAGTAGCCATCCTTATTTCAGATGACAGAAACATTAAACTAACAAAAGTAAAGAAAGACAAATATGGTCACTATATAGTGGTGAAGGGAAAAATCTTACAAGATTTAACAATCCTAAATATTTGTGCACCCAACACAGGAGCACCCAGATATATAAAGCAAATACTGCTTGATCTAGACAACATAACAAACAGCAATGCCATAATAGCAGGGGACCTCAACACCCCACTGACAGAACTGGACAGATCCTCCAAACAGAAAATAAGCAAAAACAATAGACCTAAACGGGACTCTACAACATGTTGGCCTCACAGACATCTACAGAACACTCCACCCAAATAACACTGAATATATGCTCTTCTCATCAGATGATGGCACTTTCTCTAAAATTAATCACATCCTAGGCCACAAAACAGATCTCAACTAATTTAAAAAATAGAAATCATACCATGTATCTTTTCAGACCACAGGGGAATGAAATTAGAAATCAATTCCAATAGAAACTCACATCTTCATCCAAAACCATGGAAATTAAACCATCTGTTGCTGAATGACTATTGGGTAAAGGAGGAGAATCAGATGGATATCAAAAGATACTTCAAACTAAATGATAGTGGGGACACAAGTTATCAAAATCTGTGGGATACAACAAAAGCAGTCCTGAGAGGAAAACTTACCGCCTTAAATGCTCACATCCAAAAGACAGAAAGGTCACAAATCAGTAAACTAATAAATCATCTTAAGGAAATGGAAAAGGAAGAGCAAACCAATCCTAAAGCCAGCAGAAGAAAAGAAATTACCAAGATCAGAGCAGAATTAAATGAAATTGAGAACAAAAGAACAATACAGAAGAATTAATAAAATGAAAAGTTGGTTCTTTGAAAAGATAAACAAAATAGACAGGCCACTTGCCAGGTTGACCAGATGCAGAAAGGACTCTAATAATCTCAATTATAAATGAAAAAGGAGAGGTCACAACTGATATCATGGAATTATAAAATATCATCTTTGAATACTACAAAAATCTCTATGCCCAAAAACATGAAAACGTGGAGGAAATGGACAAATTCTTAGAAACACACTACCTCCCTAGGCTCAACCAGGAAGAAACAGAATTCCCAAACGGACCAATATCAAGCACCAAAATTGAAGCATTAATAAAAAATCTTCCAACAAAAAAAATTCCTGGACCAGATGGGTTCACACCTGAATTCTACCAAACTTACAAAGAGGAACTGGTGCGTATACTTCAGAACTTATTTGAAAACATCGAGAAGGATGGAACCCTTCCAAACTTATTCTACGAAGCCAATATCACACAGACACCATAGCCAGGAAGGACACAAAAAGAAAAGACAACTAGAGGCAATAACCCTTATGAATATAGATGCAAAAATCCTCAGTAAACTCCTAGCAAACCAAATTCAAATGTACATCACAAAAATAATTCATCACGATCAGGTGGGCTTCACACCTGAGATGCAGGGATGGTTCAACATACACAAATCCATAAATGTAATTCACCACATAAATAAAAGCAATAATAAAGATTATATGATCCTTTTAATAGATGCAGAAAAGGCTTTTGACAAAAGCCAGCACGCTTTTATGATAAGAACTCTTAACAATATAGGCATAGATGGCTCATACCTCAACATGATTAAAGCCATATACGATAAACCCACAGCCAATACCACACTGAATGGGGAAAAATTGAAAGCATTCCCCATTAAAACTGGAACCAGACAAGGTTGCCCACTATCTCCACTTCTATTCAACATAGTGCTGGAAGTCCTTGCCAGCGCAATCAGACAAGAGAGAGGAATCAGGGGTGTCCAAATGTGGGCAGAAGAGGTCAAAGTTTCACTCTTCATGGACGATATGATATTATATCTAGAAAACCCCAAAGATTCAACCAAGAGATTACTGGAATTGATAATTGTATTCAGCAAAGTTTTAGGATACAAAATCAATGCAAACAAATCAATAGCCTTCATATATGCCAATCACAGTCGAGCCGAGAAACAAGTTAAAGATGCAACACCTTTCACAATAGCACCAAAGAAAATTAAATATTTAGGAACATATCAAACTAAGACGGTGAAAGACCTATATAGACAGAATTACGAAACACTGAGAAAAGAAATTGCAGAGGATGTAAACGGATGGAAAACCCTACGATGCTCTCAGATAGGTAGAATCAACTTTGTTCAAATGTCTTTGCTACCTAAAGTGATTTACAGAGTCAATGTAGTCCCTATCAAAATACCAACATCAGTTTTTTGGAGATCTAGAAAAAATAATTGTATGCTTCGTGTGGAACCAAAGAAGACCCCATCTAGCCAAGCAATCTTAAGCAAAAAGAACAAATCAGGAGGCATCAATCTACCAGACTTCAAACTATACTACAAGGCTATGGTAACCAAAACAGCATGGTACTGGCATAAGAACAGAGACATAGACCAATGGAATGGGACTGAGAACTCAAATATAAAACCATCCTCATACTGTCATCTGATCTTTGACAAATCCCACAAAAACATACACTGGGGAGAAGAATCCCTATTCAATAAATGGTGCTGGAAAAACCATATGGCCACATGTAGAAGACTGAAACTAGATCCACAAATCTCACCTCTCACAAAAATCAACTCACGATGGGTAACAGTCTTAAACCTAAGATGTGAAACCATAGGAATTCTAGAAAAAAATGCTGGAAAAAATCTTCGGGACATTGGTCTAAGCAAAGAATTTATGAAGAAGACCCCAAAAGCAATCACAACAGCAACAAAAATAAATAAATGGGACCTGATCAAATTAAAAAGCTTCTGCACAGCCAAGGAAACTATCACTAGAGTGAACTGACAACCTACAGAATGGGAGAAAATATTTGCATGCTACACATCTGATAAATGGCTGATAACCAGAATCTATATAGAACCTAGGAAAATCAGCAAGAAAAAATCAAACAACCCCATTAAAAAATGGGCAAAGGACATGAACAGAAACTTTTCACAAGTGGATAGACTAATGGCCAAGAAATATATAAAAAATTGCTCAAATTCTCTAATCATCAGGAAAATGCAAATCAAAACCACCATGAGATATCACTTAACTCCAGTTAGATTGGCTCATATCAAAAAGTCCCAAAACAAGAAATATTGGTGGGAATGCGGACAGATAGGAACACCTATATACTGCTGGTGGGACTGCAAATTAGTACAACCTCTATGGAAAAGAATATGGAGATACCTCAAAGAACTAAAAGTAGAACTACCATTTGATCCAGCAATCCCACTAGTGGGTATTTACCCAAAGGAAAAAAAGACCTTTTATAATAAAGACATCTGCATTCGAATGTTTATAGCAGCACAATTCACAATTGCAAAGATGTGGAAACAACCCAGGTGCCCATCAATACACGAGTGGATTTATAAAATATGGTATATGTATACCATGGAGTATTACTCAGCAATAAAAAACAATGGTGAATTCACACATCTGGTATTATCCTGGATGGAGCTAGAGCCCATTCTTCGAAGTGAAGTATCACAAGAATGGAAAAACAAGCACCACTGGTACTCACCATCAAATTGGTATTAACTGATCAATACTCATGTCACACATGGCAATAATATTCATCAGGGGGTAGGCAGGCCGGAGGGGGGTTGAAGGGATGGGAAAACTCTTACTGAATGGGTGCAGGGCGCACAGTTTGAAGGAGGTCCACAATTGTAGCTCTGACATGGGCAGTTCATGGGCAATATATATAACCAAAGTGTTGTACCCCCATAATATTCTGAAATAAAAGGAAAAAAAACAAATAAATACATTTTGTAAGACTATAGCTGCCACAAACAGTGATTCCTCTTTTGGATCTGGGCAAAGTAAATTGAAAACCTTCTGGAAAGGATTCACTATTCTAGATGTCATTAAGAACATTCATGGTTCAGAGGAGGAGATTAACATATCAACATCGACAGGAGTTTGGAAGAACTTAATTCCAACCCCCATGGATTAAGGGGTTCGAGATTTCACTGGAGGAAGTAACTACATACAGAAGTGGTGGAAATAGCAACAGAACTACAATTAGAAGTGGGGTCTCATGATGTGACTGAATTGCTGCAATCTCATCATATAACCTTAATGGATGAAGAGTTACTTCTTATGGATAAGCAAAGAAAGTGGTCTCTTGGGATGGAATCTACTGCTGGTGAAAATGCTGAGAACATTGTTGAAATGTCAAGGAATCACACACACACACACACACACACACACACACACAAAGCAGCAGGGTTTGAGAATATTGACTCCAATTTTGAAAGATGTTCTACTGTGGGTAAAATGCTATCAATCAGCATCACATGATACAGAGAAATCTTTCATGAAAGGAAGAGTCAATCTATGTGACAAACTTCACTATTTTCTTATTTTAAGAAAATTCCAAACCACCCCAACCTTCAGCAACCACTGCTCTAAGTTAGCAGCCATCAACATCAAGGCAAGACCCTCCCCCAGCAAAATGATTACAATTCACTAAAGGCTCAGACGATCGTTAACATTTTTTAGCAATAAAGTATTTTTCACTTAAGTATGTACATTGTTTTTTAGACCTAATGCTATTATACACTTAATAGACTACAGTATAGTAGAAACATAACTTTTATATTCACTGGGAAACCAAAAAGTTTGTGCGACACTTTATTGCAATATTCACTTTATCATGGTGGTCTGGAACTGAACTCGCAGTATCTGTGAGGTATGCCTGTATATATATATTTATATGTGTATTTGTGTGTGTGTGTGTATGTATCTTCAGAATCTGACTACTTTTCACTTTCCCCACTGCTACCACCCTAATCCAACCATTTTCTCTCATCTGGATTACTGTAATATCTTCCTACAAAGGCCTATGTGATTTTGCTTCAGAATACATATTTTACCTTATTTTTTACTACTGTCTTTGAATCAAAAGTGTAGTTTATTATATCTCAAACAAGAAACAGTGCAATTAATCAAAGTATGCGCCTAAACTATCGACACAGTTTTGCCATCTTAACAGTAGCTTGTTTATGCCAGCAGCAAAGAAACCTGGAGAGCAAGTAGCAATGAAATCGTGAAAGGTGTTTTCCACAGCTTGTTGAGAATTGAACATTTTTCCTTCCAAGAAGTGGTCCAAAGCCTGGAAGAAGTGGTAGTCAGTTGGTGCAAGGTCTGGTGAATACAGTAGATGACAGAGAGTTTCCAAGTCCAGCTTCTGTAATTTAAGCAGCATTGTTTGTGCAACATGTGGTCAAGTGTTGTCTTGCAAGAGTATTGGCCTGTCTATACTGACCAATCTCAGCTGCTTAATCTCAAGCACTTTCATCATTGCATCCAATTGGTTGCAGTAGACATTCACTGTAATCGATTGACCAGGTTTCATGAAGCTACAGTGGATAATACCAGCACTGGACCACCAAACAGACACCATTAGCTTTTTTTGATGAATATTCGGTTTTGAACTGTGTTTCGGCACTTCATCTTTATCCAAACATTGTGCAGAACATTTGCAATTGTCAAAAAGAATCCAGTTTTCATCACACATAACAATATGGTGTAGAAATGGTTCACCTTTATGTCATGACAGCAAAGAAAGGCAAACTTCAAGACTCTGTCTCTTCTGACACTCATTTAATTCATGTGGAACCCATCTATCCAGCTTCTTTATTTTGCCCATGTGTTTCAAATGGTGAAATACTGTTGGAATAATAACGTCAAACCTTGCTGCTAATTCACGCGTAGGTTGAGATGGATTCACTTCCACTACGGTTTTCAGCTCATCATTATCCTCCTTGGTCTCAGGTCGCCCCCATGGCTCATTTTCAAGACTAAAATCACCAGAACGGAACTTCCCAAACCATCAACATACTGTGCATTCATTAACCACATCCTTCCCAAACATATTGTTGATATTTCAAGCTGTCTGTGTTGCATTGTTTCCACAACGGAACACATATTTGAAAATAACACGTATTTTTTACTTATCCATGGTTTCACAAAAATTGCTTTAAAAAAAATTTGAAAGATAATCACACACCAAAACATGCGTTTGAAAGACTAAGGATGCACCTTCACAATAAAAATAAAAGAAATGTCAAAGTGAAATGTCAGCGATATCAACTGTCAAACTTACTACTTAAGGAAATCGGACATTTCATACTTAATAACATACCACTAGCAAACCAAGTAGTGGTGTAGTTGTGCTCTGTTCTGGTTGAATTGTTAAAACTAACCAGACTGGAAGTTCCAGTTTCTTGCCAGAAGAATTTCATCCCAGAACATCAGACATGCTAGATTTTAGTGCTTCTTGCATCATAACGTAAATAGAACAAATCAGTATCAATATGCATGCATTCATTATATGATGATTAATTCAGAACAGGGAAAGAAGAAGGTCCTGAAGTTTTATTACTTTCAGAGCTGTGATAACACAATCAACATATTAAGACTACTGGGTTAACTTTTTTCTTTTTTTTTATTTCAAAATATTAAGGGGGTACAAATGCTTTTGTTATGTGGATAGTTTTCATAATGCCCAAGTCAGGGATATTAGTGTGCCCATCATCCAAATAGTGTTCATTGTACCTGTTAGGTAGGTTTTTACCCCTCCCTTCTCCCCCGCTCCCCCTTCTTGATTGCCAGTGACTTTTACTTCTCTCTGTGACCACGTGTGCCCATTGATCAGTTCCAAATTATTAGAGAGTACATGTGGTGTTTGTTTTTCCATTCTTGAGATATTTCACTTAGGATAATGGTCTCCAGTTCCATCCAAATTGCTGCAAAAGACATTAATTCTGGGTGTAACTTTTAATGCACACTTTACTTTCTTACTCTGATGAATTGATAAGATTTGTAAGTGCACAGAATTCACACGCAAATAATATTGCTACTGTAGTTTGTAAAACATCTGAAAGCAGTTTACCATAACTATGGCCTCAATTTTGCTTACACTATTAATGGATGTTCAAATCTCTTTTCTCAAAAATAGCCTAATTAATGCCCTAATTAGTAATACAGCACTTAGATGTTTTTAAATATATAAATCTAGGTGTTCCTACCTTCATCCCTCTTAGCACTTACTTTAATTCAGTATCAGTATTCTGATACCCAGTAGAGAAGCTCCAATACTTCCTCACCTCTGGTAGGACTCTGGCTGCTGCTCCTATAGAGTGTAATCCATTTTTAACATGACTACTATATATATCAAGACTATAACAAAATCTTGATTAGTGGGACCTAATTAATGAAATTTTGTTGTACTGTAATTTGGACCCTACTGATTCAGAATTAGTGATAATTCAGAAAGGGGCTGAGATTAAATTGATTTGAGGATTATTTTTGCATAGAGTTTGCTAAACAAATTAAAAAACAATATAGTAGAAAGGATACCGAAACCACTTAAGAGAACAAATGCCTCCAAGCCGTGAATTACAATTTACATATAATCCATGGATACTCTATCTACAAATCATTATCATCTATTTATTAAGGCAAGATTTTTAAGGGTAATACTTTGTTAACCTAGTTCTGGTTATTACTTGTACAAGGAAACCATAAAAACTGCAGTTCATAAAAATATTCTAAAATTCAGAATCAACCATTTTAGACTTATTCTCCCTAAATTATTGCAAATTAGGAAAAAGTTGAAACATATAAAATCTAACACCCATTTTTCTTCTACCTCTATTTTTTCTCTGTTTCTATGGACTCGCAGGTATCTGGACCAATTTGGCAAAAATAACAATACAATCCACAATAATTAAATCTATTGATATTAATAATAAGCAAAAACAACCCAGTTAATAATGATAGCCTTGAAAGTATGCAGGAAGGGAAACAGAATGAGAAAATGGATGTTTTTTAACAACCTTCATTTAAAACCAGTGTATAGTATTAGTATCTCCATAACCTTTCACAGCCATGAATTACATAGCTCCTTATTATGCTCACTTTCTGGACCTCATGTCCACATTTCTATGTGCACATTTAAAGGTTAAACTCAGCAATAACCATTAAATATATTAGCATATGATATATATATGATATATCCCCAGCCCTGCAAAGGGCAAGGAGCAACTTATAATTAATGAGACTGGCTTATATACAACCCGTGGAACCAAATGTATTACTTACGTAGGTAATATATCTTACCATCTAGGTGGATGGTAAGAAATGTTACAGAATATATAAAGAATTATTTGAATTTCTCTGATGAAAGATGCTGTATAAATACAAAGTAGTGGCAATATGACAATGTAAAAATAGAGAAGATATTCCTTTTTATTCTAAAATGAAAAAGACCCTAAGTATAACTGTAGAAATTTTAGATGGTAAAAATGTAATAATGGACTCTGAATCAATCTGGATGAAACAATCCCTACTTTTATTCCAGAAGGACCTAACTTCTGACTTTTACTTCCTACAATAAAGAAAATAAATTACTTTTGAAAAAAAATAGTGATTCAAAAATTGCCTGAGTTAGGCACAGTATTTTAAAAGAACCTGGGTAATTATTTTCCTTGCTGCTACTTCTCGTCAAATCACCCAGTTTCAAATGCAGTTTATCCAACATGGGTTTGGATTTTTAGCCTATCAGAGATAATCTTTCCTGAATAACTTTTTAAAAAGATAAATATCTTTTGTGAAACTCATTTGGGGGCCACCGAAGTAGCTCAGAAGTGACAGTGAGAACAAACCAATATCTACAGTGGTTAGAATAAGTGGACATGAGGTCCAGAAAGTGAGCATAATAAGGAGCTATGTAATTCATGGCTGTGAAAGGTTATGGAGATACTAATACTATACACTGGTTTTAAATGAAGGTTGTTAAAAAACATCCATTTTCTCATTATTAATCACATCAAAAGTCAATTTCATGTTTTTGACTTTAATATTCATTGCATTTTAAAAATTGTTACAAAAACCTTCTATTACAGTAGAATATCATCAGTAACAAAATTAATCTCCCCATCAAATCCCAGTGGTGTACTCATCATTGGGAAAATAAGGATGGCTCAGACCACAAGAGAACTTATGGATGCCAATAATCTAAAAAGGGTTAACAATTTGTAAGACATGATATTAAGAGAATGATAACTGTGCATGAGACAGTTCCTGTGAATATTAGTTTACAACTCGTATATGAAAGTCCTTTTATTTTGTTTGTAAGTACCACACTATAAGAAGGAATTCTACTCTCCACTTTTCTTCCTATATTGAATTGGCTACAGATATCTTTCATTTAGTGAAAAAAGTTATGTTCCAGGAAAATCTGCTCTGATAAGAATTATTGGGCAAAAGCCATCTATCCCATAAGCTTCCATCATAAAATCTAGAGATGTGCTCAGCTGGGAAAATTTTTGGTCCATTGACATAATAAAGATCATACTTTAGAATATGATAACACTTTAAAAACTATGTAATTAAGGAAAATTAGAACTTATCAATACATCACTGGTACTCAGTGTAATGCTGTTTTGCCTCCAGACTTAGTAATGAGGTAAAAATATTGAGAATGATGACCCTATTATATGTAATAGAAACTGACAGTTCCTTGCCCTATTTCACATGCTGCCACCACCGAGGTTTAGCAATTTAACTAAGATATGTGCCTGCCTTAAACCACCATAGTACTAAGAACTTGACATGTAAAGTAATTTTAATTTTCTCAACAGTTTCCCCATCATTTTAATTCACCAGTTCTCTTTCCAAGATCTTCCTTTTAATATAGGCATAAGCAGAAATGTGTAATACTTGCTTAGCAAAGGAGATTTACCCCAATGCCTTCTGAATATATTTTGCTATCTGTTAACTGGTTAATTTCCAACAATAATCATAGCCATTTGCTGACTGTCTCTGGGAAGACTATTCTGTTATCTAACTAATAACTTGTTGATTTAACTATTTAACCAATAACTGAGGTTCTAAGTAGAGGATGCTCAAAATAACAATTACATTTACTTAGCCTAAAAACTATTAGATACTGTGAAATAAAGTTTATTAGTAATAACTTTAATCAAAGGAGACTATTGCTGGCAGCAAAAGATACCAAATAAAAGGTACAAGATGGTGTACAGAAGCCTCAAAAATGTCAAGTTTGGGTATATTGTTCTGGAGAGTAAATCTGTGAATTCTTTGTCTTTAGAATTTGAATATGTGAATTTCTGTTGGGAGACATACCTCTCTTTTGATATAATAATTGGAGTATGTTTTGTTATTTTTCTGTGTCCAAACATCAACTTACAATGGTTGACTAAAACCCAGGAGACCATTAGTCATGTAACTAATTCTCAATACAGCAGAAAGTTGTTAGAAATGCACTAAAATAAGTTTTGCAGAGGTTTGTAATTGCAGTTTAAACATTGATGTTAGTTGCCAATTATTAACACAAACATTATTAATAACATTATATTAGAACTTCAACTTCCCTTTGGTTTCAGAAAATGACAGCAATAGTAGTACTAAATGGTAGTACTAAAAACTAAGTTATCATATACTTTCGTGAACCAAAATGCATGTTGCTTATAGAATTTCCCTAATATATTTTATCAACAAATAGTCTTTGGAGCATATTAACAATCTAAGGTTGTACTAATCAGACCAGTCCTGTATGAAACAGTTAAGATTCTTTCAGTCAATAGTAAAAAAGTGTACAAATTATAAAAATATGTGAACTTAATACTCTATATCTTCTTAGAAAACATTCTTACTTGCCGCAGGAAATCAGATGATTATTTTTAAGTCTGACTTCTATAACATGTACATTTGTAAAATTATTTATATTTAATTTATTCATTTAGTATGTAATTTATCATAGAAAACTATGCCCACTCCAAAAGAGTTAATTTCCACTGATAGTTCCTTCCTCCTTTAGGTTTACTAAGGAGAATTATACGCATAAGGATTAGAAAATCAAGTGCCTTAGCTCATGCTATGCTGAACTCCATCCCTTTGGATCTATCAAGAAGCAAATCAAGTCTGACTTTTTCTATAAAGCATTCTAAGACAAACCCCAGGCTCCAGTGATCTCTCTTTACTCTTAATTCTTTTAGTTCTTATTCTATACTACTCTATGTTCCAATCGTTGACCATGATGTCCCATATATGTATTTTCTTTTCCCAATGGGTAAGCAATTTAACTCCTGGGACCTGTTTCTGTTCTAGTCTCCACGATACCTAGTACAGTAGTGGGCACACAGTAGAAGCTAAAAAATAAAAACTTGTTGCAAATCACTTAAAAATAAATCTCATTCCAGAGTTCACTGATCAAGTGCCTTGACAGTACTTGCAAAATGAGCTATCAGTATTATTTTATGTGGTTATGACACCCTAGGTAAATGCTCTTGAGTATGTGGCATCCTCATAGCCATACTCATTACAATAGAATACAAAATTGGATTCAAATTACTGCTCAGTTCTGAAAATATGTGAAGGTAAAGAGCAAGTATTCACATGATACATTATTATTTCAAATAATTCAGACTTGAATTCATCAGGAGCTTTTCCAAAACAAAAACATCTCTAACTTTGGAGTCTAGCAAAAGAAGCATATCAGTTTGCTAATGCACAAAATAAACAATACTTACTGAGGTCCAAGATTATTTTGCAGTGGTGCTAGAATTATATTGTGCTTTAATTTAAACCATATGCAAAAGAACCTGAAACAACACGAAAGCTGCCAAAGCAAAGCATTCTACCCAAAAGTATCAGAGAGTTTGCAGTCTTGGCAGATTCATTCAATAAAGTCATCTAATCACAAATGGCATCTATATCACTTTTAAAAATCTTTAGCTTAAAAGGGTTTACCAAAAGGTAAATTTAGCTTTTCCATTATTGCACTTCTTTTTCACATTTCTTTTTAGGTAAAAGAAACCTGAAATGGCTTAAAAACCAGTAGGAAGTACTGGAACCTATCTTTTATTGTCTGCTCACAGAAGTATCTTAACAATCAAAATAACTAGTTAATTTAAACTCAGTCCACTTTTGAAAGGGATCAGCTGTGAAGTGTAATATTTTTCAACCATTTGTTTTTTAAGAAACAACCTCACTCATCAATGATAATATTGTTAATTTTCAAAAAGGCACCTCAGAATTTTAGATCCTCATCTAATCACCTTGTCCAAAATATCACTTCAAGTGCCTCATGCCAATATTTTCTAGAGGCAACTATTTTCAACTGCAGGCTATCTGTTCAGGAAGAACAGATAAATCACAACCACCCTCTCTTTTATTAGGGACATTTTAGGTTCATCACGATATTTATAAAAAAAGAAATATGTCATTCTGGATGAAGAGTAGTTAGTTCGTAAAACCTGTTTCCCTTGTTGTCAATCAGCCACTCTTTGCCTACTTCTCTTCAAGTTTGATGGCACTTTGGAAGTCAAGTGGAGTGTATGTTGCTAGTTTGTTTTATTATTATTAAATATAAGTACTATCTTCCTAACTCTTATATGACAGGAGTCAGAAGCCAGGCACAAGGTTTTCAGAAGCTCTTGGCACACGAGTGCAACATCACTGAAAAGTAAGGGGCCACTCCAGCTATCTGTTCAAGCCTTGAGGAATGGAGCGACATCAGCCCAGGGAATGGGCTCTTGAGAAGCCTGCGGTCAGGCTGAGCCTCCTGAGAGCGAGAGCCTGAGCGAGGGGACAGGGGCAAGCAAGGCACTGGGAGAGTCTGTCCCCGAATCAGGGACCAGACTGCGTGACCGTACGTAGAATTATAAGCATCTATGGCATCTAAGAAGCAAAGCCAGGCCTTAAGCACCGACCCCGCGTTCTTGGACGCCGGGGTTGAGATCAGAAAGTGGTGGCTCTGAGAAGGAAAACTACCTCGAAGGGAATAGAGAGCCCCGAGCATATGTAAGAGAGGCGTCAGAAGCTTTTGCAGGAGAAAGCGACGCTTCGCTGCTCGCCTCCCGGAGCCCCGGAGGCCGGAAAGGAGCCCCAGCACCGGGCGAGAGCGTGCCACTACTCACCCCCACTCTCCTATGGTCCCCGTCGTCGCCCTGCTCGACTCAGCCCCTGCAGGGGGGAGCCCCTCCCCCGCCCGCCACCGGGGTGGGCTCGGCGGGCGAGAGGAGGCGGCGGCGCAGGTGTCCAAGAGCTGGGGCCAGAGAGGAGATGAGTGCAAGCGAGGCAGACTGGTGCCTTGCGCTCCCTGGCGCCGCCAACTTCACCACCATCGACGTGGAGGGACCAGGGGAAGCAACGGGGGGCAGGCCCTCACCCAGCGGCCCGGACCCTCCCGGGGTACTAGGCCCGAGCCTCTGGCGGGACCGCCGCCCCCAGCCCCCTCAGCGACGCGACCCCCAGGCCTGATTGCCGTCCCTTGGCCCCCGAGGCCACAGAGCAGCGGCGGCTCCCTCTTGGGGCCGCGGTCGCAGCTGCATCCTCGTGCTCCTCCTCCTCTGGCGCCGCTGCCTACACACAGCCCCGGCGCCTATGCCGCCGCCGAGCCCCAACCGCCCGTTGCCTAGCAACCGCGCGCATGCGCCCCACCCCCGCCGGCGACCGTAGCCACCGCTGGCGCCGCTGTCAGAGCTCTGACCAGCCGGTCTGCGACCTAGAAAAGTGCATAAAACCTCACTTCCTAGGGCCTAGATGGAGCGACATCAAGGTAAGGGTAGGTAGGAAGGGGTCCAGGGTACTCTGCAATTCGAAAGAGGTCCAGGGACTTGGGACATGGCCATCTCCCAACCCCTCGACAGGTACCTCAGCGGTTGAGAGTGACAGTTCCAACACCTCCCTACTTATTTATCTCGCTGCCTTTAGTCTTGCCTCCTCCAATCCATTCTTCACGGGGCTGCCAGGAGAATTTTCTAAATAACTTCTCTGACCATGTCACTCGTCTGCATAACTCAGATGGTTAAGGGACAACCCCCTTAGTAGGGCCTAACAGTTCTTGAATACTGCAACAACGTCCTCTCTGGTCTCCCTGTCGTCAGTCTTGTCTCCTATTCTCATACTTCTACCAGAGTAATCTTTATAAAACGCAAATCTACTCTCACTTCCTCTGATTTAGAGAACGGTCTTTGGAATTAGAGCCAAATTTGAATTTCTGTTCCACCACCAAGTAGCACTGTTTCCTTGAGCTAGGATGCTTAACCCCTCTGAATCTGCCTCCTCATCTGTAAAATGGGGATAGTTATAGTACCTATAGGATAGTAATGAGGATTAAATGAGAGATTGCATGTAAAGCACTTAACATACATAACTTACTCTGGGACACAGTAAGTACTTAGTAAAAAGTAGAGTTATTTTTCAATAGATCTTCATTGCCTGTAATAAAGGAGAACGTACAAACTCCCTAGCTTAACATTCAAAGTCCTCTAAGATCTTGCCTCTATTTTTCTAGCCCTAGCTCTTTCCACACTCCCCCTTAGGCACCTAGCCACAGACCCGTTCTTGCAGTTTCTGAGATACATCTAGATCTGTAAAGTGTTTAGATATATTTCCTCAAGGTTCACTTGGGTAAGAAATCTACATGAACCCTCCAATTAATGAACATGTAAATATCCAGTGATCCTTCCAAAACTACACATACTAATTTTAACATATTTACACTGAGAATTGACATGTAGGCAGTGACTATATACAAAACTTGTGCAATTTTCTGGAGGCTGATTTACATGATCTTTTTGAAATTAGGCTTAGAGTTTCTGTAATGTATAATGATAAAAATATGTCACCAATTTTGAACTTAATACAATGCATAAACATACAAAATGTGCCCTGCTGGATGTTTATTTAGTAAAAGATTTAAACATTTTAAGAAGTGTAAAAATAGCTGTACCATGTGTAAGAACTTTGAGAAGCCCTAGAAGAACTGCTAATTGCGACATTCGTGGAGAGCTCAAATGAACTATAAGCCTAACATGAAACTTTATGAGGACCAGCCAGAAAATATTGAAGAAAGAGAAGAACAATTGGAAAGATGAAAAAGAGTGAATCACTCTAGGACTAATTAAATATTATAGGAGCATCAGATGGAGATAATCAACAAGCCGTAATCAATGGGGAAGAGCATAACACAGGGAATGTGTATTACAGCTGTGAATGTGGCAATGAAGTTGGATAGAGTTCTCACATGGCTCATACCTTTCCTTCCATGTGGTACAGACATGCCTTTTAGCTTCAAAAGAAGACAATTCCCTAGTGTTCAGCCTTTTCCAATGACCATGAATAACTCACAGGAACAGACTTTCGACAGAATTTGCTTATTATCTTCTAAGACCTGTATTTCATCACATAAAACCTGTGTTCTCTTGTCCACTTGTTGAACTCATTATACTCAGTAGCACATATGTATTATGTTTACAGTGAAATAGAGTAATAAATATATAAAATGCTGCTAGTCTTCATTAATGTTTCTATGTTCCTTTCTAAATACAGAATTGTGTCACTGTTGTATGTAAACTCCTTCACAATTTTTTTCCTGAGATTTCAAGACAAAATCTGAGCTCCTTTACCCACAGCAATGTATCTGCCTCTACTGTTGGCAAAGTAAATACTCCTACCAACAAGAAGACCTATCCACATCAATATGGAAAGAAAGAAAGCTGATTTATAGCTGGGTGTGGTAACTCATGCCTATAATCCCAACTACTCCAGAGGCTGGGGCAGGAGTTAGAGACCAGCCTGGGCAATACAGTGAGACCCTATCTCTAAAAAGAATAAAATTTTTTTAAAAAGAAAGCTGATTTATTATTGAATAAGCACAACATGGTACATGCATATAGGTAGCCCTCAAGGGACTACAAATTCAAGATAAAATTCCACACTTATACAGTAAAGAAAATACAAAGTTCACTTGGGAATTGAGGTAACTATTAGTTTAGTTAATTGACTTCTTCCGAAAGAGTAATAAAACTTCTCTTACCTCCAGAAAGACACCTCTAGTCTTCCTAAAAGACAAACGGTTACACTTTGAGATGGGCTTCTACATTAACCTTGAAGACATGTCTTTACGTTTCAAAGGGGAATATGACTCATTACCTTGGAAACATGTGTGCATTGTAACACTGGAGACTGAGACTTTCTAGTCCCTGGAGAGATTTATCTATATTCCAAAAGTTAGACCTTTATTTACCTTTACAATTACAAGTGGTGAGTTCTTCAAAAACAGAACTCTGTGCTGGCACAGTAGATGCACCTAGTAGATCAAAAGGAAATCCTTCTTAAATAAATAAGAAAGTCATAGAAGAGGTGACATTCCTATGGGTGTTAACAGATGAGCAGAAGTTTGCCAAAAGGGAATAAGAATAGTCCATGCAAAGGAAAAAGTATGTTCAAAAGCCCAGAAAATGTGGAAGTTCATGATGTGTTCAGCAAAAGTAAAAAAGTTTGACTTACACATATTGTATCTTTATTTAGGGGCTGGGCAGCATAAGGGTATAATGGAGTTGAGTATAGGAGAAGTAGGTTGGGGACAAATTGTGAAATACCTTGTATGCCATGCCAAAGAGTTTGGAAACGGTCCATACTTGATGGCCAAATATGGTGTTAAAGAAAAATTTTTCATGACACTTGTTAAAGATGGTAAGGAAGACTTTATTCAAGGAGGACTACCACAATAGAGTTTTGCAGTAGGGAAGAGAGATGGGGCTCAACTCTGACTCCAACAAAGACAAGTGGGGGATTTATAACCAAGGAGCAGGGTGGGGATCAGTGGATGGAAAATTAGTAAGAGTAAACATCAAGTCTGGTGGAATTCTTGCTAAACCAACTCAACAGGATTCTTGTTAAAGGCAGACCAGGGTGATAAGATACAGAGGGTGGGAGATGAGGAATCTGATCAGATATCCAGGGTGATCACAAACAAAGGGTGGGGAATTTTCACTAAACTGACTTAGCAGGATTCTTGCTAAAACTAAACTAAGAGGGCCAAGAACAGAACCCAAGGTCAGGGCTTAGTTTAGAAGGTTCAGAGGAGCCTAACTCAAGTTTGGTCAGGGAGAGTCTTTGTCAAGGGCAAGGTACTATTATTAATACTTGTTTGGGGATCTGGCACAAATATTAGACAGTGCTCCAGCCCCAAAGAGCTTATAATCTAACAATGCAAGAAGACAAAATAACAATTAATATAAATGAAATATCATAAATTGGCAGATGTATTTAAGGAAAAGGGTACAGAATTGGGGATAAACTTTGGATAAAGTTTCGGAGAAAGCTCCTTGGATGATTTCATCTTGACCTATAATGCAAAGGGCCTCCATAATTGGAGTAATTGCTAGAAATCCAAACACTTGAACCCTGTATGTCTGTATGCTATAGTTGTTCATCCTTCGTTCGCTGTTTCCATTCCAGCTCCTCTGAAGAAAATCACTGACCTTCTAATGCAAATTGATGTCACCACAGATTTAGTTTCTCATCTCAGCACCACTTGGCAATCTTTTTACTTTTTCTTGGTCAATCCTCTCCAGTTCTCCTCGGCTATTATTCCAAACCTTAACCATTCTCCACTATGACTGATGACTTTACCATGTACCCACCAAACCCACCACCCAACTGATGACTTCATTACCCATATTCCTTAAAAAAAATTGAAGGTAACAGGAATTTTTCTTACCTACAATCTACATCCACTACCGTATTATACCTTTATCCCTCCAGTCTCACATAGACTGTAAAATTAAATCTTCCATTTGAGCTCCTGAACTTTGTCTCACCCAGCCCCTCAGAGATCTGACCCTATCACTTTTTCTGTCTCCAACACCTTACACCTCTCTAGCTCTACTGAACCATTCTCTCAGCCTATAAACACACTGAAGGCTCTTCCATTCTTAAAATAAATACTGTCCTTTGGTCCTTGAGCCTCCTCTAGTTTCCTAGAAGTGTCTCCTGTTACCCTCTCACCTTTCCTTCTTACCCACAGGTTTCAAAAGTGTTTATCTATATTCACTGCCTCTATTCCTTCACTTCCATTCACCTTTCAACCATTGTAATAGGGATTTTACCTCCACCTCTTCACTAAAACCTCTTTTGTTAAGAACACCAATTACTGACAAATTTCTTTATGCAATAGGCACTTTTTAGCCCCTTTCTTTATTGGACCTCACTGCCATATATGATAGTGTTGATCACATTGGTCTGCCTGAAATTCTGTACTCACTTGACTTCCAGACATATATTCTTCTTTTTCCTTTCTTTCCTCTTTATATTTTTCATTCATGTAACTTTGATGGACTCTTTTTCTTCTGCCCACCCCTAAAATATTGTTGTTTGCCCATGGTTCTGCCCTTGTCCTATTTCTTTTGTTCTAGTTTCCATACTCTATTACTTATACATGGATGACTTTCAAATATATATTGCTAGCTCAGACCTCCTTTCTGAGATATAGATAAGCAGATCCAACTGTCTACTAGACATCCTCACTTGGATGCCCCCCAAACAGTTCAAATCCAACCTGTTCATGCCTGAATTCATCATCTTCCCACGCTAATGTGTTCTTCTTTGTTAGGGTAGATTCAAAAAAAAAAAAAAAAAACTCCCCACAGGGAGATCCTGGTATTTTCACGTATTGATTTCACCTACTTGCAGAAACAGATGAAACAACTGGATTATGACCATTTTATGTGAGTTAAGCCAAGACTTATCTTTTCCTGAAAAATAGGCCACATATATGTACCAAGGAAGAATAAGTTGAATCACTAGAGTGGAAGCTTCATGAAGACAGGGATTCTTGTCTGCTTTGTTCACTGTTGTATCTCCAATGCTTAGAATAGCGCCTGGCACATAGCAGGCCCTCAATAAGTCTTTGTTGAATGAATGAATGAATGAATGAATCTGTATATCCTCTGCTTAAAGACCCCTTGCTTGAGAATTATAGTGGACTGTAGCAGCTAGCTAGATAGATACACAAATAGAGATAGATATCAATATATATCCATAGATTAGGGAGGGATGTGTCTTTTTTGTGTTGGAAATAGTGCAAAAGGAAATTGTAACTGCATTTCACCCAGATTTCTGCCCATGAAAAGTAAAAAAAAAAAAATGGAGGGAGGGAGAAATAAAAACACTTCATCTACCTCTTGGAACAGTCAATTGATAGTTCTTCAGTTCTGCCAGATGCTCAGATCTCTGCCATAGGGAAAACTCCTCTGTAGTTTGCCTTCAATCCCTGTGTGAGCAATACTAGCTCCAGAAATCAAGACAATTCAGACAACTGAAAATGCCTACTTCAAGCAGAAAGTTGATCTGGATCTTGCTTGGCATTATATGCAATAGTGAATAAAGGACATGTGAAACCTTTTGCCTCAGCTCTGTCTCTTGGTATCCTGAACTTTCTGTCTCATTGAGACCAAAAGAAGAAAAATACGATCTAGTTCCAAGAAGGGATGTGCCCCCAAGTTTGTCAGGCCCCCAATAGCCCTATATTGCTTATCTTTGTTAGTGTATTTACCTTGTCTCCCAAGCCAAAAACTTGAAAGTCACTTCAGACTCTCTCTTTTGCCCCCCCTACATCTAATTAAGTTAATAAGTCCTGCTGATTCTATTTCCTAAGTATCTCTCATATCCATCTTTCCTTTACACTTGCACTGCCACCAGTTGTGCCTTAATTTAGGCCTTCATCATTTTTTTTTCAGGACTATTTCAACAACTTCCTAACTGGGCTCCTTACCTTCATTCTTGCCTCTCCCAAACCATCTTCCATACTGCTCTTGAATGAATTATCTAAAATGCAAACCTTACCAAATTCTCCCCCTGCTTGAAAACATTTCAAACCTATTCCCCAGTGCCTACTGAATACACATCAGGCTACATATTACTCTGTAAAACCTGTCTCTTCTTCAGCCTTATCTCCTACCATTCTCTACATTCCACTTAATGCTCACAAATATACTACTACTTGCAATTCTCCTTTGATGAACATTGCCCCTCTTCTGGGAGCTTCTCTTCCCACCAGCTCCATCCCAATATTACTGTAGAAATTTTTATATTATGTGACCCTTTGGCCACGGTTGACCAATCTGGGACTATCATACATAGTCTTCCCTCAGGAATCTGGAATCTAGGCCAAGAGATCTCAGCCCAGTCTGGTTACTTTTTTATGTTGAGCAGTATAAACTTCAGAGCTGTTGGCAGCAGCCATTTTTCTGACATATGGTCTGGGAAAGAGAAAAAGCTGGTCTGCTATAAAAGGTGAAGACACACAGAGAGATGCAGCAATGAGAGAGGGAGAGAGACTCCAGATAGCAGTTGAGTTCCTAGCTCCAGCTTATTCCTTGAAGCCCACCTGCCTTCTTGATTTGGGGTTCCATAAGACACTTCTCTGTCCTCATTCTAAATTCCTTTTGGTGCTCAGGCTAGTTGGAGTTTAGTTGCTCACCTTTCCTTCTTACCCACGGGTTTCAAAAGTGGTTATCTATATTCACTGCCTCTATTCCTTCACTTCCATTCACCTTTCAACCATTGTAATAGGGATTTTACCTCCACCTCTTCACTAAAACCTCTTTTGTTAAGAACACCAATTACTGACAAATTTCTCTATGCTATTCCTTACAAATAAACATATTGCTCTTCCATATCATACCATTCAACACTCCTTTATCTTTGCTTATCCTTTTCCCTTTGACTGGAAAACTGTAGTTCCTTCCACATCATTTTGCCTGAATAATTTCTATTTGTAATGGAGAAGGTAGCACTCAGGCCCTCCACCTGTACCAGGAAGGTACCTATCTCTCCACCCTTCCCCTAATTCATTCCTTCCCCCCCGCAAAGGGAATATTTATATTATAAGTCAGATGGCATGACCCTGATTATGCCATATTTAATAATAAGTGGGCTAATGTTTCCAGATAGGTCCCATGCCCATGCATGGTCTTTCCTTTCCTTTCCCTTTTCTCCTCCTTCTGTGGATACTATAAGAGGGCCAGGGCCTACCTTGAAGCAGTTCCAGCTATTCTCTTCTCCTTCTCTCTTCCTAAGAATACTGGCATCAATTCAGATTCCTGTGTTATGTGGCTGGTTAGAAAACAGTAACATTTGGATTTGAGCTTGGGGACAGAGTGCCATTAGAGAACCTCATTAAGGCTTCAAGTGAGCCACATTTCAATCACACTTTCCCACAGCTTTACACAGAAAATATTTCGTGCAGCCCCCTATGTTTAGTGATTACAGTTGCAGCTGGTATTAGGAGGAAAAGAGATTCTGTCCTGAAGTAGGAGATCCTCAGGGAATGCAGACTGAAGAGGCAGCTGTACTTCTGCTGAAGCTAGATTAGAAGGGAGAGTCCTGCATGGAAAAAGCAAAGTTCTTATGGCCAGCCGGGAAAAGCCCTCTGTAGATAAAAAGGATTTGGGTTCACATGTTTTTGGACATTTTTTGGAGGGATGATATCTTGCTCTCCCCCACCACACCCCATCTCTCACCTGGAGCTGAGGATGGTATATTGCTCCAAGATGGGTCACATCCTCCTATGGCAGGAAAATTAAATGGAATGAGAAATTTTTGTGTTGCCATTTAGGTAACCAAAGCCTGGAGAATTAAAAAGCTGAGGGAAAAAGCAATACTGCCATGGATGCATGTTTGATAAGTGCCAATAGTAGCAGCACAGAGCTAATAAGGATTTGGGATTCCATGAGACTTTTAGAAAAAAATGTGGCAGCTCACCTGCTCTCTCCACAGGCAATTTCTCTCAGTTGAATTTTATTTAATAGGTTATAGGCACTGCACAATTATCACAAACTGACGGGCATACAGATGAAGTTAAAACCAAGATTTTTCTTTTTTTCTTTCTGTTGACTCTCTAACCTTGTTCCCTAAACAATAGGACTGGTAACAGCAATATGATAACATTATTTTTGCTTAGAATTGTTGTAAGCACTTGGTGCTACATTTTATGAGCGTGGGACTGGAACTTGAGAAAAGTGAGACCCGAGGGAGACTTGAAATTGTATCAATCCAACTTCAGAAGTTCTAGAAGAGTTACAATCCCAGTGAAATAGAGCCAAGCCTGCAGCTGCTAAAGGAAACCAGACACCATCCAGGCATCTGGGTGACACCTCCTCTGGCTGAGATAAAGCAAAATAAGAAATGGGGGAGAAGATAATTTTTGGCTTTAATTTCTTTGGAGATTTAATTTCTGCAAAGGAAGCAGACCTCAGTGTGGGACTTTATCTTTGCAGAAACGTAATCCTCAGACGGATTTCATATTGTTCAAATGTAGGACATTTTCTATTGCTGGGCTGGTGATGCATTACCTGGACTATGCTACCATGTAGTACTCGTTGAACCAGGCTGTACAATTTTATATATATATATATATATATGCATAATTTGATATGGGAAATAAAATAGCAGGTAAATTTTTGGCCTGCTGTGCAGCTTTTGGTCCTGGGAAGATAAACAAAAGATTGATGAATGTCAGGGAGATGGTATCACACAAGGAGGGGCAGAACTTCTCTGACAGTCCTTGGGTCTTCTCCCACAAAGGAGGATGATTATGACTGACTACCTTCTTGGCTATTAACCCCAAAGGGTTAAGAGAAAATAAAATGCAGAAGAATCTAAGGGGAGAGGAGTCCCAATGCCTCTCATCATATCAGAAATATCCCTAACAGATGGTTCCCACATCTTTTCCTACTCTTTTCTTCCCTCTTCCTAAACAAGATGGAACACCAAACCAATAGATCTGATGGCAAGACACTGCCTGGGTCACATTTACTTGTGGACTGAAGAATGGGATCCCTGGACCACAGACCAGGCAGCTGGGCATGGCTTTGGTGTCAACTGCTCCTCCTTCCATTCTGCTGGGATTGTCAAAGTTCTTTCTCTTTACCTAAGGTTCTTGTGCCTTGTATCTCATAGAAAGGTAGTATTTTTATTCATGCTGAATTGGAGAAATACCAGCCTCTCTTAGGCTTCAAGCTTGTGCCATGCACTTCAAATCAGGTTTGCCAGAAACTGTGTATTAGATGTATTGGACCCAGGTCCACCTAATAATAACATGGTACTTTGTTCCTCATTTTTTAATTTTTTCTGCTCTTGGCGAACAATTGAGAAGAAAGAGTAAGGCAAAATTTGAGCATTCTTGAGTATTCTGGCCAATGCCAACAAAATCTCTTCACACCCCTAGTACTATTTCTCTTCTAACTTGGTTGTAGCAGCTACCTATGGGATTATCTACCCCAAACTCTCTCTAGGAATTCTACTGTTGTCCTACTCCTCCACTCCACCATCTACATGGTTGCAACAAAAGTTGCCATGTTATTACAACATGATCATACTTCCTAACCATAGTTGATTAGACCAGAGGTGAGTACATTATTTCACGTGGGCCAGTCAGTCAGTCAGTCCTTTCCCTGGAGTAAGGAAGCAGCACCAGCTGCATCTGTCCCTTTTATCAGAAGAGCAAAAGCTTTACCATGAGATCCTCTAGTTGATTCCCCCTTATGATCATTGGTCAAAACTGGGTGCATGGCCACCCTGACTTTAAGGAAACTATAAAAGTGAATATCTCACCTAAGGCTGGTCACATTGCTGCCCAGAACAAATTTAGGGTTCTGATGGCAAGGAAGAAAGGAGGATTGGGTATTGGGAAGGCAATTGACAGGGTCGGCCATGCCAATACTTTTATTTATAGATATAATGCAAAAATAAATTTACTAAATATAAACTTAGCTGCCTTGCATGGGGGATGATTCATTTTACAAAGGGACTCTTTATTTGGCTGGATATCTTTATGGGTTAGGGGTGAGCAAGCTAGAAGGGAGGACCTGGGGAGGACAAAAGTGCTCTGCATAGTCGAGAGGAATGTTTGGAACTATGGCAGCAATCTGGAAGGGAGGGGGCTAGGAGAAGAAATAGGAGAAGGAGAAAGAAGATGATATGCTCTGAGCTTTCCCTGTTATCTCCAAATTTTTAACAAAGTCCAGAAGTCATGAAAGGATTATTGTGACTAAATTTCTTGTGAAAACTGGTGAAGGGTTGAGCTTTATGTGTAAATTGTATTGGAGTAAAATACAGACAGGACGTGTAGATGCAGGAGCCAGAGGCTACAGCCCAAAGAAAGCAAGAGGGTATAAGCCCCACAAATGATCACAGAAATCATAAGAGAGTCAGGAGTTCATTTATCATGGAATAATAGATCCCAAAACCAATTTTCCCAAGATCTCTGAGGAATAAGGCTAACCCAGCCAACATCTGGAAACATATGTGTTTCTTGTCCTTACCCAGTGGTGAGCTCCCTGAAAAGCAGGATAGCATCTTATTCATCATTGCATCCCAGCATTTCGTCAGAGGCCTGGAAGATAGTAGATAGATTATAAATACTTGTTACTTTGAATTGAATTGAATGGACCTGACCTATATTGTAATTCTCAATATGCCTATCTTAACTCCCTTAGTAAATTGGACTCTCCATTAAGAGTGTGTTTGATTCATTTTTTTAATTAAGTAAGATGCCTTCAACATAGTAGGTACTTAAAGGGCCAATTTTCAGAGTCCTGACTTCGTGGAGAGAGATAAAGTCCCAGGTAATCTGAGTTCTATGTCTAGTGTGCTCTAGAATGCAGGCTCTGATTTCTCGGCAGCTTGTTTCCCTTAGGCCAATATGAAAATGAATTTTCATTCCCAAGCAAATATTAATTGATGGCAGGGGAAGTCAGCACAGACACATGCTGTGTGTCAGAGGGAAACCAGCTTGGGATTTTAATTTGCCACCAATGATCCACAAAGTAGACAGTCAAACAGATAATCAAGAGTTGGCAGTATACAGCCATTACTCACAATTAGAAGCTGTTTAGGCAATTCATTTATTCTAAGTATAACTGGGTGTAGAAAAAAGACTAGAATGATAGACACTATAATGTTGAGAATGATCATCTTTATTAAGTGAAATTATGGGTGATTTTTGCTTTTTTGTCATTTTATGCAATTTGCAAGCTGCTGAATGTGTTCATAAATGCTCTTTAAAATAAATTCAGTTCATTTTGTCTATGGGAATAGAACTAACATTTATTGAATGCCTATTATGTGTTTGGCACTACACTACAGACTTTATATATCATTTAATATTTGGGGGTGCCATATTCAGCCGATTTTATGGATGATATAACTGAGTTCCAGAGAGGCAAGGTGACTTTTTCCCCAGATTACAGCCAGAAAGCACAAATGTGAAGATTTAAACCCAGTTTTGTCTGGAGGGCTTGGAGAAACATGGATTGCTGAGCAATCCCAGAATTTCTGGTTCAGTATATTTAGAGTAGGGCTGAGAGTTTGCATTCTAAAAGTGCCCAGGGTATACTGACTCTGCTGTTCTGGGGATCACTCCATGAGAACCATTGCTCTGGAGAATCTAAGTATGGGAAAGCCTTAAGTCTGGGGCTTCCAAATAAGTGGACCAATGATATCATGATATCATACCATGATTGCAGCCTTGTTGTTTATCCCCAGTGTGCCATACAAATATTATTATCTATAATATGAAAAAGGTTAGAAAGCACTGATCTAGCCCATCCACTCATATGATTTATGAATTCTTTCCACAAAATTTCTAACAGATGATCATACAGCTTCTGCTTGAACAATTTCAGAGATGGGGGACTCATTCACCTATGAAGGATTCAGTTCCATTTTTAGACTGCTCTAACCTGAATATTAAAAAGTTTTTCCTCTATACAAGCAGACAACTGGGAAAAGGGATAGTAGAAGAGAAAATATCTGAAGCATGAGCTGTCAGTCCATGGTAGAATGTTTAAATGGATGTTCTGGAGATGTCCATTATTTCCTTTTGTAATAGTTTTGCTGCATAACAAATATAGCAGCTTAAAACAGCTCACACTTATTATCTCACAGTTTCTGTGGGTCTGCTTGATTGGCACAGCTTGATTGGATCCTCTGCTTCAGGGTCTGTCACAGGCAGCTATCAAGGTGTTGGGTGGGCTATAGTCATCTCAAGGCTCAACTTTAGAATAATCTATGTCCAAGTTCAGATGGTTGTTGGCAGGATTCGATTACTTGTGGGTTGTTAGACTGGGGTCCCTCAGTTCCTTGCTAGCTATTGGATAGAGGCTGCCCTCAATTCCTTGACACATGAGCCTCTTCAACATAGCAGCATGTTTCATCAAAGCTTGCAAGCTAAAAAAAAGTCAATAGAGATAGTCTGCTAGCAAGAGGGAAGTCGCAATCTTTTGTAACCTAATCTTTAACGTGATATCCCATGACATTTTCCATATTCTATTCATCAGAAGCAAGTCACTAAGTCTAGGCCCCACTCAATGGGAGGGGATTACACAAAGAGATGGATACAAGGAGGCAGGGATCATTAGAGTTCATCTTAGAAGTCTATCACACAGACACTTCCATATTCCTTTAGAGAAGCTATCTCTGGCACAGCCCCAATAAGGCAGCCCTTTTCACTATGTTCCCTGATTTCCCTGGGTTGGAAACTGGACACTTACTTGGATTAGACCACACAGAGAGTAGGTCACTTGCTGCAGGGAGCTAAGCTGGCATATTCGTCCTTGCCAGCAGACCTGAGATTTTTCTTAGGTCAACAATGTGCCTAGCTCAGTTCCCCTGCTCCCTTTGCAGCTGGGGGTGGCCATAAAATTAGTTTTGAGCAATGAAATGTAAGGGAAAATTTGATGGGCATCTCTGAGAATGCTTTTCTTTCCTGACAAAAATGAAACAAAAATGGTTAGAACTTTGTTCTATCTTTTTTCTCCTTTTTCCTGCCATGAACACGAATATGGTAGTTGGAGTTGAAGCAGCCATCTTGCAACCATGTGGGGAAGGTCACTGAAATGGTGACCCTGATATCATTGAGCTATTCTAACAACATCTATAACCCCCTACATCTGGACTTATTAAATGAGAAAAACCCTTATTTAAGCCACTGTAGTTGGATTTCCTTTTTATTGCTGCTGAAAACAAATCTACCTGGTACAGTCATGTACACTGGAGGACTGGGACTTCTAATTTTGAACAGCCATGATTATCTGTGCACACTTTGATAAATAAGCAGAAGATAAATAAGAAGTACAATTTTTAAGCAGATGTTTTGAGAGAAGAAGAGGTAAGAGATTATGTGGTACAAGAGAGAGGGAGTGAGAACAAGAGATGGAAAGGGTTTCCAGTCCTCTGAGACGTGATTGAGTTCTTCTAATTGGATTACACAAGATTCTCTACTGTGTCATTACAATAACTCCTTTCTTACTTGAACCAATTTCTATAACTGGTAACCAACTATGCCTTGTATGAACATGTGAGTTATGTTTTTTAACACATTAACTGCCATAAGAGTTGTATTTAACTCACTCTAGTTTTGACCCCAGGGCCACATGAGGCATGTATAAAATCTTACTTGTTGATGTTCTTATTGTTATAATTAATATTGACAATTTAATTCTAAAAATGTGGATTAAATGAATAGAAGTCAATAAATTTCGTTTTTCTATTTATGTTTACCTTTAAATTACACTCAAAGTTTTTATTCTATTTTTGTAATAAAACACTGTGGCCCCAAGGAAAAGTTTCTGTTTTTTGTTCTTTTTGTGTGTGTGTGTGTGTGTGTATGTGTGTGTGTGTGCGGCAGTCAATGTATTAAAAAATGCAGAAAACTTAAAGATTGCAATTAGTCTAATATACTAAATTTTTTATGTTTTTTATATCTATAGAGCTACCTATGGTTGAAGTCTACCAAAGAGCCGCAACAGTATAGGCCTCTCAAAGATGGCATACTTTATCCCCTGCATCTGACCCTTACCAGCCCCTATCACTGCAGATTGACTCAACAGGGAACTCTTTCACCTCCACAAAATATCCAGTTCCCTGATGTTCATCTCAATTTCTGTCCCAGATCTGTAGGGCTGTCACTTTTTTGTTTGCTACCATAATCTTATTGTCACACAAAGACCATAAACTGGATGCTGGGAGAATAACTTCACTGCTGCCACACCTTATACAAACAACAAAATTGGGTTTCACACCTCTCCCTCTCCCAGGGCCTCTCTAAATCCAGCTGATTCTCTCACAGACCACAGGGCCAGGAATCAAATCAGAAGAATTGAGCCAAGGGAAAGGGTTGAGGAAAAGGCGAAGGAATACGGTGTAACATAATGGAAAGAGTATGAGATTTAGAGTCAGACAGACTCAAATATAGGCTTAGCCACTTAGTTGGGTGACCGTGAACAAGTCACTCACCTCTTTGACCCTCACCTTCCTTAACAGTGACATAATAATAATAATACCATGAGATTATAGTGAGGATTAAAAAGTAGCAACATTTATAAAAAAACCTCTTTGCCTTAGGCTTGGCATGATTAAGTGTTCATTTAGTGAAAAAATTTATCTAAACCTTAGAGGAAAAATACTCTGGTTATACTGTTTTCTCTACCTAGTGAACTCTTAACCAACTGTCAAGATCCAACTCAAATTCCATTTATTCTGAAAACTTCAACATTCAAGCTGAAAAAAGACTAATTTACCAAAGAGGTTATATAAAGTTTTAAATTGTTCTGAGTTTGTGTGATTGGACTAAATTAAGTACTACTTTCAAGAATCAAAACAATAGTTTGAAAATAGTAACTACAGAAATAAATTCTGTATTTATGTAAGATAATCTTTCTATGCTCTATCAGGAATATGTTTGTCATACTGGTTTTGATATATGTTTTACTGAATATCTCTAAAGAAATGCATAATTTAAAAGATGTCAATAAATGAGCATGTGATCCTTTTTCCTAATTGAATTAAATTATTTTATGTGGCTTAAAAATAAATATTTTGGAAAAATTCTAACTGACCTACCATCCCTAAAAGATAGAGATCCTCTGAACTCCAGAAAGAGGAAAAGAGATTTGGTGAGGGATATAAACTAGTTTGTGAACTCTCTTCGAAGGTACCCTATCCCCTAATCCCACACTTCTCCTACCAAGGGATAGCTTCAATATGAGTGGAACTCCCAGAAAGATTGGAAATCTTTCTTATGTATGCTCTTGGAACTTAAGTCAATCCTCCTCCACAAAAAAAGAGATGGAATATTAGAAAATCCTGAATTACTCGAGTATGACTGAGAAAAACCCTCATATATGTTAATGTGACTTAACATACCTGGACTTGACTGGGTCACGTTTTCTGCCACTAGGCAGGAAGGGGACTTGAGGTAGTACAAAGCTTGCTTGTAAATAAGTAGTTTTGCATATCTGAGTATACAGTTTGTAAACAAGATATCTATTACACATATGAGCAGAGAAGCAAACAATAAGGACCCTAAAATAAGAAGACAACCAATTCCATTGTGAAGATCAACAGAACCAGAATGAAGAGGAAAAATTTAGAAAAGACCAAAAGAGAAACTAAAGGTTTATACTAATTTGTGAGTGATGGGCACTTGGAAGTTGATGCATCCTTTATGTAGTTGTTTTATACATTAGCTTTGGCTAATGGATATTAAAAATTCATATTGTCTTTATTTAAGAGTGTGATTTCAATAATTCTCAATATATTCCTTTGTTGTCTTCACAAATTCTGGAATTAACCCCTTCAGGCTTTCCTATCTAGTGTCAAGAACAATAAACGGTTCAAGATTTTACCCTATTTGCAAGATAGCAAGTTAGCCTGACACAATTACATAGGTGCTGACAGAAGACATGAAACTCCTGCATCAAAGACAAAGGACTTTGTTACTCACAGCACAGCAAGTACCATAAGTATCATGTTTCTGTTGGTTCCCCTTGCCACCCAAGTCCCACAGGGGTGATTTAAAAGAGCCCAGGTGTATGCTTGCACATGCAGTGGGTTTGAATCACATTGAGGAACCCTGAACTTAGGGGAACTTGAATCTTTCATAACGGGCAGTAAGCACATCTGCCTGAATTTTGTTTTGGAAGGAGACATTACCTTTATTGTACTGGGCAGCAGCAAACCTGCTCTCTGCTCTGAAGGAAGACACTAGCTTTATTTTCCAAAATTGTTTGCTATACAAACATCCTTGAAAAGATAGTTGACACAAGAGAGAGGATTCTGGGTTGATGGTGGAGTAGAAAGCACCAAGAATCTGTCTCCCCACCTAGACAACAATTGCACTGGCAGAATCTGTCTGATGTAACTATTTTCAAACTCTGGAGTCTATTGAAGGCTTGCAACTTCTGGGAGAAGGCTTGGACAGTAAATTGTGCTTAATTTGGGTCAAGTTCAGCTCTTAGTACAGTAACAGATACCCATCCTCTCCATCCCTCATTCATTGGCAGGCAGCTGTGCACTGTGTTCTTGGAGCAGCTTGCAAACAGTTTCTGGGAGTCTGTGAGGGCACAAAAAAGACCCTATCTTTTTTTTTTTTAATCAGAGATCTGTGCTTGTATTGCCCATTGCTTCTTCTGATCACAGAGATACAAAGAAGCAGGTAGCCATTGTTATTGCACCTCCTCCCATTGTCACAAGCCCATTCCCCTGTGGGTGAAGTGACTTCCAGGAGATTTGAAGAGCTGGCACCCTTTTTATTCCCCCCTTCATTTTTCTCTTTTTTCCCCTTTTGGGAGCTAGATATTAAAGACTTGGACATTCAAAAACAACTGCATATATGAGGAAAATTAGAAAATGACTGTGAATGCCCAGGGAAAGTCTCAGAAAGGACATGAGAAGACCTTAATTTTATACTTGAGGCTGCTCCCTGGCACACAGACAGCCTACAACAGTAAAAAATTCAAAACAATAAATAAAAATAATAACAAAAATTAGAAAACCCTTGAGAATGGAGAGAATCTACTTTTTGGAATTACCACATTATTAGAGTCAAATGTCCAGTTTTTAACAAAAAATCACAAGGCATACAAAGAAACAGGAAAGTATGACCCATTTAAAGGAAACAAACAAATCAACAGAAACTGTCCCTCAGAAAGATCTGATGGCAGATATACTAGGCAAAGACTTTAAAGTAATTGTCCTAAAGATACTCAAAGAACTAAAGGAAGATGTGGAGAAAGTCAAGAAAACAATGTATTAACAAAATGGAAATATCAATGAAGAGAGAGAAAATCTAGAAAGAAACTGAAAAGAAATTTTGGAGCTGAAAAGTGCAACAACTGAAATGAAAATTCACTAGAGGGATTCAAAGGCAGATTTGAAGAGGCAGAAGAAAGGATCAGTAAACATGAAAATAGGACAATGGAATTATTGGGGCTGAGGAAAGAGAGGAAAGAAGTTGAAGAAAAGTGAACATAGCCTAAGGGACCTGTGGGACATCAACCATCAAGCAGACCTACATATACATTGTGGGAGTACAAGAAGAACAGAAAAAAAGAGGAAGAATATTTGAAGAAATAATGGCTGAAGTCTTTCCAAATTTGATGAAAAACATGAATATAAAACATCCAAGAAGTTCAATGAACTCCAAATAGGATGAACACAAAGAGACCCACACCAAGACATATTATAATCAAACTTTTTAAAGACAAAGAGAGAATCTTGAAATCATCAAGAGAGAAGATACTGATCCCATACATTGGATCCTCAACAAGATTACCAGCAGATTTCTCATCAGAAACTTTGAAGGCCAGAAGAAAAAAAGACCTATCAACCAAGAATCATATCTGTATCTGGCAAAACTTTCCTTCAAAAATGAGGGAGAAACTAAGACATCTCTCTATAAGCAGAAGCTGAAGGAGTTCATTACCACTAGACCTGCCCATCACAAAGTGCTCAAGGGAGTCCTTCAGGGTGAAATGAAAGGACACTAGTCAGTAACCTGAAGCCATATGAAGCAATACAGATCTCAATAAAGGCAAATACATGAGCAATTATAAAAGTTAATATTATTGTAACATTTTATAATTCTGCTTTTTGTTGTCTACATGATTTAATGGATAAATACATTAAAACAATTATCAGTCTAAAAGCTAGTATTACTGTAACATTGGTTTATAACTCTGCATTTTGTTTTCTGCATAATTTAAGAGACTAATGCACGTAATACAATTATTAGTTTATGTTTTAGTGACACACAATGTATAAGGATATAATTTTGTGACATCAACAACAAAAGGGGTTGGAATAAAGCTGAAAAGGGGCAGAGTTTTTGTATGCTATTGAAGTTAAAATTTGGATTTAAGCTGGTATAAATCCAAATCAGAGTGTCAACAACTTTAGGATGTTAAATGTAATCCTCATGGTAACTATAAAGAAAATAGCAACAGAATATACACAAAAGGAAATGAGAAAGGAATTTAAACATTTCACTTAAAAAATCAACTGAACACAAAAGAAGACAGTAATTCAGGAAATGAGGGACAAAAATGTAATAGATGTATAGAACCCATAAAGCAAAATGAAAAGAGTAAATCCCTCCTTATCAGTAACTACTTTAAATGTAAACAGATTAAATTATCCAATCAAAAGACAAAGATTGACAGAATGGATAAAAATACATCAACTGTATGCTGTCTACAAGAGATTCACTTTAGATCTAAAGAGCAATACTATTTGAATGAAATATTTTTTCTGTCCTTTCACTTTCAATGTGTTTGTATCTTTGGCTCTAAAGGGAGTCTCTTGTAGACAGCATGTAGTTGTATCATGCTTTTTAAAATCCATTCTGCCAATCTCTGCCTTTTGATTGAGAGATTAATTTATTTATATTTTGTGTAATTACTGATAAGCAATGACTTTACTTCTGCCATTATGCTACCTGTTTTCTGTATGTCTTATATCTTTTTGCCCCTCATTTCCTCCATTAATGCCTTCTTTTGTGCTTAGTTGTCTTTTTGTAGTGTACTGTTTCAATTACCTTCTCATTTCCTCTTGATATATTTTTAGACATTTTTGTGGTTACTATGAGGATTACATTTATCACCCTAAATAACAATCTAGTTTGAATTGATATCAATTTAGCTTCAATAGCGTACAAAAACTGCTACTATATCTGTCCTATACTTTATGTTGTTGGTGTCATAAATTACCTCTTTATATATTATGTGACAAATAACAGATTCATAATTATTTTTTATGTGTTTGTCTCTTAAATTCTGTAGAAAATAAAGACCAGAGTTATAAATCAAAAGTACAATAATATCAGAACTTAGATTTGCCCAATGTGGTTACCTTTACCAGAGATATTTATTTCTTCATATGGGTTTGAGTTACTGACTAATGTCCTTTCATTTCAACCTTAAGGACTTCCTTTAGCCTTTCTTGTAGGGCTGGTTTAATGTTAGTGAATTCTCTCAGCTTTTGTTTATCTGGGTGTGTCTTGACATCTCCTTCATCCTTGAAGGACAGTTTTGTCAAATATAAAATTCTTGGTTGATGGGTTTTTTTTTTTCTTTTAGCACTTTAAATATGTCATCCCACCGTGTTTTGGCCTCCATGGTTTCTGATGAGAATTACCTGTTAATTGCACTGAGGATCCCGTGTGCAGGATGAGTCACTTCTCTCTTGCTGCTTTCAAGATTATCTCTTTGTCTTTGACTTTCAACAATTTGGTTATAATATGTCTCTGTTTGTATCACTTAGAGTTTATCCTACTTGGAATTTGTTGAGCTAATAGCATGTATAGAATCATATCTTTAATCAAATTTGGGAAGTTTTCAATCATTATTTCTTCAAATATTCTTTCCACCCTTTCTCTCTGGAAATCTGATTATTGCTCTTTCCCAGGGTTTGCTGGTTTTTATTTTTTAAAGACTACAGTAGTCTGTTTGTCTAGTGACTTTTCCTGACTATTTTTGCAGAGACTGTATTTCTTGCTGTTTGTGGTTACCGAAGTTTTTGTTTCTTAGCTTGCATTCCCCTAATGTTTTGACATATTTTCTTGAATGCCAGGAGCTAAAACAAACAAACAAATAAACAACAAAAAAAACCCCTCACCTCTTCCTGTCTTTGCAAATTTTCTCTGAGCTGGGCCCCTCCTTCAACACTTAGCCTGAACTTAGCCTTTCAATACTTAACCTAGGGATCAGCCCAAATTGAAAACCTAAGGTTTTCTCAGGCCTTTTCTGAGCTTACATCTTACCCTGTGGCCTTCTAAATTCCTTCAAATACACAGGCAATTTGAATGCCCTAATTTCCCAAGCAAATTCTTCCCCAGATTTTTCTCCAAGATGTATTGCATCTTTCATTGGTAATCTTTTGCCTCAAGCATCTGCAGGTGGTTCGTTTGCCTTGCTTTACAATGTTTTTAAGCAATTCTCACTAGTTTTCTGACCTGAGTGAATTCCAAGATAGGCAAAACAGAAATGAGAACCCTACATCATTCCTTCAGGTAGCCCCCTGACAGGTTAGAACAGACCTACCTAATAATTTGCAAATAAGGTCTGCTATGCTTCTTCCAGAACCAGGAACCAGTGACCCACTCTGAGTGTGGCTGCCATCATCCATACCACTGCTCAGCATGGGAGGGAGTGGGGAAAAGGCAAGTAAGTATACCACAAGTGTTCCTACAATTTTAAAGTTTCCTCTTTCTTGATTCAGCATTCTGTTAGTTGCTCTAAACTTTTGACTTTTTGAGAGTCTGACAAAGTTAATTCTGACAGTCTCTGCTTGTTTTCTGTAGGGGGATGAGAATGGATCTGCTTACTCTGTGATTTTCCTGATACCACCTCCAATATCCATTTTTTTAAGGCCAAGGGAATCCTAAGACACTGATTTGCTCTTCTCCCCTATGAATCCTATGAAAATCATGACTGATTTTGTAATTTCCTCCTGACTTTGACTGACTGCTAAGAAGTTCTGAGATAGATTTGTAGCTACCACTAACAATTATTGCAAAGATTTGGTTTTCTAGTACTACCCCTGTATTTATCTTATTTTATGCTTTTATTTCCCATTTGTCCCTGTTTCTTCTTTCATTTTATTTCTTGTTTTTGCAATGTGTGTATCTCTGTAAGCCATATGAAATTATTTTTATGGAAGGAGGTGAAAGATAAGGGAATAGGATTAAGATTCTAATATTTCACCTACTACTATGCCACCTTGAAATTGGTGAAGAATTTACCATAGGTATCTGTTGAATTCTGTTGCTTTAACACCACATCATTGCTTCCATGGAAAAAAGCCAAGCAGAGCACAAAAAGCATATCACACATAATTCATGATCGTGAACTGAGTTCCTGAACCTGCCTTTCAACCATGAAGTTCATAGGCTGAAAAAGATAAAGGTAACTGGAACAAACTAGCAATAAAAGAAGAGTGCAGGGTTTCTGAAACTTGAATAATATAAAGCAAAACTTTTCTTGGATTCCTAAGAACGCCCTGATTTGAACAACCCAGATATAATAAACTAAAATTTTATTTAACTTACTCACATAGAGTATTGCATAGTGGTAGCACAAGACCTTTGTGGTCACATTGGCTTGTTTTGACCCTATCTGTGTCACTTATTAACTAGTGACCTTGGGTAGTTACATTACCTCTCTGTGACTCTGTTTCTGCAGCTTTAAAATGAGAATGACAATAGAGCCTAATTCACAGGGTCCTATGAATTGTGAGAATCAAGCTAATTAATACATGTAAAGGGTTAACAGTGCCTAGGACATAGTACTAACTCAATGAATGTTACTTATTCAATGATGAATCATCATGTAAAAGTGAAGTTGTGTTTCTATAACTGGCAAAATAAAACACTTGAGGTAATTTTTAAATGGAAACAAAAAAATTTTGGAAATCTGATATAGACCCCTTTTAATGGGAAATAATTATCTTGGACACATGATGTGAAAATATACATGAGTAGGATCATGGGTCAGCCATTTATAAGTGGCTTTGAGCAAATTTGCTTTACCTATTTGCACCTGAGATTCCTTAGCTGTAAAATGGGAGTTGAAATAATAACTACCTTGAGGATGAAATGAAAGAATACAGGTAAAGCATACAGCACAGTATTGGCACATAAATGCTCAAGTATCTCTTACTATTATTCTGAAATAAAGAGTGGGAAGGTTTAAAATGGAGAGGAGAGGAGGCTCCAGGGGAGAAGGGCAGAGGAAGGACCTTAGCTATAACAAGTGTCTTATTCTGTTTGTGCTGCTATAGCAAAATACCATAGACTAATTGGCTTATAAACAACATAAATTTATTTATCACAGTTCTAGATGCTGAGAAATTCAAGATCAAGGCACTAGCAGATTCCATGTCTAGTGAGAGCCTTCTTCCTCATAGATGGCTGTCTTCCTACTGTAACTTTATATGGCAGAAGGGACAGGGACCCTCTCTCAGGCTTCTTTTATAAAAGCACTAATCCCACTCATGAGGGCCCCACCCTCATGATCTAATCACCTCCCCAAGGCCCCACCCCTAATACCATCACCTTTGGGATTAGGATTTCAACATTAAGTTTGGGGGGGGACACAAACATTCAGATCATAGCCACTAGGAAGCCTGAGATTAAGAACTAAAATAAATCAATCAGACAGCACATGAAGGGAAGGAGAATGATACCAAGACAGGGAGCTTGAAAGGAAAGGGTGGCTAAGCTGATGCCAACTTTACTGGGCATAGTTGCCAAGTAAAATATAAGATACCCAGTTAAATTTGAATTTTAGACTAACAGAAAATTAATATGTCTTCTATGTTGCATGGCACATATACTAAAAAAGTATTTTTGTTTATCTTAAATTAAAATTTAACTGGGCATCTTAAATTTTTATTTACTAAATCTAGCAACCCTATTAGTGGAGAGTGGGGTGGGATGTAACAGCCTTGCTTGCAGAAGTTGGCTAAGGAAAGCACAGTTAAGTGGACCAGGACCAGAGCTCAATTCCTGAAGTGGCATCACTAAGTTAAGCTTTCTAGTAGGCAGGTCAGTCAGCCAAGGATCCAGACTCTTGTGAAATACTCAGGAATCGGTAGGGAGGTAGGGATTCTGGAAGATTCTGCTCCAGGACACAGTCAGCAGCCAGGAGGTACAGGGGTCAGATCTGTCCCAAGTAAGGGTGCTGGCAGGCAGTGAAAGCAGGATGGAGAACAATGAGCCTTGATAGTGCTTGGTATCTATGGGAGGAAAAGGGAGTAAAACTTGGCAGTATTGACCACAATAACCATTAGTGTTAAAGATGGGAAAATAGCAGAAATGTAGCCCTGAAGACTGGGAACCCATGGGGCAGAGCCAGCAAGTTAGAGTTAGGGAATGACATTACCAACATGACCAGGTCTAGTCCCTGGGACCACTGAGTCCTGGGTGTGCTTGGGAGAAAAGGGTTTGGGGAATTCAGCTATTGTGAGGGAACACCCAAACACAAGTTTGAGAATGCAAATAAATTGTAAATCCCACAAGGCAGTGGGTAGAGATTATTATAAGTCTTGCTGATGGTCTCATAAATGGGTGGATCTGAGCTGGGGACATGAGGCATTAGTGGATTCAGCTACAATCTTAACAGACATGTGGATGATATAGATTGAGGGATGTTCAATCTGGGCCTATTAGAGTTTGGGGTTATGAGGGGAAGGGAGACAAGAAGGTCCATTTGGCCTGAATGTCACATCCATGAAAGGTCTTAAGATGAGACCTAAGAGTTTACATATTGTCACTGAGACAAGGCATGATTTGACATTTTTTCCTTATTGAGATATAACTCACATACCATAAATTTCACCCTTTAAAAAGGTACAATTATTGTTTAAGTGTATGATTTAGTACATTCACAATGTTGTACAACAATCACCACTGTCTAATTCTAGAACATTTTCATAACCATCGAAAGAAACCTCATACCCATTAAGAAGTCACTCTCCATTCTTTCCTCCCCCCAGCCCCTGGCAACCACTAATCTACTTTCTGCCTCTATGGATTTGCCTTTATTGTATATTTAATATGAATGGAATCATACAATATGTGGTCTTTTGTGTCTGGCTTCTTTCACTTAGCATACTGTTTTTAAGGTTCATCTGTTTTAGTATGTGATCAGTACTTCATTCTTTTTTATGGACGAATAATATTTTATCGTAAGGATAGATTACATTTTGTTTATCCATTCATCAATTGGTGGACATTTGAGTTTGTTTCCACCTTTGGGCTCTTAAAAATAATGCTGCTATGAACATTCACATACAAGTTTTTGTGTGGACATATGTTTTTATTTCTCTTGGGTATATACCTAGAGTGGAATTAATAGACCATATGGTAACTCTATGTTTAACTTTTTGAAGAACTGCCAATGTTTCCATTTTTTAATGTCAAGATTCTTTAAAATGGAAATAAATCTGAGCCTCCTGACCACTGAGAAGTCCTATACTCAACCTGTATTGACCACTGGGATGATCTTCAAGGTCCAATGTAGAGAACTGTGCCAATGTAGCACCACCAATCCCAAATGGAGTCTTAATCAATCACCATTACATCTCCCCACCCCTTCTCTCATACCTTCTCTCTTATATCTTTATTTCACAGAGATAGGGAGATATAAAAAGGATCTTCATATATCTTTCAGATACACTGAAATTTTTAGATTGTAATGGTCTTTTGACGGGAAGGCATTATTATTCCCATTTAGTAGATGAGGAAATTAAGACTCCAAGAAGTAAAGTGACTTGTCCAAGCTTCCACAGCCAATGAGTTGCTGAGCCTACATTAGATACTAGCATTTTCAACATCTGGTTTAGGCTTCTTTCCACTGCAGAATATGCCTTTACATGCCTCTGAAAAAGATATATGATCACTGATATATTTGGGCTCACAAACTGAATCTAGGCAGGCCTTAACAATGATGAAAGTTGATCCTTAATGCCACAGGCAAAAGAAACTAATGTGGATAGGAAGAGAAAAGGCATGTTGTTGCTCCCTGTGTGCATAGTATTACTGGAAATAACTTATCTGAGGGGAAGTCATTTACTTTCCACCTGTGCAGCATGAATTCACTGAAGACCTGGTCTATGCTGGGCCCTGGAAATACAGAAGAGAAGGAGCAGGGATGGGTCTAGAGTGAGGTGAGTGGAGGTATTTGCCTCAGGTACAATTTTAAGGGAATGCCCAAAATCTCAGTTATCAAGATAAATAATTTTTTTCTCAATTAAAACTTTTAATTTTAATTGTAAATTCACATGCAGTTGCAAAAAATAATATAGATAGAGCCTACATAATCTTTACCCTGTTTGCCCCAATGGTAACCTCTTGTAGAACTATATAGTACAGTATCACAGAGAAAATATTGAAGTTGATACAGTCAAGAAACAGAACATTTCCATCACCACAATGATCCCTCATGTTGCCCTTTTATAGCCACACCACTTCCCTCCCACCACCAATCCCTCCTGAACCTCTGGTAGCCACTAATCTGTCCTCCATTTCTATAATTTTCTCATTTCAAGAATGTTACATGAATAGAATCATATAGTGTGTAATTTTGGAGATTGTCACTTCTTTCACTCAGCATAATTCTCTGGAGATTTATCCAGAGATGTATCAATAGTTTTTTTTATTATTTATTGCTGAGCAGTATTCCATGGTATGGATGTACCGCAATTTGTTTAGACATTCATCTGTTGAAGAACATCTGCGTATGTTTCCACTTTTGGCTATAAATATGTACAGGTTTGGTGTAAACATAAATTTTCATTTTTCTGGGGTAAATGTCCAGGAGTGCAATTACTGGGTCATATGGGAGTTGCATGTTTCTTTTTTTTTTTAAAGAAACTGCCAAATTGCTTTTCGGAGTGGTTGTACCACTTTGCATGCTCACCAGAAATATATGAGTGATTTAGTTTCTCTGTATCCTTGCCAGCATTTGGTATTGTCACTGTTTTTATTTTAGCCTGATAGATGTGTAGCAATATCTCACTGAAGTCTTAATTTACATTTCCCAGATGGCTAATAATGTTGAACATCTTTCATGCACTTAGTTGTCATCTGTATATCCTTTTCAGTGAAATGCCTCTTCATGTCTTCTGACCATTTTCTAATTGCATTGGTTGTTTTTTACTGTCGAAGTTTGAGGGTTCCTTATATATTTTAGATATTAGTCCTCTGTTGAATACAGGCTTTTCAAATATTTTCTCCTAGTCTCTAGCTTGTATTTTCACCTTATTTCATAGAAAAAAGTTTTCAATTTTGATCAAATCCATTTTATCAATTTTCCTTTTACAGATTATGCTTTGGTGTCAAACTAAGAATTGTTTGCTTAGCCTTAGATCCTGAAGATTTTCTCCTGTTTTTTTTCTAAAAGTTTTATAGTTTTACATTTTATGTTTAAGTCCATCATCCATTTTGAGTTAATTTTGCATAAGATATAAAGTCTTTAGGTTGAGATTCATTTTTTGCCAATGGGTATCCACTCCCTCCAGCATCATTTGTTGAAAAGATCATCCTTCCTCCATCGATTTGCTCTTGCACCTTGGTCAAAAATCAGTTGGGTATATTTGTGTGAGTCTATGTCTGGGTTCTCTATTCTGTTACATTGATCTATATGTCTATTCTTCCACCAGAACCACACAGTCTGATTACTGTAGTTATCTAATAAGTGTTGAAATCAGGTAGAGTGATTTTTCCCATTTTATTCTCTTTCAAAAGTGTCTTTAGCTACTCTAGTTCCTATTCCTTTCCATATAAATTTTAGAATTATCTTGCCTATATCTCCCAAAAACTATTTCTGGATTTTGATCAATTGCCATTAAACCCACATATCAATTTGGAGATAATAGACATTTTGTCCCAGTTCTTATCATTAGGCTCCTGCCTTGTTCCTTATGCCTCAATTTGCTGCCCAGGTCACCAGGCCCTCTATAATGGAGACCTACTTTTCTCTCACTGGACATTATGTCTACTTTCCTCCACTGCTTCCATCTTAGAGACTGATTGAAGTCTGGGGACTGGAGCCCTTTTCTTTATGGACACCCCATCTTGGAGCCAGCTGTCTGCTGGGAACTTCCAAATATGGACTCTCTTGAAGCTCTCCTTGCTCTGCATTTCCTACCTGTTGGGGTACCCCTACTGACTCATGTCACACTCCAACTGCCTCCCTGGACTGTGGCATGCAAGTTAGTGTACCTTAGTCCAGCCTTATACCTGGAGCCCGAGTCTTTCCTCAGTACTCACCTAACTCCAATGTGAGTATCTGGTGGCAGACAGATGGGAAGAATGTCTGGCCCTAAATTCTGGCCTCTTCCAGCCTGACCTGGCCTTCTACTGCTAACAAGGCTATACAAGGCCATGTCTTGAAATATGGCAAGCTGGGATTCTAGCTTGGGACTAGAGGACTTACAGACTAAAAAGACACCTTGGCAAAGTTGTCTTTGACAAGTAAAGGATAAGCATGTTTGTCTTAATGGCATTTGTTTTCTTGTTGAATTTTTTTTATCTTTGACCAAGTCCTGCTTGCTCTGATCCTCAGTTTTCCTATCTTTAAAATATGGACAAGTAGGAATAAATCACTGCTTTCAAATATTTTTTAAGCAACAGAGCACCATGTTGAAAAATCTCTTCCATGAAACTCCTCAAAATAAAATGATACCAGTTGAGTTCTAGTTAAAGCAGGAATAAGGGTGGCTTCTCTTCATTCTAAAATCTTAGGGTTCTTCCAAACCCAGTTTGAAAACCAGTGATCTAGCTGACTTCTGAGGGGCCTTTCAAGCTTTGATACTGACTAGTTCTTGTATGGTAAAATAAACTGAGGAAATAAGAAGGTCAAGAGGAGAAATGCTGGGTCAGTCTTTACTCAAAATGGGACCTGCACGCCTCTGCCTGCCATAGGGAAATTAATTCAAGCTCTCTAATGGTGCCTGCAACACACCCGGCTCTGATAATACCTATCTGGGAAACCCTTCCTGATTCTCCCTGGTGGAGTTCCTTAGCCCCTTCTATATGATCCCAGAGCATGCTATTCACTCCTCCATTACAACACAGCTCACATTGTATCATAATTGTCTATTTGCTGGCCTATCTCCAATTAGGCTATGAGCATCCTGAAAGCAAGAACTAGTCTTAGTTTTCTGGATCTCCAGCCCCTAGGACAGCACTTAAAACAGGGAGGGTACTCAATAAATATGTGGTGAAGTAAAATGTTAGGTCAAGAAGATATTTCTTGAATTCCTTTGTTTCTTGAGTTGCTTTTTCCCCCAAGAAACCCAAATCAATCAAATCATTCTCCAAAAAGCTTATTTAAATTTTAAGAAGATAAAACTATTTTAATTAAATGTTTGAATAGTATTCAATAGAACTAGTATATTAATTTTTGATCTAATTTATGATATAGTTGAGATGTATTTTTATGTGCTAACATGCCATATATAGGATTTATCTGACATTATTTTATTGATATGAAGAGTAGATCATGTAATCAATGTGTTTAGTAAATTTGTGGTCATTTTATGGGACTGGGAACATGATTTTCCTATTTTTAAATGACGTCAGATATTTAAATTTGTTGTATCCTGAATTTTATGACAGACTGGCCATATCAATGATGCATTTATTTGGTAATTTCATTTCTAAGAAGATACGCACAATCCTTCCTTTCAGTCCTTATGACATAGAGGATTATGGGAACCTATCTGGTAGGGGGGCTTGGCTGGCAATGATGGAAAACAAGGAGGTGACAAGAAAGTTTACTGAAGAATATCCATCTTAATAATAACAGCAAACACTTCTATAGTGCTTACTATGCTGTTTTAAGCCAGTTCCAAATATTAACTCAATTTAATTCTAATTACAACCTTAAGAGTTAGTTACAATTGCTATCATGCCCATTTTCCAGATGAGAAGACCATCTCCCTTGGCAGCAGCACAGGCTGAGCCTGGCAGTCAGCCTATTGCTCTGCTACCATAGATGCCAACAAAGACTAGGACCCATTGCAGCAAAAATGAAACACATAGGTGAAAGCATTTAGTAAGCAGCAAACATATTCACACTCAGGTGAACACACAAGTCTTAGAAAATTCTTCTGACCATCATTAGAGTCTGTGTTTGTGGGGAGGGGAATAGCCAAAGAATCAGAAAGTTTACAAAGATAGTTATTCAGCTCCTTTGGCTGCCCATCAGCCCTGAAGGATACCCAATCACAGCATGATAGAATCCCATCCCAAAATGACAGAGCTAGAGCACCAGACCAGCTAGTCTAATCCTTTCATGTTAGAGATGGGGTAACAGAACCCCAGAGAAGGGGACAGAATTGCAAAATGTCACACAGGGAGCTAATGGCAAAGCTGGGCAGAGAACCCAAGTCTCTGCCTCCTTACTCAGAGTGATTCTGAGTAAATGAGAAATGAATGAGGAAGGATTGGTAGCAAATCTCCCCAGTAAGTTGATGAATTTTTTAAAGCATCACTGGTAAAAAATAGAACACAGAATGTCAGCACTAGAGCAGGCCCCAGAGTTCGTCACACAGTGTGATGTTTTCATGAGGGAACCAAGGCCCCCACAGGACTTGCTTGGCTGGTTAGTGGTGCAGCCAGTTCCTGAACACAGCTCTCCTGCTTCCTTAGCCTGCTTCTTCATGGAAGCTGATCCATGAAAGCACTTTCAAATTTAGAAAACCTGCATATATTTATTTAAGAAATACATACAACAAAAGCTGTTGTTCATGTGATTTCTTGCCTCTGCTGGTTAGAATGCAAGTGCTGTGGGAACAAGCACCTAAGGAGAAAGTTCAAGGAAATGAGAAAATCACTCCATCCTTTAGAACAGGATAAATAGGAAAGGACAAGGACAAGGACAAGGGTTAAATGACTCACACGTACTGGGGGCAGGGGGGATGGATGACACAAACCGGAGAGGGCCCTAGGTTCACATCTTTTTGAGCTTACAAAATGGGGCTTTTACATCAATATACGAGTGGATTAATAAAATGGGGTATTATGTATACCATGGGTATTACTCAGCAATAAAAAACAACAGTGAATTAACACATCTGGTATTATCCTGGATGGAGCTAGAGCCCATTCTTCAAAGAGAAGTATCACAAGAATGGAAAAACAAGCACCACTGGTACTCACCATCAAATTGGCACTAACTGATCAATACTTATGTGACACATGGAAATAATATTCATCAGGGGTCAGGCAGGTGGGAGGGGGGGAGGAGGGGATGGGAAAACTCTCACCTAATGGGTGCGGGGCATACAGTTTGGGGGATCTCCAAGATTGTAGGTCTGACTTGGGCAGTGCATAGGCAATATATATAACCAAAGTGCTGTGCCCCCATAATATTCTGAAATAAAAAAATAATAAAAATAAAAAATAGAAAAAAAACCTAAGCCAAAATGGGGCTTTTAAGCACAAGTCCTTTGTTAGTTATTTTCTTTTAAGTTCCATCCCATTGTTTTACAAATGGAAAGACTGAGGCCTAGTAGGGGATGGCACTTGCTCAAGGACACACAGGGAGGCAGTGTCAGAGCTGGGATTTGAATCCAAGGTCTTGGACTCAGAAGTCAGTGTGTCTTCTTCTCCCGTGAGTTCTGGAGAAAGCTGGTGAAAGTTTACTAAGAAAGCTCAGCAGATGTACACTAGGCTACTTTTATAATAGGGTTTTTTTAAACTAGGGTTTACAGACTTGGAGAGGGAAAAGGTAGGGCTCCCCTACTCCCACTGTCAGCTCTTCCTTATTCCCTGCACTTTGCACTTGGGGGATGTAGGTCAGTGACATTGGGTAGGTGGGAAAGAATAGAGTGAAAGTTCAGTGACATAAAGCCATCAAAAATAGCAAGAATCTCAGCTGAAACATTGCCTGAGAGTGCCTGGCATAAGCCATGTAGGCAGATGCAAATTATATGCTAATCACCCACAAATCCCATCTACTGGGGGAATCTTAGGTAAGGCTTCAGTTACCAAATCCCCCTCCCCAGTTGAAGGGTTAAAGGAATGGAGAATATGAAAGTTTTCTGGGAGAGTATAAAGAATGAGATTACCTATCTCAGCTCCTAACTCCCTAACCCAGGCAGGTCAATTATCATTTCTGATCTTCAGTTTTTCCATGTGCCTTATGTGGGGGTCCTTTCAGCTCTGTTATCCTATGATTTTCTTCCAGTCTTTCCTGTCTCAGTAAATGGCACTGCCCAATTGCTCAGGCCAAAAATCCAGGAGTCATTTTAGATGTCCCATCTCTCCCTCTGTACCTCCCCATCCCATCAGTTTTGTGTCCAATAATATGTTTCCAATAAGTCTATTTTTCTTCATATCTACTATTACTACTGTAATCCAAGCCACCATCATCTCTTTCCTGGACAACTGTAATAGCTTTCTCATTGGTTTTCCTGCTTCCACTCTTGCCCCGGTAAAATCTATTCTTCTCACAGCAGTCAGAGTAATGTTTAAAAACTAGATCATGTTACTCTCCTGCTTAAAACCTTTAATGGCTGCCTAATGTAATTGGAATAAAATCTAAACTCGTCACCATGGTTTACAAAATCTTGTTTTTTCCTGCCTGCCTCCTCAATCTACTACTGCTCCCCTTAATCAGCCAGAGCCCTACCTGCCTTCTTTCATAGGCTAAGCATTTCCTGCTTCAGGATAATTGCACTGGCTAGTCCCTCTGCCTGGAGTATTCTTCCTCCAGATCATTGTATGGCTCATTCCTTCTCAGTCTCTATTACAATGTCATCTCTGAAGATGTTGTTGAAACCCCAAATTCAGGCTCATGCACCTAATGCACAGCTGAAGCCAAACACTGTGACACCAGTGCTTGGAGACAGAGAAAGCTTTATTGGATTTGGCCAAAGCGAGAAGAGAGGAGAGCAAGATCTCTCAGATCCACCTTAACAAAGAGATAAAGTAGGGAGGTCTTATGGGGCTAGGGAATAAGGGAGGGAGTGTTGCTGGGAACCAAAGGGGGAAGTCTGTGTTGATTTAGTCTCAGATAACACTTTGAGTAACCAGATTTCTGGGTGTCAGCAGCTAGTTGCAACTTTCTCAAGGGCATTCATTCTATTTGCAAAACAAATTCATAAAATTTTCTTGTGACCCTAGAGTTGTCTCCTCCTGCTTGACAAAGGAACAGTACACCAGCAGTTAATAATTACTGTGAAGACAAGGGGTGCTGGGCAGGAAGCAAGCAGTTATCATGTGCAAGCAAAGAAGGGCCTAGTCAGAATTTATATTATGTCAGTCACTAAAAACGCTGGAGTATTAAAATCTCAAGGGGCCTGGCTACAAAGAGAGGCCTTCCCTGACCATCCTACCTAAAACATTCTCCCTTCTGCTACCATTCTATCCCATTATCCTCATTTAATGTCTTTATGGCTTTATCTCTACCTAATCTTATTATATTTATTTGGCTTTTCTTTTTCTTTTCCATGTTTATTGTCTGGCTCCTCCTACTAGAATGTAAACTTCCTGAGGACTGGGATTTTAGGAAAGTGATAGAACATAATGGGTAAGAGCATGGCTTCTTGAGCCAGACTTCTAAATTCAAATCCCAGTTGTGCCACTTACTAGCTGTGTGACTCTGAGCAAGTTACTTAACTTCTCTGTGCCTCAGCTTCCTCTTCTGTAAAATGGGGATAATAATAATATATATTTCATAGCATTATTGCAAGGATTAAACTAACTTAATGCGTGCAAAACACTATATCTCTGGAACCTTGGGGAGTGCCTGGCATGTAGTAAGTGCTCAATAAAAATTTGTTGGCTGATTGCATGAATGAATCCTTGATGCCTCCTGCTCCTTCCATCCCTTCCTGCCTAGTTTCCTTCAGGATTCTTCCTTCAGGAAGCTTTTCCCTGACTGTCTCCTTGCTCACTGCCCAGGACTAAGTTAGTGCTCCACTCATGTGTGCGCATAGAACCTAGACATTTTCTCCCAAGCCCTGATTTCTAGGTATAGTTTTATATTTATGTGTGATCTTTGCAATAACTGGTTTCTTCCACTAAACAGTAAGCTTGGTTAGAGCAGGGCCTGTGTCTGTCATATCTACTATGGGATCTCCACTGCCTAGCATGGTGCCTGACACATAATAGGCATACAATAAATATGCTTTGGCTGAATGATCCAAAACTTTTGCCTCATTTTTCTCTTAGAAATGCTGATTAAGAAACATGGTGAGAAACTTAGTAAATAATTTGAATTTCTTTTTAAAAGGCAATTCAGAATGAAGGCTATTGTTGCATCTCTGCCTCTTCTCTTAGTTCAGTTCACTATTGAAGCACAGGGAAATATCTGTGAATTCAAACATTCTGGCCTCCACTTTCAAAATCTTGATCTATTGCCTGAAAGATTAGTTATGTTAATAAGACTGACTGGCTTCCCTTTTGCTTATATCTTGCGTTATAATGGTATTCACCTCAATACACCCTTCCCTTCCTTACCTGTTTCTTAGCAATAAGAACAATGTTGGCCCTGAAAAAACTAAGACTTTTTAAATTCTTACTACCTCAAATCAATCAGTTCTTCTAATACAACAATTCATTAGAACTCACTGTTAGCACAGTTCCTAAATATTGTCTCAGCCAATACAGACTTCTGATCAACTGAGAGTTATTGAACAACTTACTATGGAAAAGCCACCAGGTTGGCTTGGAGATACTGTTTTAAATGCTGCTTCAGGAGAAGGGGCAGAAGGCTATGTTTTCCTTCTCTTCCTCCCTCTCATTGCTAGTCTGGTTTCTTACAAGTCAGCAAGGAGCAAGTGAGATATCTGTTCTTACAGAGAGGTCAAGGAGCCAAGGCAAACCCATGGAAGCTAAGAGGTTTATTACAATTTCTTCAATTGGACATCTTAATTGTTACAAACAGCATGAACATTTGTTCAAGCTCAGGTGCTCCGAAGGCCCCCTCTCCTAGATTAACTGCCATCTCCCTTTAATGTCTACAAATTGGGAGCATCAGGCATGCTTGGCCCTCTACAGGCTCCCTGTGTTGAAGTGCACCATCTGGCTGAAAAGTAACAGAGGCATTCAGGCTCCATGGGGGCATCAGCAGCCTGATATAGGCTATGTGAGGCCACAGGAAGAGCACAGGCCTGTAAGTCAGGAGAGCTGGTTCTGTGTCAGCCAAACTGGGTGACCTTGGATACGTTCTTTGCCTCCCTTCACCTCAGTTTCATCATCTGTGAAATAGGGTTTTGGTGAGGCTTGAAAGAGAAGATATTTGCCAAATTACTGCCAAATCAGACTGTAAACCCATTAACACATTTAATTTAAACATATACATAGCCACATCCAGCCCCTTTCCAGACATGTGAACATAGTGTGAGGTATGGATTCTTAGAGGAAGTGGGTGATGGAAAAAGAGAGACAGTTTAAAAATCTCAAAGACTATTTGTAAACTGCTTCCCACACATTCCCATACACTGCCTCCACTTCTCCCCAAACCAGCATTAACTCACATTGTAAAGCACTTTATGTTTGACATAAATATATACATCCAGGACCCAATTTTACTTTTGGTTGCTATATATTTTTTCATACACATTCCCTTCATTAATCTGCATGTAATTTAGTCCAAATTGAGCCCAGGCTCTAGCTTTGTAACTTACTGTATAGCCTTGGCAAAGCTGCTTTCCCTATCTGAGTCAGTTCTTCCTTGTAAAAGGGGATGAATCTACTGGCCCCGTTTATAGTGGTTGTGTGTATGAAATGATATACAGCCCTCAGCACAGTAGCCAGTACATGCCAGGCACTTGCATGGGCTTGTTCCTCTCCTCTTCCTCTTATCGGACAGGGCTAGGGCCAGTTCTTTGACTCTGGACTCTATGTCTCACCCAGTGACTCCCTCAGTACTTCCTTCATTGACTGGCGAAGTCTTAACTAAGTAACTGTTGAATTATGTGGGTAGCAGGAAGGAACAAGGTCCTCCACCCCCCCCCCCCCCCCCCCGTTTTCCCCAGCTTTTGCAGCTGCCCCCTCCTTCCATCCTCCTCTTCCCCACCCCTGCTCCATTTGAATGCCAAAGTTACTAGTCCCCAGGCAGCAGCTAGAACACTCAACTTCTCAGCAGCTAATTCCCCTGCAGGGTTTCTCTCCAGCCCCAAGCCATAATTGGCGACTCTGGTAACCTTTATGGGGTGGTTAGGCAGGCGTGAGGGCCCCCAAAGGGGCGTGAATGGGTATGTTTCTTATCTCTCTAGTTGCCTTCAAGAGTATGTTTTTTCCATTTTTCTACACACGGACCAGAAGAATATCCCCATTCCCTTGCACTCCTCACGACCTTTGACATAATTATCTGTGACAAATTGATTTAAAGTGCAGCTGCAGGAAGAGAAACAGGCATGTCTCGCTTGGCCTTCTGGGAGTCGTAGTCCCGCAGGCCCCAGGGCTGCCTGGCTGCCCCTGGAGCTGCGGACTACAGCTCCCAGGCCTCTCCAAGTCCCTACCGCACAGGCTCAGAGCCCCAAACCAGGAGGAGGTGGTTACATTGTGTCTATTGTATCCCTTGGCTGGTGTATTTATACATTTCTCGGGACGTGAAATTGAGAGTGAAAAACATGGCAGATGAGCAAGAAATCATGTGCAAATTGGAAAGCATTAAAGAGATCAGGTAAGTGGCACATTGCAGCGTCCCCCCACCCCAGTCAAATCGAATCCCTCCATGCGGAAGAGGGCTGAGTTACCTATGGAAAGTATCTATTGTTGGGCTACTTGCCTAGGGGAGCTGGGAAGGGGCCCATTCACCACAGACTTCCAGGTGAAGTGAGGATAGGAGGGGGTCTGGGGATAGTCGAAACTGAGATTAGGAGAGCGAGAGAGAGCGAGCACGAGCGCGAGCGCGAGCGCGAGCGCGACCTCTTGCCAGATGTGGCTGAGAAAGCACAGAAGGAGACATAGCGGGTTGGTCCCAAGACAGCTTTATTCTTCTTGGGATGGGGATCGGTGGTCAGCGTTCACGGACACATTTTTTTCAAGTACTTGTTGGCTCCAAGGTGTCTTTGGCTCCTTGCTCTTCAGGAGTCGAGATTTTTTTCCCCCGGTCTTCCTTCAACTTCAGAACCTGGAGCTTGTGAGAGCCTTTTGAGAGAGAAGTCTTGTGTGTTGGGGCTGGTGGCTGTTGCCAGGGGCTGCCCGGCAGGGGGTGTAGAGGAATCCCCGCGGGCGGGGCTGAGAGTATGGCGCGCGCTCGTTTTCCTTTCACTCATTCACCACTTTCTTCCTTCTTATCCCGCGCTCGGGAGGGTAATGGGAGCCTCTGGGACTGAAGACGCGGTCGCCGCGCTGATGGTGGGATCACAACAACTGCTCTGAGGAGCCGGAGGTGACAGGCGAGCTGACAAAGTGGGAGTTGCCGGGTCCGTGATCCCATTGCTCTGGGAGCAGCTTTAGCAAGGCAATGATGTTGTCCTTGCTCAGAACACAATAGCGCTGGGCGGGCTGACTGCATGGGCCGGCACCAGGCCTTCCTTCTCCTTCCTCTGCTATGCCTGAGCCCCTGCTCTGTCTCCCACTCTCATTCTGAGAGTGGCCTGGGTCAGGCTTTCTCCCGGAAGGCTTTTCCAAGAACCTGGGGGAAAGGAGTGGAGGATGTCAAGTGCGTCTCTTTAAGAAATAAGCCTGTGAGCATGAGATTTAACCCTTGGAGTGCCTCAGTGAGACCTACACATGGTGGTGGTGGTGGTGAAGCACCTTGGTTTCTTTTTCCTCTGGAGGGGTTGCATCTCTCCTTCTGCAGGGGAGGAAAAGAATGGGAATTGTCATTTATCGATCCTGGAGTGTGCCAGGCCCTTTGACCTACTTTTACTCATTCCAGCATGAGTCCTATGAGCTTCCTACTCCTCCTTTATAATTGGGAAAATGGAGGCTCGGAGAACTTGAGTGACTTTCCCAGAGCCAAACAGCTTGAAAATGGCAACACTGTCCATCTTCCTGCAGAGGCCCTCCTCTTCCCACTATGTCGCATGAAAAGGCTGGGAATGAGGGGGTATGTTGCAATTGTTTTTTTCTGCAAAAGCATGGGGAGATAGGAAGTGAAACATCTTGGTGAAGTAGAATGCCAGCTGTCATAATAACAATGCAGCTAGTAAGAAGCTTGGGCCTACAAGTGAAGAGCCTAGATTTCTACTCTTAATGGGCTTTAAATTAGGAACCCCCACCCATCCCCAGAGGACCAAGTGGGAGCAAGGACTTTCATCCCCACTAAAAATAGACCCCTTCCAGTGGAGGCCACCTCGGGAACCAAGATTTTTACCCTTACCAGTGGTAACCAGGAGTTTCTACCCCAACCAGCTGAGATGGAATCAGCAGAAGCCTAGAGAGAAGGCTGAACTCCCACTACTAATCAGCAGCAACAAAGAGCCCCTCCCCAACCTGGATGTCAAGAGAGACCCAGTAGGAAACTGGACTTCTACTGCCCCCCTTCTATCCAGGAGAGTGTCAGAGGAGGGTTGCTAAAAAAAAAAGATTTAAATAAGATTAAAAGTATCCAACTTTTAATAAAAAATCACTCATCATACCAAGATATCAACTTGAATGAGAAAAGAAAATAGACAGATTGACAATACTGAGATAACATAGATGTTAGAATTATCTGACAAGGATTTGAAAGCACCCATCATAAAAATACTTCAATGAGCAGTTATAACACACTTGAAACAAATGGTAAAATAGGAAATCTCAGCAAATCAATAGAAAGTCTTAAAAAGAAATATAAAACATAAAAAGAGGGAAGGGGCAAAAACCCACCTAACAGGTACAATAAACACTATTTGGGTGATGGGCACATTTACAGCCCTGACTCAAGCCATGTAACAAGAACATTTGTACCCACTTAATATTTTGAAATAAAATAAAAAAATAAAGGGACTGTTTTTTCCCCAATATAAAAAAAACAACATAAAAAGAAACAAATGAAATTTTTAGAACTGAATAATACAATAACAAACAAATCCCCTAAAACCTCAGTAACCCAGTGGATGTACTCAACAGCAAGGTGAAGAAGACAGGGAAAAGATCAGACAGCTTAAAGACATAAAACAATAGAATTCACTATGGGCCTAGAACAAAAGCTTTAACATTCATTCCAACTGATTCCCAAAAGGAAAGGAGAAAGAGTGTAGGACTGAAAAAGTACTTGAAGAAATAATGACTAAAAACTTCCCAAATTGAGTGAAAGATATAAACCTCCATCTTCAAGAAGCTGAGCAAATACCAACAGGATCAACACAAAGAAATCCACTCTAGGACAAATTGTAATTAACCTTCTAAAAATGAAAGAAAAGAAAAAATCTTAAAAGCAGCCAAGGAGAAAAAATACCTTACCTATACCTACAAGGGGAAAAATAGATAGATTTCTCATTAGAAACTGACAAGGCCCTAGCAGGAAGTGCCACAGCATTTTTCAACTGCTGAAGGAAAAGAAGTGTCAATGCAGAATTCTATGTTCAGTGATAATATCCTTCAGTATTGAAGGGATAATCAAGACATTCTAAGATGATGGAAAGTTGAGGGAATTTAGATCTACCCTAAAAGAATGACAAAAGTAAGTTCTTAAAACAGAAAAATAAAAGAAGGAAACTTAGAACATTAAGAAGGAAGAAAGAACACAGCAAGCAAAAACATAGGTAAATGCAGTATACTTTCCTTTTTCTCTTGAGGTTTCTTACGTTTGATGATTGAAGCTAAATTTATAACATTGTCTAATGTGGTCTCAATGTATGTAGGAGGAAATATTTAAGACATTTATATTATAGACAATGGAGTATAAAAATATGTAAAAGGAGGGGAAGGTTTCTATACTTCACTCAAGCAGGTAAAATTATGATGTCAGAAGACCATTAGATAAATTATATATAAAATGTATTACTGAGAGCAAACACTAAAAAAGCCATACAAATAAATGCACTCAAAAACATTATAAATAAACCAAAATAGGATTCTAAAAAATTGTTCAAATCACCTACAAGAAGGCAGGGTAAAGAAAACAGAAACTAAAAACACAGAGAACAAACAGAAAAACAAAAAATATAAAAGCAGACTTAGCCTTAACGTATCAATAATTATGTTAAATATAAACTGCCTAAATACCATAAAAACATTGATCAGAAGAAAGCAGGAGTGGCTATCTTAATATTGAATAAAACAGATTCAGAGCAAAGAAAATCCCCAGGGACAGACAGGGACATTACATAATGAAAAAGGGTCAGTCCACCAAGAAGACATAACAATTCCAAATGTATATGTTCCAAAAGTGACTTAAACCACTTTTGACAATTGTATAGTAATATACAAGGGATAGACCACTTGCTTTAAGAATTTAAAATGGAGAAAGCACTACAAATATATACTTGATGTTCACATATGGATGGGTAAACACATATGGGAGGTGGAAAGGAGGAAGGAGCAAAGGAAGGGGTCAAAAGGAACTAGAGAAAAAAATTAACATTTTCAAGCACCTACTAATTTAAAAGCTCTTGGCTAATTTAATCATTAATCTTCCCACTGGAAATCTGTGGTAAGAATTATTATCCCCATTTTACAGATAAGGACACTAAAGATCAGGTAGATTAGGCAGCCTTTCCATGGTTACACAGCTAGGAAAGAAAGAAAGAATATATCCTTCTATTCACATGGCACGTGCATTTAAATGTCATTAATCGCCCTTATAAGTGCTGATTATCTAATTAACCATTATTCGTGGTTCTTCAACTGCTCTAATCCTAAATCTGTTAAATTATAAGCAGAGCAGCCTATTTCTGTCAAAAAAAAAATAATGTTCTCTGGGCTGAAGCAGCAATGACGATGGCATTATCATCTAACAACCTAATGAAGTCAAGCTAAGAGCCTTACATACACCCAGACACAGTCCCAGAATTATACACATTCATACCCAGCACTCACACACACCACTGGCAGAACTTACAGTGGGACAATACTCAGGAGTGGATTCTCCCACCACCACAGTCCATTCCCTGCTTCTGACTCTGACCACATGCCCACCCCTGTCTTTCATCCCAACCCCAATCACACTCCTACGTTATGCTCCAAACTTCAGCCTCCAAATCCCACACTAGTCTATTTTGCCCATGTATTCCTTGGACTTTTAAGTGGTAATGAAGGAGCATGTGGCTATGTGGAAAAGGAAAGACAAGAGTGGGACAAAAGAAGGGAGATAGTAAAGAGGAAAAGGGAGGAGAGCAAAAATGAGACAGAGACAGTGTGTACAGCCACCATTATATGAACCAGACCTTCACCAGCAAACCAATATTTTGTTAACATGCACATGCCATCCATTCACTCATATTGCACACACCTACGCCTCATTGCACACATATCCATACACAAAGGGTTTTCCTCACTTGAAAAAAATAAAAAACTCATTTTGGAAGAAGATATTGTGGTGTTAAGTCAATCCTCTTAAGGTTTCTGACCTGGATCCATCCTCTCTTTATTTCTCTCTACATATTCTTTTGGGTGAACTCCTGTATGCTCATGCCTTGAAATATCATCACACATGTCTCCAACCTCTACAGCCTACCCCCTTCCAAGCTTCAGCCCCATACATCCCACAGCCTACAGGGCTTGTTCACCTGGATGTTCCACAGATACGGTTTATCTTGGCTAACTCTTACATCTTCATCTCTTCCCACCACAATAGAGCTCCTCCCCCTAAACCTCTGGTTTAATGCCATAATTCTCTGCACAGTTACCTCAGGTTGAAACCTGAAAGTCAATGTTGACAACATTTTCTCTTTTATGACTCATATGCAATTACTTAGCAACTTTTACCATTTCTACCGTCAACATCTTGCTCAAATCTCTGCCCTGCTCTCCACCTGTGAACTCAATGCCCCATTTCAAGCCTTTATCATAAGTGGCCTGGATATTTTGTAATACTGTATCCATTTCTACCTGTAGAATTACTTCTCTGTCTATAGTCTCTCCCCTATCTTCAATGCTATCCACACTGCTATGAGAACTACCTTCCTAAAACATGGATTTATGTTATTCCTCGAACACCTTCACTGACTTCCCATTGCATATAACAGTCTTTTTGAAATTACAAGCCATTATCCATTATTAACTTGTAAAATTTAGTCAGTTACTAATAGCATTTAAAATTTTTTTAAATAAGGAAATTATCATCAACATACATTGCGTATGAAGTGGTAGGTATACTTTGAAAATTTTGTTTCAGTTTTAAATCTGTGTATTTGTGTATTGGGTCACAATATGAAATTCATATCTCATGTCATTTCTTCCTGTGTATCTGTTGGACCCACATTTGCCTATCATTGTTACCATGGCCTTCATACCCCTCTTCCCCATAAATCTAGCCCAGACCCAGCATTCCAATCTTGTCTGCTATTCCTTTTCATGCACCCTATTCTTTAGCCATATAGAAGTTCTTCACTGTTCCGTATATTTCCATTTCTCCAGACTTTTCCCTGTGCAAATTCTTCATTCTTGAATGCATTTCCCTCATTCTGAACCTGTAAATACTAGTCATTTTTAAAGGAAGACACAGATCAATGCCACCTCTTGTTTAAAACCTTCTTATTCACCAGTCCAAATGAATCATTCTTTACACCCCCCCAAACTCCAGAAGGAGATTTATTATAGCACTTAAGTTATTCAGCCTTATAATGTATGTTTGAATTGACATGTGTCTCCTTCCTTCCTTCCTTCCTTCAGCCATTGCTGTAGCAGCATCAACAGGCTCCTCTGTCACCTGTCTTGGGGAATACTGACAACAGGAGAGAGAATGGAAAGGAGTTGGCATTTGGTATTGAGCTATAAGAAAGTCTTCAAAGTGAACTCTTCTAAGAAACCTGCTTTTCTGACAGTAGCTGTGTTCTCAGATGAACAAATAAACATTAAATGGAAGAACACTTGGTACTTAGGCAATGTTCTCACCAGACAGGAGTAAGCAGGAAAAGCTGGCTCCTTTTTGTTCACTTAGTGACATTTATTGAGCACCTCTTCTGGGCCGTATTCAAGGTGGCCCATCACTTAGGATGAATTATACCTGTACTGAAGGATCTTCCAATCAAGGTCAATAGCTCTGATCTCTCGTCTGAGTTCCAGACTCACATATCCAACTGCCCACCCTCTGCATGTATCACCAGCATCTCAAACAGGCTCCAAAAGAATTCTCAACTCCAGCCCTACCCCTAAACATTCTCCTTCTCCAGTCTTCCGCATCTCAGTAAATGCCACACCAATCCTGAAATCTGGAAGTCATTCTTTATTTCTCCCTCTCTTAGTGAACCCTGCCATCCAAATCATTAGCACAGTGGTTGTTAAACTTGACCATGCATGAGGCTCCACTTAAACGTCCATTGAGTCATAGAATGCTGGGCCCCATCCCCAGGGTCTCTGATCCAGTAGATCTTGAGTGGTGTGTGAGAATTTGTATTTCTGACAAGTTCCCTGGCAATGCCATTGCTGCTGGTACAGAACCCACACATGGAGAACCATGGCATTAGTAAGACCTGGAGAGTTATACTTATACCAGTATAATCTGGAACTGTCCACTTCTCATCATCCCCTCAACTCATCGACAAATGCCAGTACCTTTTGATCCATCTCCACCAGCGAGTATCTTTTCATTTGATCACCCCATCTTCAAGGCCTACAGGTCCCAGCTGTCCTACCCTGCTTCTTGAGTGAGCATTGGGGCTGAGTCATTTCTAAAGCTGGGTGACAGATGAGCCTGCCAAGTTTGTTCCAGGAATGGATGATCCATAGACCCAGAGCCTATCCTTCTCTGCACACTTCCTATTCCCCATTAGGCAGCAAGGAATCATAGGAAAGAAGGTATCCATCTGAGTGTTTTTGTCTTGGCCCAGGACTCTGTCTGGAGAACCTGTGGAATCATGAAGTGCTGTGTTCTGAAAGTCCCACAAAATTCATGTCCTGAAACTTAATCCCCATCATAGTGGTATAAACAGAACAAGCCTTTGGGGAAGTAATTAAATGAGGGGGCCTCTGTCCTCATGAATGGATTCCTGCCTTATAAAAGCACTTGAGGGAACTAGCTTAGGCTTTTTTTTTTGTACTTCTGTGCTTCTGCCATATGAGGACACAGTGTTCTTCCCCTCCTGAAAATGAAGCAACAAGGTGCCATATCCGAAGGAGAGACATGGTTCCTCACCAGACACTGAATCTGTTGGCACCTAATCTGAACTTCCCAAACTCCAGAACTGTGAGAAATAAATTTATTTTTTTCATAAATTACCCAGTCTATGCTATTATGCTATAGAAGCACAAACAAACTAAGACAGGAGCTCAGGAATACAGGTTCAAAAGTTACATAACGACCAAGGCCCCAGTGATTGTGGAAACCCTAAGGAAGTATGCTGTGATTTTCATGGGATTCAGTGGCCACACCAGCTGTGCATTAGCCTCTTGAAAGGATCTTGTTAGGAAATTTTACTCATGATAGTGAATTTTTAATGACTTGGATGATTTCCTCACTTGCATGGCCAAACATTCCACAGATTTCATCTCATGAAGTCATCCAACAATTCTTTGAAAGCCTACACCTAGTCCTACTTCCCAGGTAGCATTTCCAAGGTTCAAAGCGGTTCCATGATGTGTCCTATTTCACCCTGAAAGTTGATGACTGAACCCGGATAGGAACTCGCCCTCCTGGCTTGTTTTCCATGGTTTTAAATCCATCATGTGATGAAAGTTCCTTGGTGTGATGGGAAGGTGATCAGGTTCACAACATTGCATTTTCCACTTCCTGAATTTGTGATCTTGGGCAAGTCACTTTACTTTGCTCAGCCTCAAATTCTTCATCTGTAAAAATGAAGTTAGACATACCTGCTTATATGGTTCTGATGAGGATTAAATTCAGGTGCTTATAAAATGCCTAGTAAAGATGCTAGAACATAGTAGGCACCACAAATATAATAGGTATTATCATTAAATATAGCCATTATTACATAGAACCTGTCTTAACAATTTCTTCCCAGTTCCTAACACTGATAGACTCTTCATAAATGTTAACTGAATGAATGAAATCCTCTCCACCCATGGTAATATCTTTCTTTCTCTGAGGCTACTGAAGATGTAATCAGTTCCCTGGATTTACCACCTCTTTGCCTTCATTTTTTCTCATTCCAAATGTAATTATTGAGCCTTGCTTATGTCCAAAGCAATGAGACATGATGTGGAAGTTAAAGAGAGAAATGTGGTAGAGTGCCAGTGTCTAGAGGGCTCTCATGTATATAATTATCCTGACTTCAAATTGCTTCATGCAGAAGTCTGTACAATAGAGGACCCAGAGCACCACGGCTGTGTGCTTTTTGCTGAGGCTTTTCCAAGTCTGGACCTTTGTTTCTTCATCTCTGAAATAAAGAGGATGGATTTGATGGGTGGCTTTGAAATAATGTTCTTAGGAGCCCTGAGAGTTCCAGAAAGGTATATCAATAGTCACTTTGGTAAAGTCAGGTAGGGGTTAGATTTGAAGAGAGATTAAGGACTCTGGGGACCCCACTTCCACTTCTACCATAATAGTATGATTTGTTCTGTTTTGTATATTGGATCTCAATTCATTATTTTATTTGAACAAAGGGATCTTCTCGTTGTTCACAGATAGGAATCAACACACTGCTGGATAAATGGTACTTGCTTAATAACTATTTTTTATCTTTTTGACTGATGGAAGTTGGAGAGAGGGAAGCTAGTATGTGTGTGTATCTAAGCAGTGGCTGACATGATGTTCTATGTGTAGATTAGAGAAAGTAAGGACCTTTTATTTAGATTTAATATTAGCTCACACTACTCAGTTGCTGGACAGAGTATGAAAGGCTGGGCATTAGATACTAAGCCTGAAGGGCATAGTGAAGGCAATCAACCTCAAGGGTAACAAGTCCTCACTTATTTTTTTCATCATTAAGCCCCTTCTCATTCCTCCTGGCTGCCTTAATCAACTAAGTCATTAAAAATCCATTCCCTCTACACAAGCCTTTTGACAAGTCTTTTCTTTTTCTGGGAAAACATGAGCATGCTTAGAATTTGTTTTCAGCGGGAGGTGTGGGTTTAGATTTAATTCTGGGTGCAGTAAGAAGCCATTGCAGGATATTTATTGAGTTGTGATTTATTAATACACACTATAGAAAACGTCCATTTCAAGTGTACAATTCAATGATTTTTAATAAATTTACAGAGTTGAACAACCATTACCACGATACTATTTTAGAACATTGCCATCATCCCAAAATAAGCTCCTACACCCAGTTTCAGTCAGTCTCTGTTCCCACCCATAGCCCCAGTCAACCAGTAGTATACTTTCTGTTTCTATAGATTTGCCTTTTCTGGACTTAGCATATAAATGCAGTTATACAAATGTTATCTTTTGGGCCTGAGTTCTGTCTCTTACCACATTGTTTTGGTGATTCATCCACATTGTAGCATGTATCAGTATTTCATTCCTTTTTATTGACAAATAATATCCTGTTGCATGGATTTACCACATTTTGGTTGTTCACTCTCCACTTGATGAACATATTAATTGTTTGAGCCTTTTCAGCTCTTATGAATAATGCTGCTTTGAACATTTACATTAAAGGCTTTGTGTGGAAATATGTTTTCATTTCTCCTGCTTAGATTCCTAGCAGTGAAATTTCTGTTTTATATGATAAATACATGTATAACTTTCAAAGATACTTAAAAATGTTTTTCCAAAGTGGTTGTCCCAATCTCCATTCCCCAAAGCAGTGTATGAGAGGGTTCTAGTTTCTCTGCATCTTCAACAATACTTGTTATTGTCTGTGTAACCCATAATATTCTGAAAAAAAAAAAAGACATTGTAGCCATCCTAGAGCTGTGAAATGGTATCTAATTGTAGTTTAAACTTACATTTTCTTAATGACTAATCCAGTTGAGCATGTCTTCATGGATTTATTTGACACCAATATATCCTTTTCAGTGAAGTGTCTGTTGAAATCTTTTGACCATTTTTCAATTGAGTTTTTTTTGGTTTACTGATTGTGAATTTTAAATGTTCTTTATATTTTCTGGAAACAAGTGCTTTATCAGACACTTGGTTTGCAAAGATGTTCTCCCAGTCTGGGACTTGTCTTTTCATTCTCTCAACAGTGTCTTTTGAGTTGCCGAAATTTTTAACGTTGATGAGGAAATCCAATTCATCAGTATTTTCTTTTATGCATTTTGACTTCTTGTGTCTTGTAACAGAAATCTTCCTAAGCTATAGTCACAAAGATTTTCTCCTATGTTTTCTTTCAGAATTTTATTTTAGCTTTCACATTTTGGTCTATGATCCAATTTCACTTAATTTTTGTATATGGTGCAAGGTATGGGTTGAGGATCTTTTCTTTTTTTTTTGCATATGGATGTTCAGTTGCTTCAGGACCATTTGTTTACAAGACTATCCTTTCTCCCTAGCTTTGCCTTTGCATGTTTGTCAAAAATCAGTTGTCCATATCTTTGTGGGTTTATTTGTGAACTCCGTATTCTTCCTTGATCTACTTGTCTATCTTTATGCCAATACTTTGCTGTTTTGATTACTGTACCTTATAAAGGTACAGTAGAGACCACAGAAGAAACAAATTCTAAAAATCAGGTCATGTAAGTTCCCCTACATTATTATTTTTCTTCAGAGTTAATTTTGGCTGTTCTGGGCCTTTTGAATTTCTGTATAAATTTTAGATTTTACTTATCAATTTCTACAAAAAAAAACATGCTGGGATTTTAATTGCATTGTATCTGTAGATTAATTTGTTGGATATTACCAGTGTGAAATCAGATAAGATGTCCCATTTATATTCCAAGAACTAATCCAAGATACTATATTGTATTTTTATGATTCCATTTTATCTCTTTTTTTGACTTATTAGCTATCACTCTATTTCATTATTTTAGTGGTTGCTTTAGGGTTTATAAAATACATCTTAAATTATTACAATTACAGCTCATACTACTGCAGATATAGTATAAGAAACTTGCAACATTATATTTTTATCTCTCTTTCTGGCCTCTATGCTATTACATTGTTGTGCTTTTTGGTTTAAACTTTTGATTTTTTTTTGGCAATTTAAACAATGAGAAAAAGAGTAATCATATTTTTTCATGTATTAATAGTTACCATTTTTGTTTTGATACATGTTTCCCTTTGCTATCATTTTCTTTCTGCTTGAAGAACTTCCTTTAACATTTCTTATAGTGCCAGTTTGCTGGTGAGGTAACGTTTTTGCTTTTCTATGTCTGAAAAAGTTATTTCACTTGTTTTTCAAAGTTATTTTCACTGGGTAAATAATTTTATGTTGTCAGGGATTTTTGTCAATATTTTTAAAATGACACACCACTGTCATCTTACTTCCATTATTCTTTGTTCCTCTGTATGTAATGTGTCTTTTTTTCTCTGGCTGCTTTAAGATATTCTTTTTATCATTGGTTTGAGTAATTTGATTATGATATAACTTGGTGTGGTTTTCTTCATGCTTCCCGTGCTTGCAGTTTGATGAATTTATTGGATCAGTGGATGTATAGATTTTATTAAATTTGAAACTTATTTGGTCATTAATTCTTCAAATGTTTTTCTTTTCCCCCTTCTTCATGGTCTCCAGTTACCTGTATTTTTTTATTTTATTTTATTTTACTGTGGTAAGAACATTTAACTTGAGATCTACCTTTGAACAGATTTTTATATTTATAATGCAGTACTGTTAACTAGAGGCACAATGTTGTATAGCAGATCTCTTGAAGTTATTCATCTTGCGTAACTGCAGCTTTATACACAGTGAATAAGCAGCTCCACATTTCCCCCTCTCCCAACCCTTGGCAACCACCATTCTACTCTCTGCTTCTATGAATTTGACTATTCCACCTCACATATGTGGAATCATGCAGTATTTGTCCTTCTGGCTTGTTTCACTTAGGATTATTTCCTAGAGGTTTATTCATGTCATCACATATTGTAGAATTTCCTTCTTTTTAAATGGTGAATAATATTCCATAGTATGAATATACCACATTTTCTTTATCCATTCATCTGCTGATAGACGATTATGTGGTTACCATATCTTGAATATTGTGAATAATGCTGCAATGAACATAAGAGTGCAGATATGTCATTGAGATCCTGATTTCGATTCTTTTGGATAAATATCCAGAAGTGGGATTGCTGGATCATATGGTATTTGTATTTTTAGTTTTTGAGAAACATCCATACTGTTTTCCTAAGTGGCTGCAGCATTTTGCATTCCCACCAACAACGTAAAAGGGTTCCAATTTCTTGTCACTTTTGCCAACAGTTGTTGTTTTGTTGTTTGTTTGTTTTGATAATAGCTATTCTAACTCATGTGAGGTAATATCTCATTGTAGTTTTGATTTGTATTTCCCTGATGATAAGCAACGTTATACCTGTTGGCCATCTTTATGTTCTTTGGAGAAAAGTTTATTTAACTTTTTTGCCCATTTTTATATTGTGGTGTTTGTTTTTTGCTATTGAGTATATTTTGGAAATTAACCTCTTATCAGATATATGGTTTGCAATTTTCACCCTTTATGGATGTTGCCATTTTACTTTGTTGATTGTTTCCTTTGCTGTATAAAGACAGTTTAGCTTGATGTGATTACACTTGTCTGTTTTTGCTTTTTGTTGCCTGTGCTTTTGATGTCATATCCATTAAATTATTGTCAAGACCAAAATCATGAAGTTTTCTTCTAAGTTTTCTTTTAGGAGTTTTATAGTTTCCGGTCCTATGTTAAGTCTTTAACACATTTGGAGCTGATTTCTGTGTATAGTGTAAGATAACGGTCCAATTTTATTCATTTGCATGTGGATATACAGTTTTTCTCACAGTGTTTAATGAAGAGTTATCCTTTTTTGTATTGTGTGTTCTTGTCACCTTTGTCAAAGATCACTTGACTATACGTGGGTGTATTTATTTCTGGGCTTTCTATTTTTTTCCATAATCTATATGTCTTTTTTTATGCCAGTACCATAGTGCTTTAATTACTGTAGCTTTGATAATGTATTATGAAATCAGGGACTGTGATGCCTGTAGCTGTGTTCTTTCACAAGATTGTTCTGGCCATTTGGTGTTTCTTGTAGTAACCTGAATTTTAGAATTGTTTTTTTTCTATTTCTGTGAAAAATGCCATTGGGATTTTTATAAGGATTGCATTGAATATGTAGATTGCTTTGAGTAGTAAAGTCTTCCAATCCATGTAGACGGGTTGTTTTTCCATTTATCTGCATTTTCTTTAATTTGTTTAATCAATGTGTTAAAGTTTATTTCTAAGTATTTTATTCTTTTTGGTGTTATTGTAAGTGGGATTGTTTTCGAATTTCCTTTTCAGATAATTTGTTGTTAGTCTATAGAAACACAAATGGTTTTGTATGTTAATTTTGTATCCTTTACCTTTATTGAATTTGTTTATTAATTCTAACAGTATTTTGTGGGCTTTCTGGGTTTTATACATATAAAATTATGTCACCTGCAAGCACATAATATTATTAATACCTCTTCATTTTCAACTTAGGTGCCTTTTATTTCATTTTCTTGTCTAATTGCTCTGGTTAGGACTTTTAGTACTATGTTAAATAGAAGTGGCAAGAGTGGGCATCCTTGCCTTGTTCCTGATATTTCAGTGTTTTACGGTTAAGTATGAAGTTAGCTGTGGGCTTTTCATATATGGCTTTTATTATGTTAAGGTAATTTCCTTCTATTCCTAGTTGTAATGAGGTTTATTTTAATAATTAAATGGTGTTTAATTTTCTCAAAGCTTTTCATGCATTTATTGAGATGATCATGTCACTGTTATCTTTCATTCTGTTAATGTGGTGTAAGACATTCATTGATTTTTGTATGTTGATTCATCCTTACATCCCAGGGATAAATCCCACTGGTCATGGTGTATGATACTTCTAATGTGTTGTCAAATTGATTCGTTAGTCTTTTCTTGAGGATTTTTGTATGTATATTCATCAAGGATATTGTCCTCTAGTTTTCTTTTCTTGTGGTATCTTCATCTGGCTTTGTTATTAGCATAATGCTGGGCTCATAAAATGAGTTTGGAAGTATTCTCTCCTCTTCAATTTTTTGGAAGAGTTTGGAAAGGAGTGGGGTTAATTCTTTAAATGTTTGTTAGAATTCACCAGTGAAGCCATCTGGTCCTGGGCTTTCCTTTGTTGGGAGGTTTTTGATTACTGATTTAATCTCCTTACTAGTTATGGGTATGTTCAGATTTCCTCTTTCTTGATGATTAAATTTGGTAGGTTATGTGTTTCTAGGAATTTATCCGTTTGTTATGTTATTTAGTTTGTTAGTGTATTATTGTTCATAGTACTATCTTATCCTTTTTATTTCTTTGGCATCAGTTATGTTCTCTCTTTCATTTCGGATTTCAGTTGAGTCTTTTCTCTTTTTTCTTAGTCTAGCTAAAGGTTTGCCAATTTTGTTTATTTTGTTCAAAAAACTAGCTCTTACTTTCGTATATTTTTTAAAATATTGTTTTTCTATTCTCTATTTGGCTTATTTCTGCTCTAATCTTCATTATTTCCTTCTTTTTGCTAACTTTGGACTGACTTTGTTCTTCTTTCTCTAATTCCTTGAGGTGTAAAGTTAGGCTGTTTATTTGATATCTTTATTCTTTTTTTTTAATGTAGGCATTTATTGCTATAAACTTCCCCCCTTAGTACTGCTTTTTTTGTATCTCATAAGTTTGAGTATTTGTGTTTTCGTTTTCATTTGTATCAAGATATTTTCTAATTTTCCTCTTGATTTCTTCATTAACCCATTGATTGTTCAAAAGTATATGTTTAATTTCCACATATTTGTGAATTTTCCAGTTTTCCTTCTGCTGTTGATTTTCATTGTGGTTGGAAAAAGTACTTGGTAGGATTTCAATCTTCTTAAATTTGTTAAGACTTGCTTATTGAACTAATATGTGATCTGTCTAGGAGAATGTAGTATGTACAGTTTAGAAGAATGTCTATTCTGCAGCTGTTGGGTTTAATGTTCTAATGTCTGTTAGGTCCATTTGATCTATAGTGTTATGCAAATATGTTGTTTTCTTATTGATTTTCTGTCTGGCTGTTCTATCTTATTGAAATAGTGAGGTATTTAAGTCTCTTACTACTATTGTATTTCTGTGTATTTCTCCTTCAGTTCTGTCAATTTAAAAAATATATGGAATTTAAAAAATTTTAAAAACATATGGAAGTGTTCTGATATTGGGTGTAAATATATTTATAACTGTTATATCTTCCTGCTGAATTGACCCTTTTATCCTTATTTAATGTCCTTTGTTGTTAGTGACAGTTACCTGTATTTTTAGGCAAATGATGTTGTCCCACAGTTTGCTGATACTGTCAATTTTTTTAAATCTTTTTTATCTCTACAGATTTTGTTTGGGATAATTTCTATTGCTATATCTTCACATTCACTGATGTTTACTCTCTCTTTGTCTAAATTGACTACCATATTTTTCATCTTAGATGTTGTAGTTTCTATATGTAGACTTTTTATTTGGATCTTTTTCATCTCTCCCATGTCTCTACTTGACTTGGGCAATATTTTCTCAAGCTTTTTGAACATATGAAATGCATTCATAATAATTTTTAATGTCTTTGGCTACTAATTCTATTAACCACGTCATTTCTTGGTCAGTTTTGATTGAATTTTTCCACATTAAGAGTTGTGTTTTTCCTTCTTATTTGTACATCTGGTAAGCTGTGATTGGATGCCAGAAATAGTGAATTTTACCTTGGTGATTGCTGCATATATTTGCGTTCCTCTAATCCGAATCAGTTTTATCCCTCTGAGTCTTGCTGTTAAGCTTAGTTAAATGGAACCATAGTAGTGTTTTGTCTAGAAGTCATTTTCCCAATAGTGATGGAAAACTCTTCTTTGTACTTTAGTGAATACTTTGTGAATTGTGAAGGTTTTTCATTTTGGCTGTTGGGAACATTCACTATTCCTAGGCCCATGTAGGCTCTGATCACTGTCCCCTGTAATACTTTTGGGTGGTTATATCCCTGGCCTTAGGTAGTTTCCTTACACACATGTGCTGATCAATATTTAACTGAATACCTGGGGGGAATCCTCTGAAGATTCTGAGAGTTCGCTTTCTACACAGGCCTACCCTCTCCAAAACTCTTTTCTGCAAATTCTAAATGTCTTGGCTTCCCCAGACTCATAGTTCCATTTGCTCAATTGAAGGAGATTACCAGGCCCTGTCTGAGTTCCTCCCTTCCCCTCACTGCCCTGCAGCTTAGAATTTCTCCAGGCATAAGATGTGGCAATCTTAGGGTTCATTTAAACTTTCTATCTCTCAGAGATCACTGATGTTTCTTGCTTGAGCTCCAGTGTCTTGAGTTCTATTTTTCTTTGTTTAACATATTTATTTTTAAATTTTTTAAATTTTGGAATATTACAGGAGTACATTAATTACTTTTGTACAGTTTGAGTCAAAGTTATAAGTGTGTCCATCACCCATATAGTGTGCATTGTACCCGTTAGGTGTGAATTTACTCATCCCTTCACCTGTTTGATTTCTACTGAATTTTACTACCATATGTGCATATGAGTGTTGATCTATAAGTTTCAATTCAATAGTGAATACATATGGTTTTTGTTCTTCCATTCTTGTGAAACTTCACCTAAAAGGATGGTATCCAGTTCCATCCAGGTTATTACAAAAGGTATTAATTCACCATTTTTTTATGTCTGAGTAACACTCCATGGTATACATATACCACATTTTATTGATCCACTCATGTATTGATAGGCACTTGGGTTGTTTCCACATCTTTGCGATTGTGAATTGTGCTGTTATAAACATTCAAGTGCAAGTGTCTTTTTTATAAAATGTCTTTTTTTTCTTTGGGTAAATACCCAGTAGTGGGATTGCTGGATCAAATGGTAGGGCTACATTTAGTCGTTTGAGGTATCTCCATACTACTTTTCATAGAGGTTGTACTAGTTTGCAGTCCCACCAACAATGTATAAGTGTTCCTGTTTCTTTGCATCTGCGCCAGCATCTGTTGCTTTGGGACTTTTTGATAAAAGCCATTCTCACTGGAGTTAGGTGATATCTCATTGTGGTTTTGATTTGTATTTCCCTGATGATTAGAGATGTTGAACATTTTTTCATATGCTTATTGGCCATTAGTCTACCTTCTTTTGAAAAGCTTCTGTTTATGTCTGTTGCCCACTTTTTAATGGGGCTGTTTTTTTCCTTGCTGATTTGTTTGAGTTCTTTGTAGATTCTGGTTTATTAGCCCTTTATTGGATGTATAGCATGCAGACATTTTCTCCCATTCTGTAGGTTGTCTATTCACTCCATTGATTGTGTCCTTGACTGTGCAGAAGCTTTTTAATTTAATCAGGTCTCATTCATATATTTTTCTTGTTGCTGTGATTGCCTTTGGAGTCTTCTTCATAAATAAGAGTTTTCCCAAACCCCTCTTCTAGAATTCTTATAGTTCCATGCCTTGGGTATTAGTCTGTTATCCATCACAAATTAATTTTTGTGAGTGGGGAGAGGTGTGGGTCCTATCTCAGCCATCTACATGTGGCTATCCAATTTTCCCAGCACCATTTACTGAATAGGGATTCTTTACCCCAGTATATGTTTTTGTCTGCTTTGTCAAAATCAGATGGCAATATGAGGATGAACTCATATCTGGGTTCTCTGTTCTGATCCATAGATTTTTGTCTCTGTTTTTGTGCCAGTACCATGCTGTTTTGGTTACTATACCTTGTAGTATAGGTTCAAGTCTGGTAAAGTGATGCTTCCCGATTTGTACTTTTTGCTTAAGGTTGCTTTGGCTATTTGGGGGTCTTTTCTGGTTCTATATGAAGCATAGAATTATTTTTTCTAGATCTGCAGAAAATGGCATTGGTATTTCAATGTGGATTGCATTGAATCTGTAAGTCACTTTGGGTAATATAGACATTTTAACAATGTTGATTCTGCCGATCCATGAGCATGATATGTTTTTCCATTTGTTTACATCCTCTGCAATTTCCTTCCTCGGTGCTTCATAGTTCTCCCTGTAGAGGTCTTTCCCCTCCTTGGTTAAATATATTCCTAGGTATTTTATTTTCTTTGTTGCTATAGTGAAAGGTATTGAGTCTTTGATTTGATTCCCAGCTTGACTATTGCTGGTGTATAGGAATGCTGCTGATTTGTGTACCTTGATTTTGTAACCTAAGACTTGTGGAATTTATTTATCAATTCCAGGAGTCTCTTGGCAGAACTTTTGGGGTTTTCTAGATATAAGAGCATATCAACAGCAAAAAGCAATAGTTTGACTTCTTCTTTCCCCATTTGGATACAGTTGATTTCTTTCTCTTACCTGATTGCTCTAGCTAGGACTTCCAGCACTATGTTGAACAAAAGTGGCGATAGTGGGCAACCTTGTCTGGTTCCAGTTCTAAGCAGGAAAGCTTTCAGTTTTTCCCTGTTCAGTATGATGTTGACTGTGGGTTTGTTGTATATGGCTTTTATACTATGGAGGTATGTTTTGTCTATGCCTGTTTTGTTAAGAGTTCTTATCATAAAGGGGTGCTGACTTTTGTCAAATGCTTTTTCTGTAACTGTTGAGAGGATCATATGGTCTTTGTTTTTGCTTCTATTTATGTGGTGAATCACACTTACAGATTTGTGTATGTTGAACCATCCTTGCATCTCTGGGATGAAGCCCACTTGGTCATGGTGAATTATTTTTTTTGATGTGTAGCTGAATTCGGTTTGCTAGGATTTTACTGAGAATTTTTGCATCTGTATTCATAAGGAATATTTGTTTGTAGTTTTCCTTTTTTGTTGTGTTCACTCCTGGCTTGATATCAAGGTGATATTGGTTTCGTAGAACAAATTGTGGAGGATTCCTTCCTTCTTTATGTTATGAAATAATTTCTGCAGGATAGGTACCAGTTCTTCTTTGTAGGTCTGGTAAAATTAGGCTGTGAAACCATCTGGTCCAGGGCTGTTTTTTTTTGGGGGGGAGATTTTTTATTGCTGCTTCAATTTTGTTACTTGATATTGGTCTGTTCAGGACTTCTATTTCTTCCTGATTGAGCCGAGGGAAGTTGTGTGTTTCCAGGAATTCATCCATTTCCTCAACATTTTAAAGTTTATGTGCATCAAGATTTTTATAGTATTCACAGATGATATTTTGTGTTTCCATTTTATCAGTTGTAATATCTCCTTTTTCATTTGTGATTGAGGTTATTAGGGTCCTTTCTTTTTTGTTTCTGGTTAATCTAGTAAGAGGCCTATTGATTTTGTTCACTTTTTCAAAGAACCAACTTTTTGTTTCATTAATCTTCTGTATGATTATTTTGTTATTGATTTCATTTAGTTCTGCTTTGACCTTAGTTATTTCTTTTCTTCTGCTGGATTTGGGATTGGTTTGCTCTTCCTTTTGCAGTTCCTTGAGACAATTCATTAAATTGTTGATTAGTGATCTTTCTATCTTTTGGATGTAAGCATTTATGGGTATGAATTTCCCTCTTATGACTGCTTTTGCTGAATCCCACAAATTTTGGTAATTTGTGTCCCCTTTGTCATTTAGTTTAAAGAATCTTTTGATTTCCATCTTAATTTCCTCCTTGACCCAGTAACTATTCAGCAATAGGTTGTTTAATTTCCATGACTTTGTGTGGAGATGAGTAGTTCTGTTGGAATTGATTTCTAATTTTATTCCACTGTGGTCTGAGAAGATGCATGGTATAATTTCTATTTTTTTAAATTTGTTGAGGCATGTTTTGTGGCATAGGGTGTGATCAATCTTAGAGAATGTTCCATGAGCTGATGAGAAGAACATATATTCAGTGGTTTTTGGGTAGAATGTTCTGTAAATGTCTGTTAGGTCCATTTGTTCTAGAATTCCAGTTAAGTCCATTGTTTCTTTGCTTATTTTCTTCTTGGAGGATCTGTCCCGTTCTGTCAGTAGGGTGTTGAAGTCCCTGGCTATTATTATGCTGCTGTTTATCATTTTGTTTATATCAATTAGGGTTTGCTTTATGAATCTGGGTGCACCTGTGTTAAATGCACAAATATTTAGGATTGTTATGTCTTCTTGTTGAATTGTTCCCTTCACCATTATATAATGACAATTTTTGTTTTTCTTTACTTTTATTGATTTGAAGTCTATGTTATCAGATATGAGAATGGCTACACCAGATTTCATTTGGTCTCCATTTGTATGGAATATTGTTTTCTATCCCTTCACCTTGAGTCTGAATGAGTCCTTGTGGGTTAGATGTTTTTCCTGGAAAGATCAGATACTTGGCTTGTGTATTTTTTATCCATTCAGGTAGCCTGTGTCTCTTGAGTGGTGAGTTCAAGCCATTCACATTTATCGAAAGAATTGATAAGTGAGGTGGATTTCTGTTCATCCTGTTGATTAGAACTTTATTGCTTTGTTTTACCTCTTGATCCATTGTGCTATCTGGGCTCTGTCCTTTAGCTTTTGGGTGATTTTACACTGGTGGGCATCTATTGTGCTGATCCATGTATAATGCAGTTCAGAGTACCTCCAGGGCAGGTCTGGTCTTGACAAATTCCCTCAGTTTTTGCTTGTTTGAGAAAGTGTTTATTTCTCCCTCATGTAAGAAACTTAGTTTTGCAGGATACAAAATTCTAGACTGGCCATTATTCTGTTTGAGAAGACTGAGAACGGGGCCCCAATCCCTTCTGGTTTGTAAGGTCTCAGTTAAGAAGTCTGAAGTTAGTCTGATGGGTTTTCCTTTGTAAGTTACCTGCTGCTTTCACCTTATGGCTCATAGGATTGCCTCTTTTGTGTTTGCTTTCCCAGTCTGATGACTTTGTGTCATGGTGATTGCCTCTTCACAATGAATCTCCCATGGGTCTTTTGAGCTTCTTGTACCTGGATATCTAGATCTCTAGCAAGGCCAGGGAAATTTTCCTCAATTATTCCCTCAAATATGTTTTTCAACCCTTGTGTATTTTCTTCTTTGCCCTTAGGGATGCCTATGGTTCTTATGTTAGACCTCTTTACATAATCCCATATTTCTTGTAGGTTTTGTTCGTTCCTCTTGTTTCTCAGATCTTTCTCTTTGATTGACTTATTTATCTCAAAGGTGTTGTCTTCAAGCTCTGAGATTCTTTCTTATGCCTGATCTAGCCTATTTTTAAGGCTTTCCACTGTGTTTTGTGTTTGCTTGAATTAATTTTTCATTTCCAGAAGTTCTGTTTGATTTTTTTTAATAATTTGATTTCCTAGTAAATTTTTCATTCATTTCTTCCATTGTTTTTGTGGTTTCTTTGTGTTGGGTTTCTATTTTCTCTTGTTTTTCACTGAGCTTCCTTACAGTCCATATTTGGAATTCTTCATCTGTCATTTCAATCTTCTTGTTTTGGTTGGTATCCATTGGCAAGGAGTTATTGTTTTCTTTTAGCGATGTCCTTTTGCTTTGATTTTTCATGTTTCTGGAGTTCTTTTGCTGATTCTTTCTCATCTGGCCTCTCAGTCGAGACCTGGGTGTGCTAGGCCTGGCTTACAGACCTGTCTCCAGCTCCCCAAAGATCAATGCCTGAGCATGCCAGCGAGAAGAGTGCTGGTCCTGAGTTGCCTATGGGGTATTCTAGCAAGTTTGGTGTACCTCTTGGGTTACCTCTGACCTGCTGTCTTCACTTCTTCCTAACAGTGTGTAGTGAGTTAGGTCCCCCAGCTTACTCTCAGTGATGGTGGGGGGTACTTGTCAGTGTGAATCATCCACACCCTGTTTGCTTGAGTTGTGAGATGCTATCATGAGCTGTATCATTGTTCTCCCTGTCATTGTTTAATGTTTGTGTGATAGAGCCAGCCACCAAGATGTTACTTTGTGTCTGTGGTAGACTCTGGTCCCCCAGACATAGTACTTGAGTGCCTCAAGCTTTAGGAGGGATCCTGCAGCTCCCGGGGTGTTTTTTGATCTCCACCACCACTGAGGTGGGGGGAGGAGCAAGGCAGTTTGTGTCTAGGTTGTGGGAACCTGAAAGACTTTGCAATGCCTCGGTGGGCCTCAGAAGTTGCTTTTCCAACCACTAGGTGGAGCTGCTGGTAGGAGGGTCAGGACAAGTTCTCCAAACTGGGAGAGCTATTCATGGGGGAGGGGGCTAACCTCTTGTATGCTAAAGGCCCCAGGCTGGGTTCTTTCCACCCTTATCCATTAGCTCAGTTTTCTGTGCGGAAGGGGGGTAGGCGCTCCCTGCAAATGGCCACTCCTTGGATCCCCACACACCCTATAAAATTACAGTAAATGCTGTAACGGACATGCAAATTGACCTCCCTTTCAGTAGGAGGTGCTTGCCAGAAGGAACAAGCTGCAATGTTGTTTTTGGGTCCTATGCCTGGCTGTAGTCCCTGAGGAGAAGCACTTGAATGCCCCAGGTGGTGGGTGGGGCCCTGGAACTTCCAGGTGAGTCCTTATTCTCTGCCACAGCAGAGGTGAGTGGGGAAGTGTGGCTGGGCAGGGCTGGGTTGGGTGAACTTGCACTCAGGCTCCACAAAAGCTGGCAAGGTCACGGGTCAAAGGTCTGCTCCAGCTTCTGGGCAGAGCCACCAGGGAGGGGCTGACGTGGCCCTACCCAACCAGAAATTCTGCTTGTGGAGACAGGTCCATCTTAGATTCACAAACTGGCAGTCTGCAATGGGCCTCGCTCCTCTCCCCCCTCCTGTGCTCCACAGTCTTCCCCTGGAATCTGCTAGCAGGCAGGAGCCCAAGACAGCCAAGCTTCCCCACAACTGTGCCATGGGCCACGAGGTTCCCCACCCAGGATCCTGGCCTGAGATGAGAGAATGGCCCTGCTGTGAGAGAAGGAGTGCCCTGTGAGCATGCTGCAGCCAGGACCCACACTGCACTCTCCCCCCAGATGTGCCCATGTGGGCTCCCTCACCTCCCAAGACCAAGAAGATCAATCCCTGACCATGCCAGGGAGAAGCACATTGGTCCCAAGTTGCCCATGGGGTGCCTGAGCAGGATCGATATCCCTTTGCCTCAGTGCATGCCCTGCCCTGATGGAGCCACTGGGCAGGCAGCACCAGGGAGGGCCAGTGAGCAGGGAGCTCACAGTCTGAGCACCTCTCAGTCCACAGCAGGACCCCAAGAGGAAAGGCCTGGGCCCCAGTCTCTGTGGAAGCCTTGGTGTGGTGGCTCAATTGTCTTTCTTGGCAGCCGTGGGTAGGGAAGGGGAAAGGGAGGAAAAGAGTCTGTATGGAGGAATGCTAGCACTCTGGTCATCTCTGACCCTCACTCCAGGAGGCAGTCCGCCCAGAATGTCCAGGCTCTGGAGTCACGCAAATCACCCGGGACCTGCTGGAACCCTGTGGCTCGTGCAGTCTGGGCCAGAGTTGGGAAATGTCTGTGTGGGAACGAGAAGGTCAGAACCTGGGGAGTTGAAGACCCCTGGGTAGGACAAGGGCACACAGTGGTTGGAGAAGCAGTATAGCACCTGCCATCTTGGCTCAGGTCTGTGGGGGTTAGAAGTGCCCCAGGGGAGCTGGGAGGCTGGTGCGCTGTCC